>JAQFVV010000253.1:710454-1249715 GCA_028023455.1 Epiperipatus broadwayi
ATATATATTCTAGCACTTTTATTTGATGTACTACTTTCTATTGTCAAGTCTATTTTTGCAAATTAATTGATCCATCTTGTATCGCTATCAATGGCTTTTATAAGGATATGATCTAACAAGTGATATTAATTCTAGTCAAACATCCAATTAAACCTACAGTGTTAGCAATTATCTTTTGACTATGATTAATAATTTAATTTGTCAAAAATGGTCCATGTAGAAAAATAACTAAATATCAAATTTATAAATATTAATTAATGCAGACTAATAATAAGTAGTTCAGCTTAAATGACAAACTTTTTCGTTGTTTGTTATATTATGCCTTCCATTGTCAAATTCCACTTTAGATAACTCCATTTTCATTTTTTTCTTTAATTAATTTTTATTTATATTATTTGTCAATTCCTAGTATCCTTATTGGAGAATGAAAGTTTTAATTTACATAGTAGATTTGACAATAGAGAAAGAAGATCGCATATTATTTCTGTTCAGAAAATGTATTGTTTTAAATGATTACATATTAATAATGTGTTCATAGATAGATAGGTAGGTAGATAGGTAGGTAGGTAGGTAAGTAGGTAGGTAGGTAGGTAGGTAGGTAGGGAGGTAAGTAGATAGGGAGGGAGGTAGGGAGGTATGTAGGGAGGTAGGAAGGGAGGTAGGGAGGGAGGTAAGGAGGGAGGGAGGTAAGGAGGGAGGTAGGGAGGGAGTGAGGTAGGGAGGGAGGGAGGTAGGGAGGAAGGTAGGGAGGGAGTGTGGTAGGGAGGTAGTGGGAGGGGAGGTAGGTAGGTAGGTAGGTAGGTAGCTGGTAGAGGTGGGTGGGGTGGGTGGGGAAGGCGTGGCAGGCAGGCAGGCAGGTGGGGTGGGGCAGGCAGGTAGGGGTAGGGTAGGTAGGGGAGGTAGGTAGGGAGATAGGTAGGGAGGTAGGTGGAGGCAGGAGGTGGGTAGGGTAGGGTAGGGAGGGTAGGTAGGAGGAGATAGGTAGGTAGGGAGGGAGGAAGGAGGGAGGTAGTGGTTTGTAGGGTAGGTAGGTGGTAGGTAGGTAGATGGGTAGATAGGTAGGTAGGTAGATGATAGATGATGATAGGGATAGATAGATAGATAGATAGATGATAGATAGATAGATGATGATAGATAGATAGATAGATAGATAGATAGATAGATGATAGATAGATAGATATTATGATAGATAGATATTAGGGATAGGATAGATAGATAGTATAGATAGATAGATAGATAGATAGATAGATAGATAGATAGATAGATAGATAGATAGATTTAGATAGATAGATAGATAGATAGATAGATAGATAGATAGAGATAGATAGATAGATAGATAGATAGATAGATAGGGGGTCAAAGGAGTGCACATGTATGTGTGTGAATATTAATATAATTAAGAACCAAATAAAATGGGATTACTTCTTTTTTTAGATTCTTCATTAAAAGAATCGTCCACATAAAGTTTTTCCCAACAGCTAATTGTAAATTCTCAATCGTATCAAGAGCATGATTTTTTCCCATCTTTCTGGTTCACTAAGCAATCCCTTCCATTTTGGAGACGAATTTTATTGGCTTCTTTAAACAATGATGGAGATAAATACCGGATAGTATTTAAAGCAAAACGCCATCCTAAATAGTTGGCGCAAGTACTCTGAAAAATACAAATGTGAGTAATGATGATAAGGTTGATGACACAGTGTAATTAAATAAAAACTTAATATTCATGTTGTCAAGCGAATAATCGTCAATCCATTTAAACCCAAATGACAAACAAATGTGTTATTTATTTTTATCATTTGTTTAATAACATCAATGTCAACTATTCTTATTATTTCAATAAAGTCACTATATTATAATGTAATACATAATACATTTGTTTTTGTTTGTTTTTTTGCTTTTTGGTTGCATATAAGCCCACACTGATATATGCAGGAAAACAAATATGTGAGTATAAGCTTTAATTTATATGCAGATGTAGTTATACTTTTTTCCCAATCGATGCTATTTCTTTTTAAATCAAAATCGTTTCTACCTCAATAGTTTTATAGTGTAAGTTTAATAATTATATATAGTAAAATATAATAATAATTAGAGCAGTTTATGATGTAGTTTCTGCATATTAATGTTTGAAAATATATTTAGTAGAATATTATTGGATATCAATAAAAGGAATCCATAAAGATAATATAAAAATGGCTTGCTCACATGCTCCTACTAATCTATCATGTATGATGAGTTATTTATTAAAGAAATAATTATATTATTACTATTAGTGGTGAAGCAAGAGGCAGGAATAATATTAAAAATAACCATATTATACATATGGGGGGGGAGAAGATGAAATATTTTAATTTTATTTGATATAAATTCTTGAAGATCTAAGCATAAGATAACACTAATAGCTATGAAGTTATAAAGTCTTAAGTGTGATTGAGTTTTTCTTCCGGAAACTCATCTTGAAAAAAAAAGTTTAATTGAAAGATGGATTGAATAAATTTTGGTGGCCAGCCAAAACTAATTTCGAACTATACCATAAACTTAAATGATTAACTGTATCAAATGCATTGACTAATTCAGTAAAAGCAATGTATAAATCGCTAATTTCTTCCCCAATACTTTTTTTGCATTTCTCTAGTGCTTCTTGGTTCTATAAAATCAAACTATTCACCTGAGATTGTAAATAATCTATTCAGCAAATTCTTTAAACTTACCTTTTCTATAGTGGATAATAATAATATACTACAATAATTATTGAAATTTTGTGCATTAATTTTATTTTTAAAAAGTGGAACAATAGAAGCACCTTTAAGGCATATCACAACTTTATTTATCCATATGTATCTTTAAAAAAAATTATTATTTTTGAAGCTAAAATATCCCCACCACATTTTAAAACATGTCCAGGATTTTATCAGGAGTTGCAGCTTTTCCACTTTTAAGATTACACTAGCTGCTTTGGCTTCACTAAGCTGGATATTTTTGTTCAAATCTAAATGATGGATATATCATTAAAAATCCTCATCTCAATTTTTGTATCACTATTCAAAATATAATCAAAATATTTCTTCCATCTATTCAAAATATCTTTTCCATCATATTAGAAAATGTCATTGCAGGATTTAAGCAAATTATACTACCATTTATTGTTTTCAGTGCATCAATAAATCTATAATGACGGTGATCAGCAAATCTCTGTTTTAATCCACAGTTCTAATCCATTAATCATTTTAAGCATTCTTGTCAGTTCCTGTTTTGGCTTTAGATCTTTTAGATTAGTATGAAGTTCCAAATTTAATCTATTATTTTGATAAGCAGAAAATGTTAGTTTCCTCTTAATCAAATTACTAATAATAAAATGGTTGATAGGAAACAAGTCATGATTCTTCTTTCTAACGAACCCAAGGATATGCTTCAATAATACGACAATCCTAACATCCAAATGAGCAAGTTAGTACGTAATAACTATCGAAATTAAGTGTGTTTAGTAGATGCAACTAAAAAATGAACATTCATTTTCTTGTGAATATGGTTACAGTAAAATGTACATTTTAATGCATGACTCTTATTAATCTAGGAGTGTAATACCAATCTATATCCATCCAAAAATCTGTACTTGTAAATGTTAGTACTAAGACTTCTTTTGTATTTTCTAAGCACAATGTGATCTATTAAATGCTATTGTTTGGAAGTGGGTGCATCATAATTCTTTTACAGTGGTTTTTCCATCTAAAACTTGTTTATAATTATCCGCCCATGAATTGTGCCAAAATTTAAGAACAAGAAATAATTTGAATTTATACTATTAATACCATTATTGCCAAAAATATTTTGTCAAAATATACTATTTGAAACACTGCATTTAAAGTCTCTAAAAAGAACAGTGATCTTTTAATTGCATTGTGATAATAAAGCTTCCCAGCAAGGAAAAGAGTTTTGTTTTCTCAATTTCTCTAAATCTAAAGCTGAAGTAAAAATACTAATAAAATGAGCACTGGTATCATTAACCCATGCAAGTTATCATACTATTATCCTTTTATTGATACAAAAAAATTCTGCAATAAAAGATACTAAATTAAACTGTATAGTAAATCCAAAACCTTGCATCTTTCTTTCATTGACTTATTAACTTTTCAAAAAAATGTTGTTGTCATTCTAGTAAACTTTCTATCTTTGGAAGACATGATTCACTAAGTGTTGCTAAATCGATCTTAAATCTTGACAGTTCTTTAACCATCACTGAAGTTTTCCATTCTGCTCTTGAAGATTTTGTATATTGTAAACTTTGCATATTTCATGTATTTATTAAAACCATATATTCCTGACTTAATATACGTTTCACCTATTTCCCCCACATCTGTGTTAGATTTAAACCCTATCTGAATACATGTATAGAAGTGCCAACACAGTTATATATGTGTTATCACACAAGTACATATGAGTAAATGACTGTAATAAATATATACTACAGTATTTACATTTTATTTTAAATCAAATCTTTTGAATTATAGATTTCATTTTATTAAAATGACATTGATTTGTTATTTTATATATAAAAAATCACATGTATATGTATGAAATTCATGTATCACCATGATACATATATAACAAAATCTTATTTAAGAATTTCTGATAATTTTTAATTTTAAATTAAAGTTGTAGTAAATAAGAATCACACCACTGTGCACCTGTTAAATATATCTTGTGAGTGAGGTTTTTAAATCTTATTTTTCACAATAATATTTGCAAAAATGTATTTTAACTCAGACTTTCACATGACCCATTACTCTCAGTGCCATCTCATATGGTTGACCCACCTGATCACACACATGTTGAAAAGATAAATAATCACCAATATATGTATTTTATGATAAACCAGCAATCATCAATTGGTCTAGATTACTATCTCCACACATATATACAATCAGTGCTCAGCTTTATATTAAGATAGCCAATTTTCATACTTTAATGAACATGCTTCAAACTACTCCAACCCACAACTCTTTAACATTCCATTTCATTGAAAATTTGATGATGGAATATTAAAAACCCATGTTAGTGCCAAGTTGTCATACCCATGTTGACATATTAATAATTCTGACCCCTCATGTACAGGAGAAAAATCCATTTATACGTACATATGCGAGGGATAGGCAGACCTTTTACACACTATTTATATAAATTAATACAACATGTGTGTGATAAGGTGGGTCAGCAATATGAGATGGCACTGAGAGTAGTTGGTCATGTAAAAGTCTGAATTTGAATCCGTATATATTACATATATAAATACAGGTTTAAGCCTGTACAATGTAGTAAAAATGTATTTTGTAAATAACAAAATTCACTGAGCTAGAACTATTGTGAAGTCTTATGAGAATTGAGATGGCCCAAGTTAGATTAAAAGTACTTGGCTTAAAATTCAAACAATGGTTAAATCAATTTGGTAAATTAAAAATAAGTGCTAATAGATTTACCAGCTGTAAATCCTAGTTGTTGACAAAATAATATAGGAGTTGAAAATCATATAAAGACGCATATATTTTTGACACTCTTATCTGACTCTATAAATTTTAACCTGTGTTGTTACCAAAATTCATGGCCATTTTTACTTTAATACTAGTAAAGTAGGAAATCATAGATTGCTAATTTTCCAGCAGGAAGATGATCTTAACCCCATCCTACATGTCACAATGGCTTGCAACCATCATCATGGAAATGGGAGATTTCTAGTCACAGCCTGCTGTATAATGAAGACATCTTAGACCATGCAACCTATCTAGAGAAGAGCACTACTATCTGATGAGCCTGAAGTACCAGCTGCAGATAAAGAAGATTGATAATATTTCTTCAAAAGAACACAGAGCTCTTCATCCATCTTTAAATATGTAATCTTTCATATTATGTTATCCTATGTGATGTAATTGAACATTCACTATTTCAATGCCTAAAATCCTATTAAAATAATATAAAATTACAACTATATAAACTTGCCTGAATTTACTTCTGTAAACATAATTTTATTCCTCTAAATTAAATTAACTATAATAAGTTAATTATCTCAATTTCTTTAATACAGCTGTTATGCTTATATTTATTGTTTTAATCATTTACTTCAATTTAATTTTTATATGTTATAATATGCCAATATTTTGAAACACTGAATACTAATTTTTAATCAACTTTTAACGGCGAGATAATTATTAAAATATCCGTTTTAATACTTTAAGAATGCTACTTAGCATATGAATGCTATTTCATAATCCTATTATGCTAGATAATAACTGATTACTATGCACTCGTTATTATCATTTATTTATATTTGCATTATATTTCATTATGGTTTGCATAGTCAGTTATTATAATTATGACATTTTGATATCTGTTAGTTATGAGTAATATGCTAGCTAGAGCTATTAAAGGTATATTGTTAATGTTGATTAATGCACATCAAATATTCTTTCTCCTCCTTAATTTATATATAGAAATATATATATATATATATATATATATATATATATATATATATTTATATATTAAATCTGTATATATATATATATATATATATATATATATATATATATATACAGATTTAATATTTAACTTAGATCATAACACAGTTTAGCCCTTTCAGTTAACATAATTATAATGCCACTTTTAAGAACTGGTTTGTGTTAATTTAGCAGGTAGACGTTATCTGTTTTAGGCACAATTAATTAATTATATATATATATTCATATTTGTATTTTACTTACACATTGCTAGTATGTCTTTACTAAGTACACTTGCACATAAGGTCTTGTTATGCCTTCTGATGGGTATGCGGTAGTGGTCGCTCCCATCCACTTTAGTTCAGGTATGGCTACTTTTTATAACTGGAGCATGAGTGTCCAGATCATTTTGTAAAGCCTATTCAATTTCCTGAACTAGATATGTTCATATTATGCTAGCAAGCCATCCAGTCTTAGGGCACTAAACATTTGATACTGCAGTCCATGAATAATTACTCACTCACACCGCAGATTTATTCTTAGTGTTTATTTAGTGCCATCATATATATATATATATATATATATATATATATATATATATATATATATATATATATATATATATATATATATATATATGCAAATCTAAAAGTAACCAGTTATTTTCTTCCTTGATAATTAATTTGTCAGCATTAGTCTGAAACCCATCTTAGTTACCTGGTTGAATCTACATCTTGAGCTTAATTATTCGCTCAACCTTTAATACATATAACAATCATCTTGGCATTGTATGTGATAATCATCACAGCTAAATTATTAGCTTGTAATGTTAGCAAACCAAGGAAAAATAGGTTTGGCATATTAAATATTATAGTCATGACTTTGATAACTGCACAAACACATGTTCTTATCTATATGTTAAGATGAGATTGCTGTATTAATCGGGTCTCATCTACTATCTAATGCCTGCGTGTGTTAATTCATATATTAACACTGTATAATCAATGTCATTTTGTTTTCCTTTAAATTATTTAATTATCTTAATAAACTTATTTAAATTATAAACTGTTTCATGTCTGTTTGCTCGCAATCCAACCCCAATTCCTTAATGATTTTTATTTGTTGAATATGCATTATTTTCATTAAATCAATTAGCATATTAAGTAATCTATTTAACCCTTAAGTTATAGTTAAATTATTAATTTCCCTTGAGTCTCATGTTTCTTCCTGTCCGGAGTTGGCTTGCTGAAGAAATTGAGACCAAATGTAACCTCAGAAATGTCATTCATAAGGTGTTAAATCACAGAGTACTGGTAAATGAGCTTGGCCGGATTCGGGATCTTACATCTCATTTCAGTCAGCTTTGTTATATTTTTCCTGGACTCAGGATTTTGTTGCATGAATGTACAAATTGACCGTTACACTATCATCATCATCATCAACCATTATCAATCCACTGCAGGATGAAGGTCTCTCCAAGTTTAATCCATCTTCTCTGATCTTTAGCTTCTCTTCTCCATATCACTCCTGCACACTTTCTTATTTCATCCATCCATCTCACATGTGGTTTCTTTCTGGGTCTTTTACAATCTTTTGGAATTCCATTTAAGATTTCAATTGTTCATCTATTATCATCTCTTCTAGCAATATGTCCAGCCCAACTCCACTTCAATCTTTTAATTTTTTCAATGAGGTCAATAATACCTGTTTGTTCTCTTACCCATACATTGCGTTTTCAATCTCTTCTTATTACTCCCAACATGCATCTCTCCATATTTCTTTGAGTGGTCTGGAGTCTCTGTATTGCTCTTCTATCAAGTGTCCAAGTCTCAGATTCATAAGTAAGAACTGGTAAAACACATTTGTTATAAAACCTTTCTTTTCAAACACAAAGGCATATTTCCTTTTAGTATCAAGTTATTTCTACCAAAAGCACTCCAACCAAGTTTAATTCTATGATTAATTTCATCCATTATGTCTCCATCTGTATTAATAATCTGACCAAGGTATTTGTAACTGTTAACTTCTTCTAATTCATCATAATCAATCTTTATTTTCATATTTTGAGCAAATTAATTAAACATTACTTTAGTCTTTTTAACATTTATCTTGAGTCCTACGTTCCTACTTTCATCTGATAACTCATGCAACATTTCCTGCAGCTCTGAAGCATTATTTGCAAAAACAACTATATCATCTGCAAAATCTAAATGACTTACATAATCTCCATTTACTTTCACTCCTTTAGTTTCCCATTTTAATCCACAAAATACTTCTTGCAGCACTGCTGTAAAGAGTTTTGGAGATATGGAATCACCTTGTCTTACACCTTTCTCAATGTTGACTTTCCCAGTATCATTATGTAATTTAATTGTTGCTGTAACATTTTTATAAATATTCTTTAAAATATGACAATATCCTGGATCTATACCTTGATGATCCAATACTTTAATCACTGAAGAAATGTTTATAGAATCAAATGCCTTTTCATAATCTACAAATCCAAAACATAATGGCAACTCATATTCATCTGTCCTTTCTATAACTTCTCTCAACACCTGTATATGATCTACTGTACTAGAATCACTTTTAAATCCAGCTTGTTTCCTTGGTTTGGTGGAAATCCAATGTTCTTTGTAGGGAAAAATTAGATTTATAATAATATTTTTTAGTATTTTACTACTTCCTGCTTTTCTATTAATATTGATATTATGATTATTATTTCTATTGTTGCAAGAGTAAATCATGAGGCATACAAGACCAATCTTTTCACTTCAATGGCAAGCAGCAAGATTCCTACATAGAATTTATTATCTTTGTCTGCTGGAATTTTCTGTCTCAAATTCAATTCCAAACAGACTCATTAGTGATTGTACTGCCTTAAATAAAGACACAATTAAGGATTGTCAAAGACTGTTCTCTCATTTCTGTTTTTATTCTAAATAGCTTGAATTAAAAGAGAGAGAAAGAGAGAATTGGAGTCAGAAATCCTCGTGTGTGTTTGTAAAAGTATATCATATAATATAATAGTATTAAAGTCAGAAATTCTATTACAATATATGTTATACTTTAAAAACAAATTATTTGTTATATCGTTACATGTAATTGTTTATTTGCTAGAAATACTTTATAGTGATTAGTATGAGCTAAAACAACTTCAGGGTGTAATTGTTATGTATTTTTCTCACTTGTTTAGGATGTAAGTTTGAATATGAGTACATTTTTTAAGTTAGTTGACGCCATACTTTTTCGGATACACAGCCCATAATCAATTTAATTTACTGTCTCATTATTGATTATTAAACTGTAGTTACATATTATTATATGAAGGGCTAAAACAAAAATAAAAACTATAAAAATTTCATCAATCAATATTTTAATAATTTGGGGAATAATATTATTTTCATTAATATTCTTTGAGAAAGACGTAATGTAAACGCTTTATAATCATTGAATGATTTCTGGAGAAAATATTTTTGTTGTGATGCCCCCCAAAATTTTGTAAAGTGAAACAAAATATAAAATATCTCGACTTAAATTTAAATTTAATAATAAAATTTAATATAAAATTTAAAAAACAAAAAAACACCAAATTTTTAATTAAAAAATAATAAAAATTTTATAAAACAAAATTTTGTTGTAGATCTGTAATTGATTTCATATGAAACAATGTATGTTTTAATATTACCTTGCTGATGTATGTTTTAATATATCCCCAAGAGCGAGAAAATATGATGTATCCGATTGGATTATTTCTTCAGAATCGGTTATGACTTCATAGGATTTTAAAAATTTATCTGTGAAGCTCTTGAAATTAAACTACAGATAAAATAAATAATTTAAATGAATAAAATTCTTAAATAAATTTTAAAAATTAAGTATCCTTAATAATATCATTTTTCTAAGATGTCCTTCAATTCTTTTTGCATTGCATATATGAGATTCTTATAAAATTAGAGTATTACCTCCTACGCTCTTTTATCATCTTTCACTAAATTACCAGTTTCGCTGACTAACAGACTTCATCCGATCTCGCAACAAGTTTTGAATTTGGAAGAAAATTATTAAGAGATTTAGGCATCTAAATCTATTAGATAAATAATGAAATTGATTTTTATTTACTTTAAATATTCGAGTTTTAATTTACTTTATGTATATATATATATATATTATTCTAAAAAAAGAAAAAAACTTTTTAAAATATAAATTTTTTAAAGAAATTGTAATGAAAGTACAAATTAGTCATTTTCAGTTTCCATCAAATATATTATCGATATGTCATGTTAATTTATTAATTTGAAACTCAATAAATCTTATCTCACAATTTCAACTGTCATTGTTAATTATTCATAAATGAATATGGCCTCACTAAGTTTAGAAAAGAAATATAAAGCAAACAAAAATTAAAATTGAATTTTTCAAGATGAAACAAGTTCATCTCTTGAAGACAAATACATGTCATACATCGATATAATGATCCTTTAGTTCCTTTTTAACATATTGTAGTGTTATGACACTGATTCTGTATCAGATCTTCTGGTAAAAGCCTGAAATCCAGGCAAAGCCACTTGGAGCATTGATACTAGACAAAATCAATGAAATATAACATTACCAGGCCGCAACTTTTTGATTTTTTTTTATAATACGACGTGATTTTTTTTTTTTTATCTATTAAACAAATTTTGATTTTATTTAAAACATGATTTCTTTATTGTTTAACAAATTGTTATATTAATTTTCGTTGTTGTTTTTTTTTTTTTTTTTGTAATCTCACATTTTTCTTTATTCCAATAAATTTTGCTAATTTAATTTTGTGTACTTTTTATTTTGATGATTTTAAAACTTTGTACCATTTCATGACATCCAAAAATTTGTTTTAATCCTGCCACCGATAAAATAGAATACAATTATTTATGACTTGTTTAGACTTTATTCTACCTTTTCTTTCTTTTTTTTTTTTTTTTTGCTTGACTAAATTGTTTTTTTATTCTTATTATGAAATCGAAAGTAACTTTCGTGTTGTTGGGGTTAAAAAATTGTTTTGAAACACTCACCCTCGCATCAAGAATTGTAACAAAAAGTCAAGACCTTTTTTTTTTGTTGTTGTTGTTTTAAAAAAAAATAACCTTTTTTTTGTTTCATTTTTGACTTTTGTTTATATTTCGTTTGAATTAGCCTTTTCTTTTTTTTGGCTTCTACAATAAAAACAGCTTACTTTTTGGGGGACTTACCATACTGTTATTATTAAAAGAAAGTACACTGAAAGAGTCATTTATTTCAAACCCCGACCTTGTTTGAAATAGAATGCAATTATTTGCCAATTGTTTCCAATTTTTTCGACCCTTTTTTTTTTTTTTTTGGGGTTGACAAAATTATTTTTATCTTCCTATTAAATCAAAAGTTAAGTTTATTGTTTTTTGGGGGGGAATAAAAAAATTGTTTTCAAACTCCGATACTCGGAAAAGTAATTGGAACAAAAAGTCCGTAATTTCGGTCGATTTTCAACAACTTTTTTTTCTCAACTCTTTTGACTTTTATTTCTATTTTTTTTTAATTATCTTTTTTTTTGCCTTCTATGATAAACTGCTTTGGGGGTGAGGGGGGTTGGGGTTCCTACTTTGATAGTATTAATAAAAAGGAGTCATTTCTTTTAACCCGCTGAAAAAAGAAAATCATCATCCGAATACTTGTCAATTTCTAATGAAATCCAAAAAAAAAACTACACAAACTTTGAACTTTTTGAACCGATTTATTATTTTATTGCTGTAATAATCAAACAATCTTGTATTTGTGAGGACATTATGTGCCTGAAAAAAGGACACAGTCTCCCTCACCACGCAAAATGTGATTTAGCGCATGAGCTTTTGTGGAAGCATGTTGGAACGTACCCTTTGCCAATTTTTTACATATTAACATTTTTAGGGAAGGGTGGGGACTGTATGACAATTATTAATAATTAACAACATTATTTAAATAGAAATGACATTACTCTATTACGGAGATTTGAAAAAATGCTACCGCCTTCATATTTAAACACCCTCAAGTGATACGGCAATCAGCTATGAATAGAACGAATACGCGTAAATAGTTTCGAAGCACAAAAGGCCGTAATATTTTTGTGCAATCTCATGTAAAGCAGCCTAGCGATGGGCTAATACAATATGTAAATGTTGTATTAGCCTGTAAGGCCGGCAGCGGCCATCTAAATGACATTTTTATGTGTTTTGACACTAAATAGTGCCCCAAGCAGCTTTGCCCGGATTTCAGGCTTTTACCGATCTTCTTTCTTGTAAAACTTGAAAACCTGGCCTAATCGATTTTTTACTGTTCTCAATCATTAGCCATATTCTGCCAAAAATAATAATCATCATATATCTTTTTAATAATATTCATTAAGGCTGTAGCCTCTAGCACATGCGTATAAAATGCGATAATAGGGACCTCTACAAAATCTGTTTTCTCTGCTTAGTTTCAAAATACTACCTCATTAATTTTTTTCAAGATATTTTTGTTAGATTACTTTTACAGAAAGGCTTTAACCTTCTTTATCATATGCACCTTGAACATTTATAATAGTCAAACGATGTCTATTCTTTTGACTATAGAGGGACTTCTTAAACCTTGATCTAAGATAGTGACTTTATAAAAATAAGAATGGCTGTTTTATTTTTAACCTAAATTCACACTTATATAGGCCAATCTGAAGCATTTTGATTTAGGAGTGTGAAACTGATAGTGTCTTTACTTTTTAAGTCCACTATTTTCTTTACAATTAACCTTCATGCGAAATCTTGCGATTTATAACAAGTTAATGTTACTATCTTTATTCTGGAAATATATAAACTATTTTATAAAGTTATTTTTATTTATTAAGCACATAGGAAGTATGTAAATACTTTTAAAAAAGGCTTTAACCTTTAAGGCTTTAATCTTGATCATATGAGCTTAATAAATAATCATAACTTTACATTAGTTTATATATTTCCAGTATAAAGATTGTAATATTAACTTGCAAATCACAAGATTTTTTAAAGGTTAATTTGTAAAGGAAATAGGGAACTTAAAAAGTAAAAAGACTAACAGTTCACCCCCCAAATCAAGATGCTTCAAATTAGCCTATATAAGTGGGAATTTAAATTAAAGATAAGATGGCCCTTTTTATCTTTATAAAGTCGCTATCTTGGTTTGAGAAGTCCCTCTATAGTCAAAAAAAGACATCATTTGACTATTATGAACTTTCAAAAAGCATATTATAAATATTAAAGCCTTTTTCTAAAAGTATTTACATACTTCCTATGCACTTAATAAATAATTACAACTTTACATTATGTTAGATTAATAAATGGTCCATCTCTTACTCCAATACAATAAATTTGGGTCTAATATACAATTAATATCATTAATATAATTATTCCACTTTAATGGAATATTTTTATGTTAAATGCTCACTAGCATTTTGGAAACTATGGCACATCAAATATGAGCTGACTTGCTTTCTTATATATATATATATATATATATATATATATATATATATATATATATATATATATATATATATATATATATATATATATATATATATATATATATATATATATATATAACAACCTAAGCCATAGACTGTTGAGGGGTTATCCTTTATGACTAGCTAATATAGTTATAATCTATTTATCTTAAACCCCAGAATCAATCATAGTACTGTAGCACTAAACCCATGTAAGACTTATGCTGCATTTGAATATTAATTTGGTTTCTTATGGTTATTTTAGAATTAGACCTAAAAGCCAGAAAGATAAGCTTTTATGCTTTTGCTTTTAATTGTTTTGATCCAAAACTGTATACCATCTAGATATCTGCTTTATAACATCTTTGCAAACATTCCACTGTATCATAATCATAAAAATAAAAAAAGAAAGTTGAAAATAGGATACTTATTAATACTAATTTTAATTTACAAAAGACTTTATTTTAAGTATAATGTTTCCATGCAAACTACTTTTTTGTGATATGAATTAATATCTGTGTATAGTTTTTAATATTGCCCAAACCTTCCAGAATAACTGAGTCAGTGCTTAACTGAAATCGAAATCGATAAAAGCAATATTAAAATTATAATTTTCAGTTTATTTGATGTTAATATTAATTAATTTCCACCAATTTCTACAGTATAATATCACCCCTTTTAATAAAAATCAGCAAGAGTGGCAAAAGAACAATTAGTTCTTCTGAGAATTGATAGATTTTTTAACCTATAATCCATTATCTAGTGTTAATGAAATAAACTGAGTTCCTTATCAAAACCAATCACATGCCCTATTTATGTCATTACTAGCAAAAAAAAAAACCTTCTGAAAAATAACAAGCCAACCACATTATCAACTCTACAACATTATCTAGACTGATGGTTAGATGGTTTCATCTGCAGAAAAACTTCTAAGATGATCATAATATATTCGAAACTACTTACTGATAATTTACCTATAAGTATCCTTGATTAGTAACTAATCATCCATTGAAAAGAATAAAAAACAATGGCCATAAATCTCACACAACAGACTAAGTAAAGAAGCTGGTTGCACTAATAAAAACAATCTCTAGTACAATAAACCTAATGTTTATTTAACTTCTATTCATAATAAACCAATTCAATCAATAAAATGTTTCGATTTGTAAAAAAATAAGTCTTAATTCATCATAGTGATTAAATATCAATATGATAGATTTATAATTCTTAAGACACTCAAAATGTCTGCCAGAATTATTTTTACAGAGGTTTCTAAAGAAAAGTTCTTGAACGGTTATGACAATTTATTATGTTGTTTTTTCTTATTTCCATTCAACAACTTTTTTGAACTTAAATAAATGACAATAAAAAATGAGGTAAAAGCAAAAAAAAATATTTAAATCCAGAATAAGGAAAAATTATTATATGAAATGATTCTAACTCTGTTCTTGTTTGGGTGTATTATTCATTCTCTTTAGAGATTCAATTTATCGCTTTTCTTTTTTCTTTTTTCAATACCTTTGTGATAATATTGGAATTAAATTGTTCAATCTCATATAGAAGATAAATACTGAACAAAATTAACAGCCTTGAATTCCATTGATTAGATAGTATATATTTGTTAATACTTGGTAATTATATAAGGTTAATTAGATGACGTTTCACTCTTTCCATTGCTACAGATGTGTCTTTCAATTAACATACTCCGCAACATGCATGCAATTGAGTGAATCATTTAATATACATGTTGTCTGAAACTGACAAAAAAAAGGAATTGAAGATACTAAAAGTCCATGGTAAGAGCATCATTGAAATTAATCAAATTAAGCAGACATATTTATTTAAAGAAAACAATGAAAATCAGCAATGCATTGAAAGTATGAAAAAATTTTTCATATTAATATTATTCAACCATTATCTAAAAAAGTGACCATTTAGCCATTTGTAACAACAGTTTTGCATTGTCGAATTTCTCTAAGAATGAGATTCTTTTTTATTGTTTATAGATTAACATGACGCCCCCAAAATTAAATATGGTAATTAAATTAATTGACTGTAAAGATAAATGACACTAAAACTTGTACACAGAGAAAATGCAGTTTATGAAAAAATAAATCGTTTTCTTTTTCCAAAATGAATACATCTCATCTATTAATGTATCCTTATCTTATTGCATGTGAAGATTTTATCAAAAGGATATATACTTCATTCTATCAAATCATCAAAAACAAACCTATATTTTTTGTTATCTATCTATCGAAAGCAAACAAAATGGCCACACAAACTTTTTCTTCTAAATTTTTGTTTATACTCTTATTTCACATGAAATTATAATTACTCAGTCACAGCAATTATCAATGATCAACAATTAATGACTAATAAATGAAACAAATTGTAGCAAAACTCACAATAAGAAAAAGCAGGCTCCAAATATTTTAAAATTATCACATCTACTAGATAATAACTATGTTCCCTCAACAATAAAGACTGGAAGTCATCAAAAAAATAGGATTCAAGTAAATTGAGAAGTTATGTCTAAAAAAGATACTTTCTAAATAGAACTTAAAATACATGACATAATGTATTTAAGAAAAAGATTAAAGATAGAATTAATATGGGCAGGACATGTATGCATCTTCGTTCTGAATAAACTGCAGAAGAATGTAATAAAATCTCTCTCAGCTTCATAGGTTGTAAGCCTTGACAAAGAAGTGTACAAAATAAATCATTTTATGTTGCACAGACTTAAAAATAGCATATAAGACCAGTCAACCTTCTAAAAAAAGTTATATTTAAAATTTTTAATGAAAATCTCTCAAAAATATAATGAAAATTTAAATTTTAAAAATGCATCTTTCATTTGCTTTTCTTAATCGTTTTTTTTTCTTTTTCATTTAATAGCTGCAAGCAAATTTTAAATATTAACCCCTGAGAGAAAACTTATTACCAGTTTTGAAGCAGTGAAAAATAAAACATTGAATCACAATATCCATATAATAATGGGGAAAAATCAAATATTAACAAATACAGAGTTAACATTTAACACCTCTCTACTATTCATTAGATTAAAAATAAGAATTTTTTTTTAACGTATAAGCAATCAAACTCTTAGAAATATAATCCGGTAAAAAAAAAAAACAGCTTTCGACTTTTTCTTGTAAAGTTTAACTTCTTTTTCTGTTTTAAGTTAATAAACAGGATGGAATGTGTATGGGAGAGGTGGGGAACTTGTTAGTTGTCTTAGTACAATATTAGCATTCATGCATTGAATAAATGTATTATTAGTTGCCTTGACAACAGTTTGAAATTGTTGATATTGGGATTGTCTAAGTGTTGACTGTTTTTTAATGATTATATATATAAGTAAATATTGCAGGTGTTCTTTTAGTATGCGATCTCGACCATTTTGAATTTCAAACACAACGGAAAACATCGTCGACACATCTAAGTGATAAAAAAAAAAGTACGCGAAAACGGAAAAAATTTAGACCTTGAGTCACGTGACTTGGAAAAAAAATCCCCAAAAACATCGCACAATAAACATAAAAAAAAGCCAAAACATGAAAAATTTAGAACTCTGGTCATGTGACTATAATATCAATTAAAATCAATACATAGATCTGAGATCGCAAAAAATATTTTAAAAATATAAAAAGCATCCCGTATTATTGACATATAAAAAGCATAGATATTTAAAATATATAAAAAGCTAACATGCATTATTAAATCATGCAGGTTACAATATTAAGTCTTACATTTGTAACTTGTAAACCTCATTTTTGTAAACATATAAAAAGATCGATCGAAGGTATATATATATAAAAGGCAAATTAAAACTTAATTCATTTTATAATTCTCTTTGTTTGCAAAATTTCAAATTCTCTGCCTAGAAAAACATCCAAAATGTAAAACCCAGGTCATGTGACTCTAATATCGATTAAATACCTTATCCATTCATATGACAGCCCCCCCCCCCCACCGTTTGCAAGTAAATCAACAAGGTATTTTTTTTAGATTATCATTGGCTAAAAAGTACATTTTCTCATTTTAAATTATAAATCAAATAATTTATTATAGAGCCTAGTTTACAAAAATAATATTGATTTTAACTAATTTATTAAATATTATTTAATATATAAGAGCCTGCTACTAGCTCTAAAACAAGCTTAATTATTTTATTATTTTTTTCATGATAAATGCTACAAAAGAAAATACATGAAGTCTTTATCTATGATGGTCCCCATCCCCAGACCGGTTTTGAGCTATGGCTCTCATCAGTGAGGAGCTAGGACATAAGATTCAAAATATTAACTCAAGCTAAGCATTTATCTAATTCTTAAATATTAAAAAAAAGATCCAAATCTTCAGACACCTACATGTCTTCAAACTCAGCTCTTTAACCAAAGAAACTATATGAGCCTGAACTATATGGGATCTCTGAACTTAGTTCAGGCTCATATAGTTTCTTTGGTTAAAGAGCTGAGTTTGAAAACATGTAGGTGTCTGAAGATTTGGATCTTTTTCTTAATATTTAAGAATTAGATAAATGCTTGGCTTGAGTTAATATTTTGAATCTTATGTCCTAGCTCCTCACTGATGAGAGCCATAGCTCAAAACCGGTCTGGGGATGGTGAGCATCATAGATAAAGACTTCATGTATTTTCTCTTGTAGCATTTATCATGAAAAAAATAATAAAATAATTAAGCTTGTTTAGTGCTAGTAGCAGGCTCTTTATATATTACATATTGGTAATACAAGCTATATAGGTCATGTGATATATGACTGATTTTTATTAAATATTATTTAGTTTTCGCAATTCATAAGTTATTACAAGTTATTAAAAGTTATAAAATGATTTCTTATAGTTTACTTTCAATGTTGGGGGGAAAGATTTTAGATAATTAAATTGTTTTCCTCTCCTATTAAAATCTCGAGGGAGATCAAAGCAAAACCTCTTAGATTTTAAACTCAACAGTAACAAGATTTAAGAGTTTCTCTTCTCACCTCCCCCCCCCCCCCCATCATATCAAAGTATATTGTTTAGATTCAAATATGTATTAAATTTAATAAAGAATGGCGAGCATTTATTGATTTAAGGTTTAAAATTATTCTATTTGTAATATAGCACTCTCTCTATATATAAGATCTAACCCAAGAGTTAGAAAATAAATTAATAAAGTATTAATAAACTAGATAATTTGTACACAGTTACTTCACTACTACCCAATAATTAATACCGTAAGTCGCATAAAATATTTTATGTAAATAAATGTATAAAGTGTAGTAATATTGTAACTTTAGATGTATATAGAATTAAGAAGTAACTGTATTAATATTTTTAAAAGCTAATATGCAATTCATCTATATCTTATAATAACTTACGAATTGCGAAAACTAAGTAATATTTAATAAATTAGTTAAAATTAATATTATTTTTGTAAACTAGGCTGTATAATAAATTAATTGATTTATAATTTAAAATGAGAAAATGTACTTTTTAGCCAATGATAATCTAAAAAAAATACCTTGTAGATTTACTTGCACATGGGGAGGGGGGGGGCTGTCCTACGAATGGATAAGGTATTTAATTGATATTAGAGTCACATGACCCGGGTTGTACATTTTGAATTTTTCTAGGCAGGGAATCTGAAATTTTGCAAACAAAGAGAATTATAAAATGAATGTTTTAGTTTGACTTTTATATATATATACCTTCGATCGATCTTTTTATACGTTTACAAAAATGAAGTTTACAAGTTATAAATGTAAGACTTAATATTGTAACCTGCATGATTTAATAATGCATGTTAGGGTTTTTATATATTTTAAATATCTATGCTTTTTATATGTCAATAATACGTGATGCTTTTTATATTTTTAAAATATTTTTTGTGATTCTCAGATTTATGTGTTGATTTTAATTGATATTATAGTCACGTAACCCAAGTTCTAATTTTTTCCCATTTTTGCGTACTTTTTTATCACTTAGATGTGTCAGATGATGTTTTTGGTTGTTTTTGAAATTCAAAATGGCGGAGATCACGTACTAAAAGAGCACCATATTGCAATACCATTGTGTTATGGTTTTGATTAAACGATATTAACATTATTCATATAGGAATTTATCTCCTGCTGTTTACTGATTCGATCACATGATTTCCATTGGAACCGATCAAACACAAAAATGAGAACTGCATGTTTGTATGTGCGTTCAAGGAAACAGCAGCTAAATCACTAAGTAAGGTACTAAATGTAATGTAAAAAATGCACTCATTTCTAATTATAATCTAATACTATGTATGTATTGTAACATGAACTGAGTTCAAATCCTGTTACAAAAGAAGAGAAAGGGGATAGAGGGTGTTTTTTAGTTTCTGTGCATGTTATTATTGTTGTTGTTATGTATATATAATTTTTATTTTTTTTATTATTTATTTATTGGACAAGTCGCACAGACAAGTGCGTATGTATTTACTGAGGTAATAAAGAATGTCAGTGGTGAGGGGAAATATTCTTATTTGGTGTATGTGTATATAGATAAATGTTATTTTAAAAGAAAAAGAAGTAAAATTAAGAGAGAATTTAAGGCATGTAAAAGGTTTATTTATTGCTGTTACGAATCCACGAATTAATTAGCCAAATTATCATGACATAGACATATATAGAATCAATATGGAAGAACATTGATGCAGATATTAAAAGCATGCAACAAAACAAACAAAGACAGTTTTGCGGACTGTAACAAGGTCAACACAGGACTTTTAAAATCTGAGGAAACTCAATAAGATTTAGATTTTACTTGATTTAAGATCATATTGTTTTACAAAATAAATGTAGAATTTTGCTTTTGTTTTTTTTTTCCTTGAATGATCACTGTACACATAGATAATAAACATTCTTGATTTTAAAAAAATGTTTCTCTTATTGTCCTAGAAACAGATGGAACTAATTGTTGGCTATCTCATTCTATTTTAATTGATCTACTTTAAATATGCGGACTTTGTCAAAGTAGATTTTAATTAAAGAAAGGAAGCAAAAAATGCATAATATCCATTATAAATTTTTTTTTTTTTTTTGGCTTCTTTTGACCAATTTTAGAGTAAACAAAAAAAAAGTGTATCTAAAAAGTTCCAAAAATTAAAGAAATAAGATAAGTACAAAAATTGATGTTGCTAAGTGGTTTTTCTTTTGTTTACACATTCTGGTCAAAATATATTTTTGGAACAAAGAAGAAATGCCAGAGATAAGAGAAAAGAAATTTGATTATTGATTCTTGATTAGTCAACTGAGGAGGCAGGAGGCAGCAATAAGCTTAAAAATTTGTCAATGAACATACAGGCAGAAAATAAATAATTTGGTCATAAAAGTAAAAAGAGAAGATGTGAAATAAACTGTCATTACTGCCTTTATTGCTGGACAGAATTTGTTTGTGAAACTGAAAATAAAACTCTAAAGTAAAACTTCATGAATCACATGGGGTAAAGTTATAATCATGCCAGGATCTATACTCAGATTCCAGCTTTCTTTGCCATCTATGCCACAAAAGCCATTAAGATATCCAGCGGCCTAAGCATATTACTTGCTGTCCAGAGCCACAACCACATCCACCATCCCTGGAAATTATATAAAAATAAATCAAAAGAAATATACCATCAGGAGATGGACTCAACAATTGGAATGTCAAGTATCAAAGATGTACCCTAAGTTTTGCCTATCCCAATCCCAGTATTAAAGGTAATGAGTGTACTCAAAGACATATATGTTGATCATGCTGACTCATAGATATTGGTAAATATAGTTTTTGTATCATTTCTAGTGCTTGAATGTAATCAAATCAAGCCAGATGTTACTATATATATATATATTATTTTGTTTCTCGCTCTTTAATTGTAATTCTCTATAAAATAATATTTTATTGCATACATGATTTATGCTATTTTATTTTTTTCTTACAATAAATATTAATAGATTCCCAATTAAACTGTTAATTCATTATTTATTTTGTTTTATGTATTATGCAAATTTTTATGTGTTTCTATCATTAATTTAATAATACATTTGTGTATGTGTTGGCATGCCTCCAATAAATATTCGAAGTAAAAATAGTTAGATAGATTGGTGTGTGGGGATTTTAAAAGTTTTAGTTTAGATGCTAGTGGAAATTAAAATAGATAGGAATTCAGAAAGAATATTTAGTTTGAAAGTTAATTCACTTTCTGCTTCTTCTCCAATGTATTGCACTACCACACCATGAACATGAGTTAGATGTAAGATGGGCATAAGTTTGAAATTGCTGAGTCAGGCAAATTATTCATAGACCTTACGATTCTTGCTAATAAGCAAGATTGGCACTTGGTAATGGACAAAAAAAAGCCATTGTCATAAACATAGAAATCTACAAAGCAAGAAATCCAAAGCTGGAAGGGATTGGATTATCTCAATTTACCATTATATATATTTGGTATTTTGGTGGTCGGTTCTTTCTCTAACCTTTTGAATGACCCACCACCAGGGAAAACTTTGATAAAAAGAGAAATGACTGAGAACATGGAAAAACTTCATACAGAAATGGCTGTCTCATAAGATACACTTATTACATATAAGTTGACCCTCTGGAAAGAAAAAGTATAATGTAGCTGAATTCACACCCATATAGCTATCTGTTTTATAAGGCTGGATTTGAAGACATTTACATGTCTGAAAAGTTCAGGCTTTCAAATTGATAGTAACATGTTTTATAAGTGCTGACTTTAGAGTTAATATTTTAGATTTAGTTTCTAGTGTCCCAGCACTCCACTGAGGTGAACCATAACCTAGAAATCAATTCATCTGGAGATAGGGAATTTCCGATAGAGATTTTGAATTCTTTCTCTTTCAGCACATAAAATAAAGCTTGATTAGATCTATTGGTAAGCTACATCTAGTGATCATTAAATGCAAGCTTTAAAGCAAGTTACAAAATTTATGACTTGTTTTATTAATTATTATGTATACCTTTGAAGGCTTTTATGATGTTATACTGCAGAGGCTATTACTATATGGTGAAACTGAGCTAAATTCAGACCTATATAGCTATCTGGTTTTGAAAACATTTACTTGTCTGAAAAGTTCAGGCTTTCAAATTGATAGTAACGTGTTTTATACATGCTGACTTTTGACTTAGTATTTTAGATCTAGTTTCTAGAGTCCCAGCTCTCCACTGAGGTGAGCCACAAGCTTGACACTAATTAGTCAGGAGATAGGGACTTTCCAATAAAGATTTTGAATTCTTTTTCTTTCAGTACTTATAAAATAAAGCTTGATTAGAGCTATCGGTAAGCTCCATCTAGTGATCATTAAATGCAGGGTTAAAAGCAAGTTATGATATATATATATATATATATTGTGATGATCGCACATACTGCGGTCACACATATAAATATTAAACATTCAGACAATATTAAATATTATGTTTGGCAGAGAAAAAAAAAAAGAAAAGCGAGCTTGGAAAAATTTACAGAACAAAGAAATGTTTCAACTAATTAAAAAAAAGAGAGAGGGAATTAGAATCAAAAGATTCTTATCTTTTATCCTCCAAAGTTTGGGTTTTGGTGAAATTAAAATATAAAATTAGAGATAGTGGAAATGTATGTTAAAAAATAAAGTGATAAAGAAATATAAATAAAATGCAAGTTAAATCCGATTTTGAAAGAAAGTAAAGTTTAAAAAAAAGAGTAAAAAAACCTTAAATAGCGTGCAAAACAGAGAAAGTTAGACATGATCAAAAGATAAGGATCTGGGTTTTAAAGTACACATTTGATGATAAACGAAATGCATGTATGGAGTGTATTTGAAGCAGGATATAGACAGAAATAATAAATGCTTGTCCAAATTTAAAAAAAAAAAAAGAAAAACATGTATTAAAATCTGTTTAATTAAAATCAAGAATATTGAAATAAATAAAGGTACATAGTGCTACAAGAGTGGGTAAAACCAACTTAGATATGGCCGAAGGCATAGTAAGAAAGAAGGTGTGAATAAAAGTGAAACAAAGGATTGGACGGACAAAAGCTGGTGGAATTTTTTAATTAAAAAAAAGTTTTCAAGAGAGATTAGAGCTAGAGACTTTGTGTTGAGAGGGTGGTAAAACACAGCTCCGATAATCAACTGATATAGTTAGCAAATATGACTTTTAACATCAGTGCTTCATCTAGAATGGCTGGCTAAGGCCATCGTGATCGCTGGTCAATCCGGACTTACTGTACTAATGGTTCTTGTCAATATGTAATAACCGCCATCATAGCACCTGCCGATAGATTCATTTAGTTGCCCTGTCCTCAATGCCTTGTCCTTGATGCCTCGTCCATGATGCCTTAACACTGAGAAGCTATACACAACCAAATCTAACCTACGAGCGACCGTCCCTCCTAAAGAAGTGGAGAAATCCACGTGGCGGTCGGCAGGACATTGGATAAATTCAGAGACTAAAACCTAGGTAAAGATACATATTTTTTTTATATATTTGTGCACATTGTTGACTTAGACAATGGCCACCCTTTTTGTAAATGATAAAGACATTCTTGAACTTTTTTTTTGATAAACACCCAGAGTGACGATTTATAAATGTACCAGAATTTATAAGAGTTTTTATGTGTTCTTTTCCATGTAGCACTATAGATCATAATCTGTTTTATTTAATGTAAATGTGTTTTATAGATTTTTTATGATTGATTTATTCTATTAAATATATTTTTTTTTCTATTTAAATCTGTCTTGTCTCATTCTTCGCCACATTCAAAAAGGGATAGTCTAGTCTTAGGGTGGGAAACTATTATTCATTTTTTTGATTATTGAATTAACACGTGAAATTTGGTGGTGCAGTGTTGACGTGGAATTTGATGGTGCAGTGTTTGATTCCATTAAATTTATAAATCATCCAAGCGCAGTAACTTTGTCAGATCTCACAGCAGTCAGGAGAAAGTTGATCAGGAAACATAACCTGGGGTTATATCCGTATAGCATACAGGTTCGGTCAAATATGGAGATAGACTCGTCTATTTCTGTATTTCTCTCTGCTTGCGATAACGGAAAGTGGACGATTTTGAATTATAGAATTCCCCATTATGTACACATAAAAGGGAAGTTTAGCCTTTGATCGTCGTGTGCCCGTTACATATTTTGGGGGCCAGTTCCGGGATCTGAAATTTCTGCGCAATTAATAATCACATGTTAAATAATTTCATAAGATAACGTAAATATTTTCTAAAATATATATATATATATGTGTGTGTGTGTGTTTTCAATATATATAAAATTAGCATTGTAAGTTAAAATGGCGAGAAGTGAAGAAGGGGATAGGTTTTATTTTATGATACTCTATACGAGTGTTTCACATCAAATGTGTACAAAGAATAGAAAGAGGGAGGGGAATTATTTTTTTGTTATTATTACGAAAGTTTGAAATGCGCAGTGAGGGATATCATCGGAGACAAGAACATTTAGACAAGTTGTAACGAACAAAGAACTGATTATATCAAATGATTGCTATAATGTAATATAAATCATTTCTAAAAAAAAAAAAAAAAAAGAAAGAGAATAACACAAAGTTTCATGAAAGTTACGCTAAATAATAAAAAAAATAAATTTTGTCGCATAGCCCAGTAAAGTTAATGAATAGATTATCTGGATGTAATTAATTAATGAAAACATAAAATAGTTAAGTTAGAAATAGTGAAACAGTTTCAGTAATGTTGTAGTTATAAAGGTTAAATGATTAAAATAATCGAAACTAAGTTAGATGAAGAAAGATATATGTGTGAATTAATAATCACGTGTCCTAGTTAAGCGGAAAATAAAATATTTAATGATAAAAGGAATTCGTGTGTATAAGTTAAAGTGAAGAAACAATAAGTATTGTCGCGTCTTTTAGTGAAGTGGAAAATATATATATATATGTGATTCTAGAATAGTCGCATGTGTAAGAGAAGTAAATATATATATGTGTGTGTATGATCTTGCTTAAAACAGCTGTAACCTTAAGTGCCGAATTTTATAAACGTAGGAGTAGAAAAATATATATATATTGGAAGGGTAATGTTGGAGATACAGTCAAATAAAATGAATTTATAATGTATATCGTTAACAGAGGAACCAGTATAGTATTTAAGTAAGTTAAATTTAAAAGAATATATAAGTGAATCATTTAATTGAGGTATAGGGGTCAGAGGTAGATGAGTGGAAAAATAGAGGACAATCATCAAAGTGGACAGGCAGTCAGGCAAATCTAAGGCAGGTGAACAAGAGGATGAACCAAAGTGCGGATGTTTGGGCTGGCTAGTGATCTGAATGCTGATCGATAAATAATACAGATACTAAAGTTAATCAAAGTGAAAACATAAAGTCAGTCAAAAGAAATTGAGTATAAGTCGAGTCAGAAGAGGTCAATAGTAGTAAGAAGAGTTAAATTAAAAATCATATTTATGCATACAAGGGCTCAAGCCAAAATGGAACGTCAAGAAAAGGAAGTAAAAGAAGGAAATGTAGAGGATATGAAAGTAAAGGATACAATAGCCTATGGTAATATCATGGATATGTTAAAGCAAATGAGGGTGGAGCAAGAACAATTCATGAAAGAATTCGTGGATAGACAAGAGAGAAAAATAGAAGAATGGATGGTAAAGGTAGAAACAGACAACCGGAAAAGAATGGCTGAAGTCAGGGAAGAATATGAAAAATGAGGTCATCCAGCAATTAAAGGCTAAGGATGCATGGGATGGATTTCACCAAGAGATTAAGAGGGATGAACAAAGGAGTATGGGGCCATGTGCATATGAAGAATCAGAAATAGTTGAGGACAGAGGTAGAGAGTCAGCAAGATTGGATTGGGAGAAGGACATAGGGCAACCAGAAAGGAAGATAAGACAGTTAGATGAAGAGGTGGAAGTAGTTAGAGTGAAGGGATGAACAAAGGAGTATGGGGCCATGTGCATATGAAGAATCAGAAATAGTTGAGGACAGAGGTAGAGAGTCAGCAAGATTGGATTGGGAGAAGGACATAGGGCAACCAGAAAGGAAGATAAGACAGTTAGATGAAGAGGTGGAAGTAGTTAGAGTGAAGGATCATAGAATGATGATGATGAGCATACAGGAGAATTTAAGTCAAATGGCGAAGGTAGTAGCAGGCTTAAATACAAAAGTTGAAGAGAGTATAAGGAGGTCAGCCAATAGCAGCACCAATACCAACATAGAGGGCATAGGACCAAGAACCAGTGGAGAATGTAGAATGGTGGGATCTGGAAATTGCATGGATTATCCTGTGGGCTTCCACCAATTTCTGAAGATCCAAGTCTTTGCTGGAAAACCTGGAGAAAGCCCGATGGAGCATTTGAACAGCCTGGAATGGTACTTCAAATTTGGTAGAATGGATGAGGAGGCCAAGATAGCAGTCGCCTGCAGCCATTTGCAGGGTGAATCTCAAGTCTGGTGGAACTCACTGTTCCAGAAACCCATCACATTTGCAGGATATCATAAAGCATTGAAGACCAGTTATTGGAGTGAGGAACTCCAAGAAGATATGTTGCATCGGATAAAACAGGATAAATGAAGACCGGGGGAATCATTTATAACATTCTTCTGTCATCAAGTGGCTAAGTTACGAATGATGACTGCAAATCCATTATCTGAGATGCAGATACTCCGGATAATTAGGCCCGGGTTTCAAAGGATATAGAACAAACTCTGATCAGTACAGAGAGGAAGACAGTGGACCAGGTGGCTGTATTGCTGAGTGCATTGGACACCACCAGGGACAACCAAAAGGAAGATGGATGGCAATCTGGACCACCTCTAAAAGAATTGCCGATAGTAAAGAATGGATGGGTTCCTGGGGAAGGACGATGGCAAGAAAACCGGGGATATTCTATGGGATGGAACCTGAGGAGGCAGGAAACTGGACAACAGAGATGGGAGATGGAATATAAGCATCCGTATGACAGGACAGAGGGCCAGGAGCCTAGGGAGCAAACCCCGCATCCCAGAGGAGGCAGAGGTGATGTCAATAGAAAAAGACAACCATCAGATAAGACTTAAGGGCAGTCACAGATAAAGGAAGGATCTATTGATAACAAGATTGGAAATAAAAATGGACTACGAGTCATGGAGACTGGACTGTAATATTGATCCTGATAGCATAAAGAAATGATGAGCCGATAAGTGGAAAAAAAGGATGAAGGACATTATGATAAAATAAGAAAGCATATAATAAATAATGGTGTGAGGTCATAGATAGAGGCTGAAGGCATGTAGGTTTAGATATTGGTAGATAGGTCTGAAGAGTATTGGGTGATGCCTTCTTCATTATTCGTTCACAGAGAACACAGGAACAGAGATCCCATTCTCATAATGACTCACTGGATTAAGATTTCCAGTTAGATATTGGACAGATATCATGAGTCAATGGTTCAGAGACCAGTCTATGGGGAAAAGAACCCATTGTATAAATTAAGAGCTATCAGAAAATATACTGAGCTTATGGATGAGTTGGACAAAAAGATACCAGCCTCCCAACCCACCTCGGTAATAGTGACCAGAGTTGGCACTTAGAGGTTTATTATTTGCAGGATGTGATGTATGAACAGGTTTAATTGGGTCACAGAGATATCCTGTGGACCCGAACCTGTATATACGAGTATGAGGCAGGAATAAAATGCATGTAATGCTATGAGAAGATTAAATTGGTGCGGCAATGCTGGTTGGGTCATCAAGAAAGAGATATAATTTACCTGGTCGCCTCTCTAGAGATTAACCTCATCATAAATCATGTTAGGAATGCATAAATCTAAAAGGTTTGAACAGTAGTTGGGAGTATCTAGCATTCGATGCAAAAATTTAAAAATTTTTTTTATAAAAAAAATTTTAAAAGGAGGGGAATGGTGTAATGTGATGATTGCACATACTGTGGTCACACATATAAATATTAAACATTCAGAGAATATTAAATATTATGTTTGGCAGAGAAAAAAAAGAAAAGCAAGCTTGGAAAAATTTACAGAACAAAGAAATATTTCAACTAATTAAAAAAAAAAGAGAGGGAATTAGAATCAAAAGATTCTTATCTTTTACCCTCCAAAGTTCGGGTTTTGGTGAAATTAAAATATAAAATTAGAGATAATGGAAATGTATGTTAAAAAATAAAGCGATAAAGAAATATAAATAAAATGCAAGTTAAAATCTGATTTTGAAAGAAAGTAAAGTTTAAAAAAAATATAAAAAAAAAATCTTAAATAGCACGCAAAATGGAGAAAGTTAGACATGATCAAAAGATAAGGATCTGGGTTTTAAAGTACACATTTGACGATAAACGAAATGTGTGTATGGAGTGTATTTGAAGCAGGATATAGACAGAAATAATAAATGCTTGACCAAATTTAAAAAAAAGAAAAACATGTATTAAAATCTGTTTAATTAAAATCAAGAATATTGAAATAAATAAAGGTACATAGTGCTATGAGAATGGGTAAAACCAATTTAGATATGGCCGAAGGCATAGTAAGAAAGAAGGTGTGAATAAAAGTGAAACAAAGGATCGGAAGGACAAAGGCTGGTGGAATTTTTTAATTAAAAAAAAAGTTTTCAAGAGAGATTAGAGCTAGAGACTTTGTGTTGAGAGGGTGGTAAAACACAGCTCCGATAATCAACCGATATAGTTAGCAAATATGACTTTTAACATCGGTGCTTCATCTAGAATGGCTGGCTAAGGCCATCGTGATCGCTGGTCAATCCAGCTTACTGTACTAATGGTTCTTGTCAATATGCAATGACCGCCATCTAGCTCCTGCCGATGGATTCATTTAGTTGCCCTGTCATTGATGCCTTGTCCTTGATGCCTCGTCCATGATGCCTTAACACTGAGAAGCTATACACAACCAAATCTAACCTATGAGCGACCATCCCTCCTGAAGAAGTGGAGAAATCCACGTGGCGGTCAGCAGGACGTCGGATAAATTCAGAGACTAAAACCTAGGTAAAGATACATATTTTTTTATATATTTCAATGTGCACATCGTTGACTTAGACAATGGCCACCTTTTTTGTGAATGATAAAGACATTCTTGAACTTTCTTTTTGATAAACACCCAGAGTGACGATTTATAAATGTACCAGCATTTATAAGAGTTTTTATGTGTTCTTTTCCATGTAGCACTATAGATCATAATCTGTGAGTGACCGTTCCTCCTAAAGAAGTGGAGAAATCCACGTGGCGGTGGGCAGGACGTCGGATAAATTCAGAGACTAAAACCTAGGTAAAGATACATATTTTTTTATATATTTCAATGTGCACATCATTGACTTAGACAATGGCCACCTTTTTTTTGTGAATGATAAAGACATTCTTGAACTTTTTTTTTTGATAAACACCCAGAGTGATGATTTATAAATGTACCAGCATTTATAAGAGTTTTTATGTGTTCTTTTCTATGTAGCACTATAGATCATAATCTGTTTTATTTAATGTAAATGTGTTTTATAGATTTTTTTATGATTGATTTATTCTATTAAATATATTTTTTTTCTATTTAAGTCTGTCTTGTCTCATTCTTTGCCACATTCAAAAAGGGATAGTCTAGTCTTAGGGTGGGAAACTATTATTCATTTTTTGATTATTGAATTAACACATGAAATTTGGTGGTGCAGTGTTTGATTCCGTTAAATTTATAAATCATCCAAGCAAACTTTGTCAGATCTTACAGAAGTCGGGAGAAAGTTGATCGGGAAACATAACCTGGGGTTATATCTGTATAGCATACAGGTTCGGTCAAATATGGAGATAGACTCATCTATTTCCATATTTCTTTCTGCTTGCGGTAACGGAAAATGGACGATTTTGAATTATAGAATTCCCCATTATGTACACATAAAAGGGAAGTTTAGCCTTCGATCGTCGTGTGCCCGTTACAATATATATATATATATTGTGCCAATTGAAATTTGAAATAAATTTCAAATATGTGGTGAAATGTCAGTTGTAAAAAAAAATTATTGATTTTAATAGTGAATATATTTGTGAGAATTAGAATATGTTACTATGACAACAGTAATATTGAAGCAAGAAATGTTTATTATTAATTGAAATATAAAATTTATAAATTGATTTTATTCATTTTTAAAATTGCATATGTGAATAATAACGTTTATAGTTTTGATAAAATTGTTATTTTTTTTTCCCAATTATTATACATATTTTGGATATTGCTTTCACAGATGGTAGATTACAAATAATACACATGAATATTTAATGACTTTGTATGTCTGTTATTATATATATATATATATATATATATATATATATATATATATATATATATATATATATATATATATATATTGGAAAGATATGTATAAAACATCTGTTTCCAATGTAGTATGATAAGAATGAAGTCTAAGCTGTTTAGTTTATGTTGCAGAGAAAGAATAGTATTTGTATTTTTAAACATGTAAATGTTTGTTATATAATAATTATGAAATATTTATTTTTTATCTTGTTATTATTATTGTGTAATAAGTTTACATTTATGGAATGCTAGATAAATTTGACAAAAAGGTTAATAAAGAGTGTTACCATAGTTTTTTCTGACATCAATCAAAAAGATAATAAATAGAACTGAATGGTTTAAACTTACTCTCTTACATCTTGCCTTCAGTAAAAATGAACCTAACTTCTTTCATATAATATTTATTTTTATTTTTAAAATATTTGATCAATAACTATATACAATCATGGGATAAGAAAAGTAATATGTATCCAGAAGACTGGACAGACTTATCGAGAATTTGTAGGGAATGATAATTTATTAAAAGAATGAAAAGGAATTTATGCTAATTGTGTTAAAAAAACTATCTGAATATTTCTTTGATAAAAATAGATGCTATAAATGCTAATAACATAAAAATATGTAAAAGAGTTGTTTTCATCTGCTGATATAGTTTCAAGAGATTGGTGAATTATTTCAATACAGGATATGTTTTATTTTGCATTGCATCATCATGGATGGAAACTGGCATTTGTACACTTATAATGTCATATAAATTGAATATCTGCTAAATCAAAGGATAACTCAGATATTTGAAAAATCTCAAAATTAACAAAAAGTAATAAAATATAGTCAAATTATAATTCAAGAAGTAGATATTGGAACTGTGGTATTACTTGGAAGTGTCATATTGGAAAATGATTAATCAGGTCATTTGTTAACATGTATTGTTGTTGTTGTTGTTATTATTATTATTACTATTATTATTATTATTATTATTATTATTATTATTATTATTATTATTATTATTATTATTATTACTACTACTACTACTACTACTGCTACTGCTACTACTACTACTACTACTACTACTACTATTATTATTATTATTATTTATTATTATTATTATTATAGATATATAATTGTATAATATTTATAGACATAGACAGTATTATGATTTAAGTCAAGTAAAGATTTATTTTATATGCATGGAATATAAGAGAATTAAGTTTTTCTAAATTCAAATGTATATTTCATAACTTAATAATTAGAATTTCATTTCAAAATATTATCTTCTGATTTATTAATTATAAATTATTTTTGAATATAACTTACAAATATTAAGAGTCTAAAAGAACTACATCATAGCAATTATTTATTTTTTTATTTTATTAAAATAATGTGAATGAATATAGACTCATGTTTATTATATTTTATCTCAATTAACTATTTTTAATAAAGATTAGAATGTCATTGACTGTCATGTACTTTCAAATATATATATATATATATATATATATATATATATATATATATATATATATATATATATATATATATATATATATATATATATATTACTTATAAATTTATTTAAACACACATTTATTATGTAAGTAATATTTATGAAGGCTGTAAACCTCAAAAATATGTGTGTGAAAATGCAAAGGTAGGGACCTCTACAGGTCTTACCCTCAAGCTTATGCTTTGGAAGCAAAGAGGGGAGCCTTCACATTTTCATGCACATATTCTTGAGGTTTACAGCCTTAGTAAATATATGTATTACATGTTTTGTGTTACATAGAGATAAATATTTCAGATTAAGCAATTTTATAGATGAACTTCAATATATAATTACCTATATAATTAAATTTCATCAGTGAACATATATATATATTAAGCATTTATAGTTTATTATTTGTTTGTTTTTTAATTTATATTTACTGTTAATAAATTTTGAATTAATTTTAAAATAATTAAATTTGCTTAGTTGTCATTCAATTTTATAATGCAAATCTATTGGCTAATAATATTTTGATAAGATGATATTCACTTATTAACTTATACCACATAATTCATTATAAGTAGTTATAAAACAATTTGGAAATTAAACCATAGTACTGATAACTGCTATACAATCACATATTCTCTTTGTATTAAATTTAACATTTCATCATTGGACCAGACATATATTTTTATGTGATAATAAATTAATAGATTAAAAATTATTAGATATTTAATAAGTAATTAGTTTATTATAATTATTTTATTATTTATATGTAACAGTTATGTTCGGATAGAAATTTATATCTGAACTGATTCAATAACTTACAAAGTACAAATATAGTAACTATTTTAAGATAAATGAAGGCAATTACAATTGAATGCTTTTATATTCTTTTAAATTATTATTTATTGGAAGACAACTTTATCAAGTTAGTATTTAGTCATAAAGATGGTAATCTTATTATATTATAAAATTGGTAATTGTATATATCAAAATTAATGTCTGAAATATATTAAATTGTTTTGCTTTAATTATATTTGAAGTATGTTGGTGAGGATTGTAAATTTAGTTTACATACAAGTTTTAATATTGACATTTGATCATAATAAAACATTAATAATTTTTTGTGTAGAATGATAATTATAATTAAAATGTGATTTAGTTTTATTAGATTGAAGAGTAATTTGGTGAGATTTGCTAATTGTATCTGAATAAGCATCAAATGAGAATCAATTGTTTATTTTATATTGTTATGATTGGATATTGTAAATTTTGAAATTATTTAAAAGGTTGAGTTTATTTTATATATTTATAAGTTGGTGAAAGTGGTGAGATATGCTAGCTTAGTTGATTTTATACATTATATTATAGTTTAATATTAAGGTATTTTATTTTAATTATGATTTAATATTATGTATTTATAGGATTTTAGGAGAGAAAGTTTTTTATATACTTGTTAAGGATAAATTAATGTGCATAAATTTATAGAAAATAAAACCTTGGTATCATCATGAAATATTCGATTTTATTGCTAATAGACTTATTCAATAAGGATAAATTAATATTAATTAAATAGCATTGCTGAGTTAGCATTATTTTTATTTTAGTTAGTTATAATTCAAGATCAACTATTGCATTATACTTTATTTTGATATCATTGATATTTAAGTTTATAATTTATGCTAAAGTCTTTGTTTCTTATCTTTATAATTTTCATTTTAATATAAATAACTTTTAAACGCATAGGTATATTAAAGTTATTATTTTATCCATTTATAAATTATTTTGTTTAAATATGAATAATGTTTAATATTGATGATACATTTGTATTGTTATAAACAGAGTTTTAATTCATGAAGAATATCAAGGTTTATTTTGCTCATCTTTTGTCAATATGTCCATTATATTATGTGGTTTATTTAATAGGGTATATTGCTATTTATACAATGTAGATATTTAGTCATTATTGTTTTCATTTCTAATCTGTTGCAAATAATGCTCAAATCTTAGGATAATTTGAAACATTGATTTTATTTACTTCCAATCCTTCCGAATGCTATTTAAATCTGTAGGGTTATAGCAAAGATTATCATCATTGTTTTATTGTGTTATAAATGCTGTCGAAACACTTGGCTTTATAAACAAAAAGTTGAATTAGGTGTTAGCTTGGCATTCATTGGTAGATAGTCATCTTGATTCAGTTCATCATTTTTATTCTGTTACAAATGATGTAGAAATTAACGGTCATTGTTAAATTGGGATTTTTTTTAGTTCATGTTTTATTTTGTTATAAATGGCGACTAATAATCAGGTTATAATAAAAGTTATACTATCTTCATATTTCATCATGGCACTCAACTTTAGAGGATATATTTTATTCAGTTACAATATATATATATATATATATATATATATATATTGTAACGAAATATAATATCCCGTACATTATTTTAAAATGAAAATAAAAAGATCGTAAATAAAATTGATTTATTAAAAAGAGAAAAACTTAAAAACTGAAAAGTAAAAGTTGTGTAATATATATATATATTGTCGCACAGGTGGAAAACTTAAACTATTTTAAGAAAAAGTATTTAAAAGTATTTTTTGTTGTAAAAAAAAAAAAAGTAAAAATATAAAGATTGAAATTTTAAAAATAGAAATAATGTTGATTTCTATAATCTTAGAAAATGGAAATGATTGTTTTATTAATTAAATGATTGTTTGAAAGCAAACTGGCCCTTGAGGCATTTAAAATAAATTAAATGGTCAGATAAGAAAATACAAAGAAATTAAACGATCAATACAAACACCAGTAATGTCAGCACGGAATGTAATTGAAACACCAGAGGATTAGTGACGTCTTGCCAGTTGAATCCAAAGATTGGATGATAAGAGACTAATAAAAATATAAAAGCCAAAGGATTATTATAATTGGGATTGGAGAGCTGACTATGAATATATCGTTATAACCAGCTATATTGCAGATTTTTACAATGTGGAAGTCTGCAATAAATTTAATTTTCCGGACAACCAACTGAGGCCTCTGGATGACAGTTCCTGACCAAATGAATGGCAAGTAGTGGTTTCATTTCAAAGAAGGACAAAATCTACGAAAGTGATCATGAAGATGGACTTCTAAATCTACTCAATATGTAAAATATGAACTCTTGTGTCTATCTAATAAGAACTTTTCTAAAATTACAATGAATTAATAGCTGAAAATAAGAACTCTTATCTGAATTAAAAAATTCAAATTCAATTATTAATATTTTTTATGCAGATGTTTAAGCAATCATTTCCATTTCATTTTTTTTGTGTGTGTGTATTCTAAAATGTATTAAATTTAAAGTTGGGTGTAGATAGCTGCATAGATAAAGATTAATAACTATGTTTAAATTTGTTTATGTTTAGTTTAAGGGATTCTAATTTCAGGCTATTTGTTTCGTAGTTAGGGCAATGCTTGTGGAGGGATATATGGGTGTTTATATTAATGTAATGTGAAGCATGTTTAGCATACAGGGCAACGTGCCCAACTGAATGCATGACCCCAAAGAGGCAGTCATATCATTGAAATGGTCGCAGATGTATTTCCTGAGCCATTGACCCCTTCTAGCTCTATGAACAGGGATTTATAAGACAGCAGAAAGACCACTCTCCCCCATATGTAGCACTCTTAAAAAAAATTATATACATGATTCCTTAGTCAGGCAGATGCACTTTCCTGTCCTGGACACGGATCATTTCCTTCAAATAATATCACACTGTCAGATGCACATTTCTGTCAGCGTGGTTTTATGCTAGCATCTTCATATTACATTAGTTGCAAATATATATCTGGAAGCTGACATTGGATTGGCTATGAACTTTTAGTCTGAGAGTGAATGAATGTTTTGATGAGTTTTTAAGTGAAAAAAAAACTATGTAGACTATCTATACTCGACATGCTAATGTAAAATGTAATTTAAATATCCATCTGTGTGGTCTATTTAAATAGTAATTTGAATTTAAATTTAAAAAAAATATTAATGTTAAAATCTAAAAATAAATTTATTCCTCAATTTTCAATGTGCATTAATAAAAATCTATTTGTGTGTTAACTACTGGCAGTGGCTTCTTTTATTTTATTGTTTTAAATATTAATATATTTTGAGAATCTAAATCTATTAAAACTTATAAAAATGTTTAAAATCTCTGTTACTCTATGAGCTAGTGATATTGGGCAAACGGCCAGAATAATATATAAAATAAAAATATTTTTTTTGAATCTTAACTTATGTATCTGCCTACTATATAATTTTTTCTAGGTTCAAATGCCTAGATGGCGCCCTCGTATGGCAGATACGTTAAAGGCTCTTACAGTGACTGTTAAAATATATATATATATAATAGAATACTTCTAGTCTTTTAATATATATATATATAACATTCCAGAATAAGTCATAACAATGTACAACGTTTTTAATGGTATATATTATATTCTCTAATATAGCCTAAAGCAATAATTAAAAAAATAGTGTGTGTGTGTATATATATAATAAATATACATTCTTAACAAATACATAATATCATATTTAAACTTCTTACCACATTCTTTAACTTCTTTTGGACGTTTTTATATGTCTGCTTGACAAACATCTTAACAACATCTACGCGATCCTTTTCAGGTACAGATATCTTAAAAATATTAACGAGGCAAAAAGTAACTTTTTTAAAATAATAATTATAATAACAACAACAACAACAACAACAACAACAATAATAATAATAATAATAATAATAATAATAATAATAATAATAATAATAGAGGTAAGAAGCAATCGTTAAGTTCTCCGATGTAAGTATTTATTTTTTACTTTTGTTCCAACTTGTTATGCGAAAAACAAACATAATACAGGAAAAATCGAATTATATAATAGATTAATAGTGTTTTTTGAAAAATATCGGTGTGTTTTAATATCTTTTTTAAAAAAAATACTGACTTGAGTCAGAATAAATCATGGCTACTGCCCAGTCAAGCGTGAGCGAATTAAGCACCAATACAAAATTAACAACATCGTTAGTTTCAACATCGCCTATTTTGTATGCAAAAGTACTTAAAAGTAATAGCAATACTACAGCACCAACTCAAATACCGCGCTTCCGTAGAACAAACACAAATGATATTAAAAATCTTGATCTAAACACTCGAGAGGAAAATCAACCCCCAGCCGCAATCTGGACAAAAGAAACGCTTGAAAATGTGATGGACCGTTTCAGTAATACGGTGCCTCGGACGTTATTTGAAACATTTCGCAGGTTTTTTTCACCAACTTCATTAGTACTCGCAGTAACCGATAATCAATGCTCATTATATCGTTTCCCAAAAGCTTTATTATATGAAGCAATCACGCAAAATGCACTATGGGAAACAATCTCTTGTATTGCCGACCACCCAAATTCTCGATATATAACCATTGATTTTTATACTCAGCAGCAAAAAGAACGGTTTCAATCCACTATTTTAGCACTTGATAATTACGCACTCGTAATTATAGATGAAAACCGGAAAAATATAATTACTGGAGTGCTTAAAAATACTTACCTTAAATACAACGTACAAGATTTTCAAAAAATGATAAACCCGTTTGGAAAAGTAATTGCCCTACAGCCTATATATTTAAAAGACACACCTATACCGATATGTAGTAATCGTTTTGAATTTAAAATAAAACTACATAAAAACGTAGACGCCTCAACGATTCCAACACAGATTACAGATCAAGAAGCGACACTCTCTCTTCACATAAGAGGTCTAAAGCCACTTTGTTTTGGCTGTGGACAGAGAGGACACCTAGCAACTCAGTGCGATAACACAAAAAGCAATCACTGTGAACAAACTAAAATCCTCTCCCCAGAACAACCCAGTGATGAAAATAAAATTTATAATAACACTACATCCATTGGCAACCCAATAATAGAAACCGGAAAAAAACAGGTTCAAACGCCCACAAACAAAAATAATAATGGATCAGAATTGCCTATCCCAAAGACCAACCAAAAAAATAATAACACAAAAACTAACACAGAAATCCAAGATTCAAACGAAAATAATTCTCAAGAAACCACAACACAAAATACAGCAATTACATCACAGGATCAGCATCTCAATAAAACAAAATGTGTACCAAGTAAAAATCAACAAACAGAAAGTAAACACACACAGTTATATAATGAAAATATAAATCCAGATAATATAAAGATACCAATAATAAAAAAAACTACAATTATAAACAAAACTGCATCAAACATAATGGATGCAATAGAAGCCCCTCTTCCACCTATTCAAGAGAATACACCAGAGGGAAAAAGGAAGCCCGGCAGACCAAGTAAAAATCATGAATCCAAAAAGGCAAAAAAAACAGACCAAAAGCACAACTCATCAGACATATACAATTTAGAAAATGATGAAATAGAAATGGATATAAGCCAACAACAAATGGACACCTGTTCGGTTTCATCACAAATTGCCTGTATAGAGTCTGAAGCAATATTAAATGAAAGAAAAACTGATAATAAACCCAACAATGTCTTAAATATGTATCAGCATCCATCTACTGCAATATAAACAAAAATTTAGTATTAAAAATAAAATAAAAATCAATACCCTGTTAAAAAATTATTTAAAACATGAAGATAAAAATTGGATCTCTCAACATTAGAGGCTTAAATGCCACCAAAAAACTTTTTGATCTCAAAAAATGGTTACATACAACACAACCACACATACTTGGGCTTTTGGAAACAAAAATATACAGCAGCTCTCAAATTGATCCATCAAAATATTTAGTCAGCCAAGGTTTTTGTGCCTGCTCAAGGCAATCATCATCACCATCAGGTGGCACAGGCATAATTATTTCCCACAACTGCCCTTTTGATTCTTTTAAAATTATATATATTGACTCTAATCTTATCATATTAACACTCCATCATAAAAATATCACACTTAACCTAGTATTTGTATATATACCACCAGGCCCCATCATCATCTCCAGAATAATAGCAACAATAAATTCAATGCTTACAGCAACACCAAATCCCATAATACTCCTGGGAGATTTCAACATGACCTACCAAACTTTTGTCACCAAATGGATCCATCAAATAACAATCCCACTTATGAGTGCTGAGGGTTTTCTCCCATCAAACTCAATATCTTTTAATAACAATAGATATAAGTCACTTATTGATTTGTGTTTCTACTCACCAATGTTACATCATTATTTTAATCTTGAACTCTGTCCATCTATAATCTCAGATCATGCTGCTCAGTTCATCACCCTCGACCTAACAAAAATACAGAATACAACAATAGCCCTCCAAAAGACTATGCGAATACTTCTTCCAGCACAAACAACTGAATTCCTATATTCAGAAACATATATAATGCTCCAAAAACTTCAAAACATGTCACTCGATCCAGTACAAAAGTATATAGCATTCACCAATATACTTTCTTTCAACATCAATCATATTACCTGCAACTCAACACCCCCCACCAGATTATTAGCATTGGCAGATGAACTACATAAAAGAATAACCATTTCCAGACCAACTACAGATAATCAAACACAAATTAAAAAACTTACAGAAATGTACAACAATACATGCAATACACTAAAGCAATATGTAGCAATAAAAAAGAAAAAAATATGCCTTACACAACAACATACTTGGACCAGAGCATACATACGGTGGGCATTGGGATACCCATCCACAGTCAGAGTGCCTATGGCACTTGAAATAGATGGTTCTATAACAGCTGGACATAACATGATAAACCCAATATATCAACACTTTAAAAAAAAAACTGCAAAAACAGAGTGTGTACATACCAAATGAAGACATATTTGGAGACCCTGAAACAGACACACCAATAACAACAACTGACATTGCATTTCAACTTGCAACAATAACAAACACATGTCACCCAGGACCACAAGGAATTCCCAAATTTGTGTTCAAACATCTTAGTCACTTCACAGCAAAATACCTGTGCGATCTAGCCAATTACATATCCCAAAAAATTTACAACATACAAAGTCTATACCCAATTGCAATGGTTCCATTTAACAAAAAACCAACAGCAATATCATCTTTATCTAATCTACGACCAATTCAATGGGACCTTTAGGAATAAAAATTTCTTGAAAGAGTGATAAAGGAAAAAATAGAACAACACATACTCCCTGTGTTATCATCAGCACAATATGCCAAAAAAGGATCATCCATTGGCCAGGGTGCCTTAATGTACAAAACAATTATTGAAGTAGTAAAAAAAAAGAAAGAAATATGCACCAATTATAGTTCAACTAGACATTGAGGCAGCTTTTGACTCAGTGCCTATAGCCAAATTATTAGACGTGCTGAAAAAAACAACAACACCTCCATCCCTACTATATATAATAGCAAATCTGCTACTCAGCCATGAAATTCACATCACATTGAATGGAAAAAAATCACCAGCCTTCAGACCGAGTCAATCCATCCCACAAGGATCCCCCCTAAGTGCCTTGCTCTTTACAATATATATAAATCCTCTATTAATAGAGATACAGAAAAAAATAAAAGGCATTCAAATTCCAAACACTGCTTTAAATATATCATGCATAGCCTATATGGACGATGTAACCGTTTTCCTCCCCTCTAAAAAGAACCTCCCCATATTACAAGAGATAATCAAGAATTATACCTCAAATTTTAATTTAAAAATTAACACAAATAAAACTGCTGCATGGTCAATATACACAGGCAAGCACTGTACAGAGATGTTTAATGGTAAACCATCTGCTTTCCTTGGTTTCCCATTCTACCTTGGAACCAATGGAATGAGGCAAAAAATTCAAAATAAGATCGGAAGAATAGCTGCTGAAAAAACGAACAGCCTCACTTGAAAAGTCATACCTGTCAATATATGCAAAGGTAGCACTATTTAATCAACTTATAACTACAAAAATTACATACTATACACCTATAATCAAATTTGCAAAAACATTCATATCTAAAATCTCGTCAATCTGTAACAAACTAATATGGAAGAGAAAGACAGTGGCAATCTCTTTAAAAAATCTGAGCAGACCACCACATAGCAATGGACTTGGACTCCATACAATCAATGTTTTTTACACACAGAAATCAGTAAATCTAATAACAGCAACCATAAAAAGATTTCCAGACCTGGAGTGTGTAATCAGTATAATACCCACAGACAGACCACCCCCTTCATATGGATATCTATCCACACTGATTGAAGAACTCAAGCCAATATACAACAAAATATCACTCAATAATGACAACAAGTATACATACTGGGACATTTACAATATACTACATCCCAACCAGACACCCAATCTACATCCATCAGTTCTTGGAATAGACAACAGGCAACTACTGCAACAATTCAGAAAATGGTCATTAGAACCAAAATTATTCGATTTTCTACTTAAGCTTAATCTCAATGCTCTACCCACAACCCATTTCCTTAGATTTCGTAGATTCTATACCAATATAGACCCCATGTGCGGACTATGTCATAGAGAAGAAGAGACACAAGATCATTTTCTTCATTCCTGCAGTGCCCTAGAAACAATACGTCGCACAATGTTTACCACATACAGAAAGGCTATCATTTCAATAGATGAAATAATAAATACATTTAAAAAAGGCAATAACCCTGCTATTCGTGCAGCAACATACAGCCTTTATGCCTACTGGTGCACCAGATGCACTTTTGCACTTGCCAATAACCCTCGACGCCACCCAGCAACATATTCAATAAAACTAGAACTGTTAAGAAAAAGAGACAGCATCCTAGCTCAACCAGATATATTTGCAGCCACATGGTCACACTTGAAACAGAGATCCAGTCTATGAAATATAAAGACCAATAAGATAGATGATGACATTTTCAACATCAGCATTTTTTCCAACTTTAAAAAAAAAAAAATGCAAGCATAAACTGAACTAGATAGAAGACCAAATTTAAAAACAAGAAGAAAAAAAAAAGGATGCAGAAAAGATAAAGACTTATATACTGAAAGTTGTAATTTGTTTTTCATTTGTAAAAAATCAATATATGACTCTGTAACTTTTTAGACTCAATAAAGTTTTGCTTTGAAACATAATAATAATAATAATAATAATAATAATAATAATAATAATAATAATAATAATAATAATAATAATAATAATAATAATAATAATAATAATAATAATAATAATAATAATAATAATAATAATAACAACAACAACAACAATAATAATAGTAATAATAATAATAATAATAATAATAATAATAATAATAATAATAATAATAATAATAATAATAATTGAAACGAGCCTAAAATTTAAAAATTAAACATTTTAACAATAAACTATGTTTGAATAATTCAATAAAACTTGCACTAAACTGAATGCAGATTACGGTTATATGACGAAATTGACTTATTTTTTTTAGTAATACACCTGGGTCTCTTTTTACGTGGACTTATTTAACACGATTTTGAAGTTACACGATTCGTCTTTCACTGGAAGTCGAAGTCCGATAATGCACTATTACTTTAAATAATAAATTTCATGCACTTACATTATATTAAAAGTAATAGCACATTATTGGAATTCGACTTTCATCTTAGTAATTTCAATATTTTCAGTGCTTTATAATTGTAAGATTTTATGCAATAATGAAATTAAAATCATGATTTCCACATTTTATGTATACACACATTAAATTTTACAAGATTATGTTGTAAATTTGTTCAAACATTGTGCGTGTTATTTTTGCATTTTAAATCACATTCTGTTTTTGCTTTTTAAAAAAGAACATAATCAATTATTAATCATTTAGTGTCCACAAGTTTATTTTTAAAAGGTCAGTAATAGCAGTGGTCACAATTAAAAATTTAAATCTGATTTTTAATTGTAATTAACAATTTAAAAATTACTTATGGGCGACTTGAAATTAATGTGATGTAAAATGAAATTTTATTTTTAAACGGAATTGAAAATTAAAGACAAAAATAAGAATTTACTTTTTAGTTGTTAGTTTTAATTAATTTTTTCCCAGCAGTGGTGAATAAATGTCTTTTTATTATCATAAGTCTAAGTTCATAAACAATTAATAAAATCAACAGAAAACCATTAACACAACATGAGAGTGAACTTGGCGCTAGTTGTATTTCCTCTTATGAGAATAATTGCTGAGATATTCTTGACTTCGTTTAAGGAGAAGCCAAATACATCACATCACATCACATGAGAATTTGATTTTTTACTAGTTTGCAAACTAACGTTTTTTTGGACAAATAGCGATAATAATTAAAACGTGTATAAAAAAATATAAATTACTATACTGTAAATTATGCATAAAAATATATTATTGTGAATAAAATTAAATATTATAGTTAAAAAAAGTTTGTCTTGTATCATTTTTTTTTCAAATTTGAAATTTTTTATTAGTCATATTTTAGCGAATTTTAAAGTAATTTTACGTTGGTGCTTTGCTTTTACACGAATTTTGAAAAATCACAGATCGCATCCCCCCTTTTTCAATGTAAGTCACGTCCATTTTTGTGTGATTTTGTTTGTGCGTGTTTTCTGAGGAACCTATCTATCGCGTAAAACGAGGCACAGGTTTACTCTTAATTTTTTTTTCCATTAAACTGAGTAATTAGGTTGAAAGCAGTTTTTAAAGTTGTTGTATACTCATACTTGATTTATAATAATGATAATAAAAATACTGTGATTTTTTTTATTTAAAAAAATCAAATAATGCATTAAAATAATGTTGTACTTAAGTTAAAGCTTTTTAATAAAAATTTCAGTGCATTTTGTAGCTCAAATTGACATATTACTTCCAGGCTTATAATTATTATTGGTATTAAGAGGAGTTTTATTGTTATGGAATGAAAACTTATTCAATTATATAATCCCATCTATTATTATTACTTTTATTATTAATATTATTATTATATAAATTACTCATAACATAAATAACAGATAATAAAAAATCGCTCAATATCTATCTAAAAACCTTAGAGATTTAAGCGTTAAATTATGTACAATAAAATATATAATTTTGGCAGAAAATTATATTATCTGTTTAACAGAAACTTGACTAAAAGAGAACATATATGATAAAAAATTATACTTAATTTATGTAAATAAGGCATTCAAATATGATAGACTATTAGATTTTGCTTTTAGAGAAGGAAATATATTAATCGCAATCAAGAAACATTAGTTGAAACGTATATTCCTATTTTCTTCGTTTGATGCAGTATGATCTAAAATTGACCTGTGTAAATCTACATTATTATAGGGTAACATTTATATTCCAGCTAATGTAACCAAGAAAACCTGGAAAATAATCTTAATGTATTTAAATCCTTCCTCATTGCATTTAGACATAATATAGTTATTATGGACGATTCGAATATAGCCAATTAACACAACTAATTAAACTTCTGGCATTAAATCAAATAAATGATATGCTTAATAAAACAGTTACATATTAGACCTAATAATTACTAACAGCCAATCCATTAGAATCCAAAGAAGTGAATATTCTTTAGTGACTGAAGACATTCATCATATTGCAATTAAAGCTGCATTATCTTTAAACTTTAAATTGATGAAACCTATAGTATATGGTATAAAAAAATTATGCTATGGGTGACTGCATTGTGTCCCTTTAAAAACTATTAGATCCCACAAATATCCTGAGTGGAAATCGCATTAAAAGAAAACACTTTCATTCTTTATTTAAAAAATATAGAGGCAAAATTCTTCATATAGTAGCTACACTCTGTAAACAGCTTGTTTAAGCATAGAGAATGATGATCGTGTTATATTTAGTGGTTTAAAAAATATAGAAGTAATATGTAATCACGGTCTCTGAAACATTTATAATTCAATCTTAATACTGTTCTGCATATTTACATATATAGATGTATTGTACTAAAGACAGTTCTAATTTTCTGAGTCCACAATATTAATTAAAAGTCTAACCGACAAAACAAAGTCACGGTATTCTCTGATAGTAATTCTTGTGTGAGACTAAGGCATATAAAATAATAATAACATCAGGGTGATCTGTATTGAATTCTAACCAGCTCATTAACCTTTAAGTAACTGGTTTGCCTGGGATATGAAACTCCTAGATATCTGAGGGTTAACATTAATGACAATCAGAATATATGACAACTAAGATTTTCTTTAGGATGTCAATTATTGATTTTAAAAATCAATGTTTATTTTATATATTACAATAAGAAGGACAATTAATTCACCAATTTATAGACTACAACTGGAATATTACAATAGATTCGAGAAAGTGAATATTTTTCTTTTAAATCAAGTTCAATTTCAAAATAAACTTAAACATATTATATCAAGATGATCACCAATGTATAAATATATATTACTGCAAATATTTTGGCTGCAGAGCTGTTATTTACAAATAAATTAAATTATTATAATTATTGCTGTTGTTGTTATTATTATTATTATTATTATTATTATTATTATTATTATTATTATTATTATTATTATTATTATTGTTATTATTATTATTATTATTATTATTATTATTATTATTATTATTATTATTATTATTATTATTATTATTATTATTGTTATTCTTACTGTTGTTGTTGTTGTCATCGTCATTATTATTATTATTATTATTATTATTGCTATTATTATTACCATCATCATTATTATTATGATGTTTCAAAAAAGGGAACTTTATTCAGACTAGAAGAGCAGGTTACATTAATACTTTCCATACACATGTATGTGTTTACATTAATGTTTCTGAGGATTATTATATTGTTTCTATCTAAGTTCTTTACAAGTCTTTATAGATATAAACTGGGTGAGCAATGAATTGTTTGGTCTATGTTATAATACAAAATTTATATGGCATCTGTTAACTTTTTTTAATTCCATTGTTTTTTTTTAATTGTTTTTCAAAGTTATCTAATTTACATTTGGTTAATTAAGACATATGTATATGGTACATATGTATATATATTTTGTGTTAATGCTTTGTCACAGTTTGTTAGTCTTTAGATATTTGTTTTGTAAGGTAGAGTATGTTTCTGTTGGCAATATTTTGTATGCTTTATAATCATCTATTGATCCTTGTATTTTGTAATGTCTATTTTCTTGCACTCTCTCTTCAAATATATTAAGTGATTTGAAAAATGGCAGAACTATTAGAGATTTGAGTGTTGGTTTATGAATGACCAAGTGGCTGTGAAGATGTCTGGGTGTACTCTTTTATTGTCTTAGTTTTTTAATTGTGCTAAATTGGTACTAAAATATTGATGTATGTCATCTTGTATTATTGCCCAAAATGAATGTGCATCATGTGCACCAAATTACATAGAGCATGAAAGTTGCTGCATTGGTGGATTTTCTGTGGAATGCACTGATGATATCCTGCAGGGAGATGTTTTTTTGTCTCTATTTATTAGTTATTTCATGCCAAATATTGTTTAATGCTGAGCAGTGGTAAAATAAATGTTGTTGAGTTTCTTCTGCTTGGTGGCATAGTGTGCAGAAGAGGTCTATTTTTATATACAAGTATGATGTTGGTAAGGCATATAGATTCAGTCTAAGAAGGAAATCAAAAAATGTGGGCTCCATGGACTATTTTTAAAAATTTTTAAGCAGTTGTACATTGTTTATTCTGAACATCTGAGTGAAAATATCTGGTTTATGTCTCAAGTATACTAAGGCATAGATCTGCCAATATGAATATTTTGTTGGGGTTTTGAGTGATATTTGGGTATGTATGGTTCTAAGCTGGTTTATAACTGATGATAGATAGCAATGTGAAAATGGAGGTTTGTCTGCAGGTATTACTTGCATTAGACATTGAAGTTTTGGGAAATGTCTAAGGGTGGCTAGTATAAGGTTTGTGGTCTTCTGTATTTGAAAAATATCTACGTTGTGCAGATCCAAACCATTGTATATTGCCAGGGACTTAAGAAATTTTGCAGATATTGACTCTGTTTTTCTATTCCATAGAAGTTCATTGCAATATGAAAAGATTTTAATGTGAAAGTTTTAGAGAATTGAATTATGGAAGTATAATAGACAATCTTGGTGATTACTAACTGATTGAACAATTGTACTTTAGCAAATATTGAGAGGTATGCAATTGATAAAGAAGCAGTGATCTGTATTTGGATAAAACTTATAAAATTGTTATCTTTTAATTAGACAGTATTTTCTTTCATTTATCGTAATGAAGTAATTTATCCATTAAAACGTATTGCTCTGATATTATAAAAAATTTGAACACTGCCAGAAATGCAAAAATTGGAATAGATTCAACGATCTCATATTCCAGAATCTCTACCACTACACCAAGCCATTCAGGGTAATTAGCATTTACAATAAATTCATAAATTGGTATCTACTTATTCATAATACAAAATAAAACAATAATGGGAACATATTCACATTCTGTCCATCTGATCATTAGAAAACCTAAATATTAATATTCTTTTCTTCATGTTTTTTCTATGAGAGGAGTACTAGGTAACCTTCGCTCTGTTATGGCCATTTAAATGGTATTTTGTCTTTAATATAATTTAAATAAACATTTAAAATATATATGCAACATCTACTTTTTAACGAACTAGGAGGCTTCACACCCTATACCTTTGGTGCTAACTAAATTTCGTCATTCATTTTTCCCAAAGACAGATTTTAAAAAGGTAATTATTTTTTTATTTAATATATACTTAACATAAGGGCACTGTTTTATTTTTTTATAGTAATTAGGCTAGAGCAAATTTATAGTTAAATAAATAAGTACTAATATTTTTTTTTACTACCGATGCTGACTTTCTGCTTAAAAGTTTTATTTTATTCATATTTAATTCTCAAATCAAATATATTAAAATCATAAAAAAGTTGCCAAAAATGTTCATAATGAAATATTGTCCACGAGAAGACATTCAAGTCCTATTCCTTCCTCTCTCTTGCATTAGATAAGTGGTAACTATTTTATAAAATGCATTATTTTCATTAATATATATTTAATTGCACCAGAGGAAGTTTATGTTTAATAAGTAATTATTGATACTTTTTTAGTATGTCATAATTTTTACTACAGATGCTTTTTCACTGACATATTTTTAACAATAGTTTGGTTTTCTTTATAAGAGTGATCATTTTATATTCTTAGCACAATTTAAATCGGGAATTTTTAGTGATTATATATGTAAGATTTGAAATACAGGCATTCTTATACCTGGAACAATTATAAATATAGTGGATTTGAACTCAGACTTTCAACCAACCTTCAACTATCCACACTATCTCATACTACTGATACATATAACAACACACATGTAGAAAAGATAAATAAATCACCAATATACATATTTCATGCTGAACCAGCATATAATTATAAGTTAGTCCAGATTATCATCTTCCACACATCTTTATACTTTAATAGACAGTCTTCAGTTTACTCTAACCTCCAACTCTTCAGCCATCCATACCATTGAAAATATGATGGCAAAATGCCCAAATCCCAAGCTGATTCCAATATTGTTGTTATGCCCATGTTGGTCTCAAGTCACTCTGACTCCTCGTGTATAGGACAGTATCCGTTTAAATACATAGAAGAGGGATGGGCAGAATTCAGGCTTAATGTGTAATATTTTAAATAGAGGCATTCTTATACCTGGAACTTAATTGTAAATATAGGGGATTTGAACTCAGACTTTCAAGCAACATTCAGTTATCCATACTATCTCATACAACTGATACCTATGACCACACATATGTAAAAAAGATGAATAATCACTAATATACATATTTCATGCTGAACTTATACTTGAGATCAAGTTGGGCATAATATCAATATTGGCATCATCATGGGATTTTGGGATTCTATCACCAGATTTTCAATGGTATGTATGACTGAAAAGTTAGAAGTTGGAATACATTAAATCCTGTCCATTAAACTATAAAGATTTGGTATCTTAATATAAACTGAGTACTGATTATATATATGTGTGTTTGTGGATGATAAGAACCTGGTCCAACTGATGAGTACTGGTTCAGCACGAATTACATATATTGGTTATTATTTATTTTTTCTCTATGTCTGTGGTCATGTGTATAAGTAGTATAAGATAGTGTGGTTAGTTGAAGGTTGCTTGAAAGTCTGAGTTCAAATCCCTATATTTATGATTATATACATTTATTAATAAGGGAGTTGAACCCAAACTTTCAAGCTCTCTTTAGCTGGCCAATCTGTCTCAACAGATACACATGACCACACACCTGTTAAAACAAATTTTCTCCAATATATGTGTATTTCATGCTGAACCAACATTCATCAGTTGGTACTGATCATCATCTCCTACACATACATATAGTCGGGGTTTGGTTTATATTAAGATAGCAAATCTTCAAACTTTAATGAACAGACTTCAATCTACTCCACCATCCAACTCTTCAGCCTCTAAACTCCAGGGTTATAAAGTATACTTGTATTTAAATATTATATATAAAAATGCAAAACCATAAAACAATACAATACTATATTAAATCCAAAATTTTACCAAAATCTTTACACAACCATGGCTTCACCTACTATAAATAGACCTTCTCAAGTGAAAATCAAACTAAAGGAACAAACATATATATACAAACAAATAAATCTTCCCAGAATTCATTTCAAACTCCACCTTCCCTTAATATCAAAAGAAGTCTTCGTAAGATTGATAGCCTGATATATATATATATAATAAATGTACATTTGTAATAACAATTTATAGTACAAACAGTAAACTGTGACAATTACATGAGTTAAATCTCATTTAAATTTAGAAAAATGATAAATGTTTTCACAAAATAACATATTATATAAAAAATGTAGAAATAAAGAGAAAAGTGTAATCAATATTTTAACTAAGAATTAACAAAAAAAATAGCAACATTATTAACATCAGGATTATCTCATACAATAAATAAGAGTGAATAAAGGTTGGTAAGAGTGAACTGTGTAAAAAATTTATTGATTTAATATAAATAATCTAATAATGAAAAAGATTCTCACACAATTATTCCAAGTCCATTAACTTTATTGAGTAACAACTATTATGAAAATCTGATAAAGTATACTATTACAAATCAACTTATGAACAAAATCATTTTAATTATATTAAGTAAAAAATAGTATTATTATACTTTGATGCATAACTATCAAAATTTGAGTCAATGAAGAGTGAAGGCTCAACCAGAAATGACCATTTGTCTTTTCCAGATGTTTATGATAATATAAAAACACTTCCTAGAGAACATAATTTGCACAAATTATAGATTATTACAAAACTTAACATGAAAATTAGTAAAAAAAAATTTAGAATAAAAAGTAGGTAGCCAAATTAAATATTATTTATTGAATAACGGTTATTTAGTTTTCCATATCAGTAACAGCTAGTTGACAAAAGTCATTTTAAGTCCAAGCAAAAAATAAAAAGATAAAAATATTAACATAATTAAAAATAAATTTTGAAATGACTATAAATATCAATGAATGAATTACAAATGTATCCTTATATTTGATCATTTGAAAAGTTAATTTTAACTCTTTTGTAGCAAACATTTTTTTGTAAGACTTTAACATATTTCTATTTGAAGCTCATCACTGTATCCTCGATTATATTCTGCCAATAAAATCAATCAGTATGCTATTAGAATTTATTTAGGTACCATAATTCATATGAAACGTCTAATAAAAAATACATAAATTGTTTCAAAGTAATACATAAATTATATAAATAATCAAGATATAATTTGAGATTGTAAGAATGCACTTATGCTATTAAAGAAGAATGTAAAATATTAAAGATAACAAACGTAACAGTCTTTTATCAGTTATATGTAAGATATTTTATCAAAATCCATACAAATCATCTACAGACTGCTTCAAACTCAAGCTGATTATAAAATTTACATGGATTTCAGAGTGATTATAGAGCACTCGATTTCACTTCGAGTATCAATAGAAGATCTAGAAAGAATTGGAGTACAATTTGTCAAATTGAATTACATTTGTAAATGTTAAAAAAAATGGCGATGTAATCTTTTTTAATACGTATAAGGCTTTGAAATATCATATCATAAACCAATTATTCAAACCCTTCAGGCGACTAATTTATCATTCACCGCAGGTGGTAACACTCAAAGCTTTTGATTGGCCGATGCATAAAATAATGTGTCAATTTTTCAAAAGTTATTGACCGTTTATTAAATATATTCACTTTAGTTTCATTTGTAAAAAGTATATTAGTAATTTCTCACATTATAAAAATAAACGAAAGTTTGTTCAAAAATAAATTTTGATTTTTAATTTTAAAAATATTCGTTACGGTTGACATGAAAAGAAACGTCAATCATCAATATCACGTTATGATTTTTTTTCCCGACTTTGCAATAAATAAATAATTCTTGCTAAAATCTTAACTATTTTTGTAAAATAATATTTATTTTTGACATATTATATGAAAATAATTTGTATTTTATTTGTATTTAATCAAAAAATATTTTAAAATGCTCTAAAACATTCGTTTATCATTTTCAAAATAAAACAAAAGCGTTCGTAACTTTTTAATTTTTGGCAGCCATATAAAAATTTTAACAGCCAATAAGATTCAAGAAAAGATGATGAGAAGGCGGAGCTTTTCCATTTTCTTTTGTTTACAAAATTTCAACAGCCAATAAGATTCAAGAAAAGATGTGAAAAGGCAATGCTTTGTTTTTGTTTGACATAAATCATCTTTTTATTGATTTTTTACTTGTAAAATAATTCAATAGATGGCAGTATATTATAAAACTTTTTGCGTTCTAAAAAATGACGTCAAAACCGTAAACGTAGTACAAAAACTAAGCAATTTACAGTGATGTCAAATTTCCTCGATTAAAAACGAGCAGGTCAGTCAAAAGGTAGTTATCACAACGTAACAGCAGTGATTAGACATTAATGGTTAGAGATGTTGTTTGGATGGTGAATGTATCTGTTTGAAAATTTTTATAGGGATTTTATGGTATTTTGAGATGAAATTAAGAATCAAAGATTTAATATTATTTATTCATCTGAACTTTACATAAAACAGTTTATCAAATAATATATCAGAGCGGGAAAATGTTATGATTTATCAGAAACGAAAACCAAATATTAAAAATTTTAAATTTAATAATCAAGCGTTTTCAAAAAAAAAAACGAAAAAAATAAATTATAATTTTAAAAAATATAAATTTTTATTATATTTTGGTTAAATATTAATACAGATTAAAATACTCATTATTTTCAATCATTATCAATTTATTGAATGAAGCAATTCTCTTCACGTTTAATCCAGTTTCTGTGATCCATAGAATATTTTATCCTCATCACTTTAGAGATACTTATTTTATCAATCCATTTCATTTGCTCTTTTTAAGTCTTTTACAATCTTTTGGTATATAATTTAAATTCCTAATAGTCCATCTATTATCATCTATTTTAGCAATATGCCCAGTTTATTTTCATTACAGTTTCTTTAATTTTTCAATGTTTTCAGTAATCCTTGTTTTTTTCCTCATCCACGTTTTCATTTAGAATTTTTTTTATTCCTAATATCTATTTTTCACTATTCTGTTGAGTAGTTCAAAATTTTTACATTGCTCTTCTTTGAAGTATCAAAGAATCAAATTCATAATGAAAACTGGTAAATTAACATATATCTATTAAAAAACTTTCTTTTTCAATCATTAAGCGTATTTCCATTCAATATTAAGATATTTTTATCAAAAGCACTCCAACCTTTTTTAATTCCATGATTAACTTTTATTGTTAAGTTTCCATATGCATTAAAAATCAGACAGAAGTATGTATAGTTTTTAACTTCTAATTGATACTTATCAATATTTATTTTTTTTACAGAGAAAATCCATTAAACATTACTTCATTACTTTAGTCTTTTTACTATTTACTTTAAGACATGTTATCTTACTTTTATGTGACAATCTTTGTAACATGTTCTGAAGCTCTAAACCATTATTTGCAAAAACAATCTCATCTGCAAATTCTAGTGAGCTAAATAATCTTCATTTATTAAAATTGGAAAGGAATAAAAATCCTTGTGCTGTTCTTCCACAAAAATAATAATCAGAAAATAATAATAATTCTTTACAACAGCTATGTAATCAAATAATAATTTTATACATAAAAAGCTTTTTTCGGCACCTGCTTTGGTTCCCTTTTCAAATGTTACTAATCTATTTAACGTTAGAATCACCTGATATAAAAACATCCAGTGTCCAATGATGGAATTAAAACAAACAATAATAATAAACCCTCATATATAAATTCAATAATTACAAAACAATTGACTACATCATAACAATATGTTAAACAATATTACATGAATTTTTATACAATTATATATATATATATATATATATATATATATATATATATATATATATATATATCATCTTACATAATTTTCCATTTGTTTTTAATCAACCAATTATTAACCAAATTTCTAGAATTCTTATAAATATCATACAATCATTAAGTTATTTTTAATATAATATGTTTCATATATTTGTCCTTTTTTGGATCTTTGATGAAATTTAAATATTTAATACTTTTTGTAGCATCTATTCTATGGCCATATTTCAAGTAGTGAATATATAATGCAGATCTATCAGCTCTTCTTTTAATAACATTGTTATGTTTTTTGTCTTTTACCTCTAATTGTTTTCCAGTATGCCCAAAATAAATCATTTTACATATTTTGCATGTAATTTTATATACTATTCCTTTTTTAAACTGTAAATCATCCCTTAACCTATAATTAACTATTAATTGATCAAGATTTTTATTATTTGACCAGCCAATATTTATATTTCATCAATATAATTTTTATTATACCTTAAAGTATTATAAATCCTAGGATAATATGAAAGTTTAATCCATTTCTTACTTGATTCATTATTACCATTATCAATACTATCATTATTCTCAAAAATGTTATCATCTACCATAGATTTTTTAGAAGTAAAAAATATATTGCTAATAGTTTTAGAATTATATCCATAATCTTTATACAATTTAATAAAGTGATTCTTTTGCAACTGAGCTACACTTTTATCTATATTACATTTATCATTCCTATATTTAAAATTTTTAATTACTGTTAATATTCGTATCCAAGCTTGTTGTGAATCTACATGAATAATTTTTCTTAATTTATGTTCTTTAATAAAATGTTTCAAAATAATTTTATTATCATTACCTATATTAATTTCTATATCTAAATATTTAATTTTATCTTCAAATTCCACTTTAGTATGTTTAATTTTATATATATATTATTATTAGACGACGCATTATAAATATTATTCATTACTCTTTTATTACCAATAATTAAAATATCATCAACATATCTAAAATAATGTATTATTTTTTGACTAATTACCCTTTTTTTAATTATAATAACCCATCCCTCATTTATATTCCCAAATTCATTATTATATTTAAAATATAAACTATTGTGTGTTAATTTTAAACCCTCTTCAATAATATTTATTATGTTTATATCATTTATATATTTACTTAAAAGTATAGATAAAAATATAAGTATAGGAATAACAGAAAACGTTTCTGCAGTCATGGATAAAAATGTAATGGATAAAAGTGACCATAGAATTAAAATAGAATAAAATGGTTTTTGTTGAAATAAAGAAAATTTTAAAAAAAAATTCCATTCATTTGAAAAATAAAACTTTGCTATATGTATTCTTTCAGTGCTCTTAAAAGAGTAGCAATATATATTATAAGTCAGATAATGAAGTGGAAGCTTACTGTATCTGCACTACAGGGCACCACCAGGTTATTTGAACCTAGAAAATTTATATAGTAGGCAGATACATGTTGTTAAGATCTAACTTTACATATATATTTTATTCCGACCATCAGCCCAAGTCACTAGCTCGTGAAACATCAGAGATAATATAAAATATGGATTCTTATTAAAATATTTTTCAATATTAAAAAAAAAGAAGCCACTGCCAGTAATAACACACACAAACATTTATTTAACATCTATGTAATTTAGAATTATTATTTTAGTCTAACTTTTACTTTAACATTTAATTTACATTTTTAACTTTTATTTTTGGAAGTTCGCACAGATGAATTTAATATTTTATTAAAGTGTCGAGTATGAATAGACTACATAGATTGCATTTGAAAAGAAAATATTCTATCCCTTATTTAACCTTAGGCCAAAAGTTCGCAGTTGAGCTAACGTCAATCCATCTGATACATCGATGTATTCAATGCAGCACGAATACGAAAGCACAAATACCATACTGTCAGGAATGTACATCTGAACAGCATGGTTATAGAAGACATTGACTCTCATCCAGAACAGGAATACTATATCTGTCTGATGAGAAGAGCAATAAAAAAAAATCCATAGGAAGGGACTGCATTTTCCATCTTATTATGCCATTCCATAGGCTAAAAAGGGGTGATCCAAGGAGCAGGGAATATTGTATGTCTCCATTGGTCAATAAGAAAGGCTTATTTCGCCTGAGTGTGGCATATAAGGTGATGCTGCATGTAGAAGACCTCATACTACATTTACTAATTACACCAATAAGTCCAATCCATTGACCCAATCCAACTATGAAACAAATAACCTAAGATTTACCCTCCCTTAATTAAACTAATATAACTTTACAAATCTATGCAGCCATTCATGCCCAACTTAAATTTAACATTTATTAAGTTTAGTTTAACGAAAAAACAAAAATCAGAATAAAACTTAAAAGAACAAAAAAAAAAAATTAATGGAAATGATTTACAAAAAATAATAATACATTCAATAAAATAATTATTAATAACTGATTAAGTTTGGTCAGATAGGAATTTCTATTGCAATAATTTAAATACTGGGAAAATTTTAGAATTAAAGTTCTTATTCTTATCAAATATTGGAATTTTAGAATTATAGTTAAAACTTATTAGAGTTCATAAAGTTCTTACGGTTTAAACATACTGGAAAAGTTTCTTTTTTAGAAGTTTGCAATTTGGGATCCAGCGTTAATTCCCTCGATGTCCTGTGGTCTGCTGTATAAGAAAACGATTGGTCATTTCTTTCTTTTTTATAGCAAAACTGAAGGGATTGAAGAGTGCATCTTTCCAATACCTTCTCCTTCAATTCTAGCACACCTCTGCTTTCACATCTCTGTCCTCTTTCTAGCTCTTACTTCACTAAAATTTATTTCCAAACTTTTCCTTTTATTGTAAAATTTTGGATCCAGTGGACATTACGTCATGACGATGATGATCTTTTTGTTGAGGTCCGTTTCCTGAGGGATTTCTTTTATTGGCTATTAGTTTCTATTGTCTTTTCTCTCCTATCTGACCTTTACCTATACATTTTGAAATGCCCAAGGGCTAGCTTACTTTTAACTAATTAAAATAATCATTTTTGTTTTACAATAGCATTAATTAATTTATTGTACAAACTTAAAGATATATTTTTATCTCTAAATCTTTTTAAGTTTTTGTTGAAAATTTAGTTTTAAAACTTTTTCTTTTTTTTAAATAAAGTTTTCTTCTAATAATTTTTCATCTGTGCGATTTTATATATATAAAGTTTAAATGACTTTTATCTTTCAATTTTTTATTTCTTAAAAATGTTTTTATATGTGAACTTTTCTTTTTAATGTCTAAATTTTTAAAACAAATAATGTAACGGTGTGTGCCCATTACAATGTATATATAATAAAAACACAGAATTACTTCTATAAAAATGCTTTAATATTTCAACCAGCAGACTGGTTTTCATCAGAAAGCAAAATGGCTACTTACAGAAATTAAGCACTAAAATATTACAGACAATTACATATCAGATAACAAAACTAATTCCTATAGGCTAAAAATCTTTAAAAACTTTGTATAAAATATATATATATTGAACGGGGTTCGAATGTGCGAATTCGAAACACCGGCCTCTTAGGCAGAGAAGAACATACTCGGAGAGTATGTATGCCCAAACGATAGCTATAAAATATATAACTAGCATTACATTTCCAGGACATAACTTCTTCTCGGCTGTTGAGTTCAACACCAAGTTCAAAGCACTTTTTTTTTGTTTGTGTATAAACACGGGTGCCAGCTATCTATTCAAGGATGAATAAATAATGCACTTTGAGCAATGGCCACTAACTCATCGCCTAAATCCATGACTAGCTCAGCTGTTTGTAATCACTAATAGATTATACATAATTAGTGGTTAAAAGACTTGATAAAGAATTGTAAAAGGAATTTATAAAAAGAATTGTAAAAGAATTGATAAAAGGAATAGATAAAAAGAATTGACCAACAAATAAAGTTTAATTTTAAAGACAATTTATTAACTAACATTTATTTACTAAATTTAAACATTTTATAATTCTAATAAAAACACACGCATATTTTTAAATTAACATTTCTAAACTAGTTTAAATATTCTTGTATATTTTCATAACCGAACACTGGTATTTATCTAATTTAACCAATAATATTGATATAAGGATCACGCACATATTAACTCATGCACACACATAATAATAATAAAGTATTACATAGCATTTGAAATTTAAACACACATATCAATAGTTCATTTATGTATGATATCGAGTTCATATAATTAGACTCTTGGAGGATTCGCATGAATTAATGAAATGCAATGGCTATTACAGTATAAACGAAAATAATCAAATGTTTTACCTAGGATTTTGAATGTAGATTTAACACTTTGTTTTCTTCTTGTTTGTTGTTTCTTCCAGTATGAATGGTTCCAGTATGAATGCTTCCAGCTGGCTGGGATGTTTCCTTGATGAGTTTCCTTATTATTCACGATTATTACTATTGGAGACAATTAGATATTGACGGAGATTTTCTAAGTTGTTACGTTGACATTATTTCACGGGCAGATCTTGCTGTTTTCATTGGACTTTTTAGGCTGTGGAGAGGCGTGAATTCCCAAAATCTTCTCAACACTGCATTTTGTTTGTTAACTGACTCAATTAATTTCTGAACTGCACTACTCAATTACTTTTGTGAACTGATTGTCTCAACTGATTGTCCGATAAAATATTCAGTATTTATACCAATGAAGTGTTTTCTTTTCAATATCCTCCGGCAAATATCTGTTGTCGAAATTCTTTATCAATTAATCCTTTGATAAACGTGTTTTGGAAGATTGCTTAATTAGTAATAGCCATGCAGAGATGTTGTTTTATATTTTAATTAATAACCATTGCCGTGTTTTTTAATAATAATCTTCTTTAACTTTCATTTATTTATAATAACATTTATTCTATTGTTGACAATCGCACATATATACGCACATATATTAGTTTTAACATTATTTTTTCTTTAATTAAACTTGAATGAAAAGAGATTTGTATGTTTTAACTTTTTAAATTATATTTTTACGAATACTAATAAAAACTATTTATTTCCTTTTGTAAACCTTTAGTTTCATTTTTCAAACCAAGACTCCCCCTCCCCTCTTTTCATTAATTAATTGTAGCTTTTTTTTATTTCAAAAACTAACGCTAGAAAACTATTTAATTCTTATCTTTTTCGAAAACAAGCTGCAATAAACTCTTCAACATTTAATTTTATGTTTTTCTTTTATGAAAGATTACTTTAATAATAATTTTAGATAAAAATTATATGTGCCTATATCAATATAGGTACAATATATTTACAAAACTTTGTATAAAAAATACTAAAAAAATTATTTCACAAAAAACTTATTTTAAAAAACTAAAACCATACATACATTATTATTATATATTAAAATATATCAAAAAAACAATAAAAATATTTTATTATACATGCACACACTAAAAAAACTGTAAACCTATACATATTCTACTATATGTATTTTACTATATACATATATATCTTATGCACATATATTTTTTATATTTATTCTACTTCATGCTAGTCCACCCATAAAATAATTATTCAGGAAACAAAAAATAATTATTTAGGAAATAAAAAAACAAATCCCTAGGAAACCAGGTAATTCAAAGATGTGATAGTACCTATATTCATATTCATCCCATGAGGATGTAATGTCTTAAATTTAAAAATAAAAAACTCTCCTTCTGTTTTCTTTTTCTCATGGAAGAAAAATTATCTTCCAATATAACCACTTTTAAATCATCAATCGAGTGATCAGGTAAATTGAAATGTTTAGAAACTGGTCTCTCTTCATTTTTATGTAAAATATCAAACCTATGGTTGGTCATTCTAATATGTAGACTTTTTGCTGACTCACCTATGTAATGACACAAGCATCTATTACATTCTATTAAATATACCAAGTTTATACTTTTACAATTGACATAGTTGGGGATATACCATTTAAAACCATGAATGGTATCTCCTTGAATCATCTTTGTAACAATAATATGTTTGCATGTAAGATATCTCTTATCCCCACATGAAAAACATCCCTTTTCAGACACAAAATTAGTGCCAAAAGCTGTCCTTACAAGTCTATCCCTAGGCGTCCTATGTCTACGATAGGGAAAAACAGATCTCAGATAATCTGTGGAATTTAATATATTAAAATGTTTCCATAATATTTGGTTAATATTAGGCAAATCATCCTTGAAGGTAAGAACCAGTGGTATATTTATCAACTGACTCTTTCTTTTCTTAGATAGAAGAAGTTCCTGCCTGTCAACTTCTGAAGATTTTACCACTGCCCTATCTAACAGTCCTTTAGGATATTTTATATTGATAAATTTATTATATAAAACCTTGTTATTTTGCTGAAGAAATCCCTGATCATTGCAAATCCTTTTAATTCTTAAAAATTGACTGTAAGGGATATTAGTCTTTAAGTGCTTAGGGTGATTACTATAAAAATGTAGGTAGCCAACTGATAGTCATGCTTACCTACATTTTTATAGTAATCACCCTAAGCACTTAAAGACTAATATCACTTCCAGTCAATTTTTAAGGATTAAAAGAATTTGCAGTGATCAGGGATTTCTTCAGCAAAATAACAAGGTTTTATATAATAAATTTATCAATATAAAATATCTTAAAGGACTGTTAGATAGGGCAGTGGTAAAATCTTCAGAAGTTGACAGGCAGAAACTTCTTCTATCTAAGAAAAGAAAGAGTCAGTTGATAAATATACCACTGTTTCTTACCTTCAATGATGATTTGCCTAATATTAACCAAATATTATGGAAACATTTTAATATATTAAATTCCACAGATTATCTGCGATCTGTTTTTCCTTATCCATCTAAAGTTGTATACCGTAGACATAGGACACTTAGGGATAGACTTGTAAGGACAGCTTTTGGCACTAATTTTGTGTCAGAAAAGGGATGTTTTTAATGTGGGGATAAGAGATGTCTTACATGCAAACATATTATTGTTACAAAGATGATTCAGGGAGATACCATTCATGGTTTTAAATGGTATATCCTCAACTATGTCAATTGTAAAAGTATAAACTTGGTATATTTAATAGAATGTAATAGATGCTTGTGTCATTACATAGGTGAGTCAGCAAACAGTTTACATATTAGAATGACCAACCATAGGTTTGATATTTTACATAAAAATAAAGATAGACCAGTTTCTAAACATTTCAATTTATCTGATCACTCGATTGATGATTTAAGAGTGGTTATATTGGAAGATAACTTTTCTTCCATGAGAGAAAGAAAACAGAATGAGAGTTTTTTTATTTTTAAATTTAAGACATTACATTCTCATGGGATGAGTATGAATATAGGTACTATCACATCTTTGAATTACCTGGTTTCCTAGGGATTTGTTTTTTTTATTTCCTAAATAATTATTTTTTGTTTCCTGAATAATTATTTTATGGGTGGACTAGCACGAAGTAGAATAAATATAAAAAATATATGTGCATAAGATATATATGTATATAGTAAAATACATATAGTAGAATATATATATATATATATATACAGTTTTTTTAGTGTGTGCATATACAATAATATATTTTATTGTTTTTTTGATATATTTTAATATATAATGTATGTATGGTTTTAGTTTTTTAAAATAAGTTTTTTGTGAAATAATTTTTTTAGTATTTTTTATACAAAGTTTTGTAAATATATATATTATACAAAGTTTTAAAGATTTTTAGCCTATAGAAATTAGTTTTGTTATCTGATACGTAACGGTCTGTAATATTTTAGTGCTTAATTTCTGTAAGTAGCCATTTTGCTTTCTGATGAAAACCAGTCTGCTGGTTGAAATATTAAAGCATTTTTATAGAAGTAATTCTGTGTTTTTATTTTAAAAAAAAATATTTTTCCTTCAGTTAGTTTGTATGTGTGTATATATATATATATATATATATATATATATATATTGTGGAAAGTAACTATTTTTCACACATGCACTATTAAATAGATATCCATCTCTTCATCAATAAATATTTTAAAATCATAAGTGCTCCACCTATGCTTAAAGCTTATTCTTTAAATGAGCCAACTTTTATTGACCAATTTAAATTCAGTGCTAGATCTTATTGTGACCCTAATTTTTAAATAGATATATTACTTGCACAAGTTCAGATTATATATCACAGGAAAAAAACAAAAAGGTATCAGTTATATCACTGGAGAACAAAGAGATTAAAATATAGTAGAAATAAATATACTTTTAATGATTATATTATTTGTAAATATGCATTTATTTTTATATAGTGCTGTGTTTACAATTGTATTACATTCAAATATCAGCCTTTCAAGCTAATTGTGCACTAGCTTTGTGAGTGTTAATGATAAATGAATACTTTCCCCTCCAATACAAGATATAGTATATATGCAGGAATAAAATGAATCCACCTATTCCTACAACTCAAATACTTATATATGAGCAAATCTGAAGTACTCACAAGAAAAGCATGAGGAAAGACCACTCATTTTAAATTACTATTTACAATGTGTGAATGAATGACTATATCTTGTATTGGAGGAGAAAGTATTCATTTATCATTAACACTCACAAAGCGTGTGCACAATTAGTTTGAAAGGCTGATATTTGAATGTAATACAATTGTAAACACAGTGCTATATAAAAATAAATGCTTATTTACATATGATTAAGTTTCAGTTAGGGTGACATTTAGTAAATTCTAGACAATTTCACCAATGTCATTCATTCAGACATCGTAAATAGTAATTTAAAGTGAGTGGTCTTTCCTCATGATTTCCTTGCCGGTACTTCAGATTTGCTCATATATAAGCATTTGAGTTGTAGGAATAGGTGGATTCATTTTATTCCTGCATAAATAATATATCTTGTATTGGAGGGGAAAGTATTCATTTATCATTAACATTCACAAAGCGCGTGCACAATTAGCTTGAAAGGCTGATATTTGAATAATTATATTATTGTAAAAACAATTGAAGTTTAAAACTGTATTTTAAAGATATATTAAAAGAATGAGAAATGAATAATGAGATTGGTAATTGAGATTTCTGAAAAGATGTTCAGAAGCTACAGATTATATACTTCGACCTTCATCTTATAATCACAAATAATAATTAAACATTATATATTTAAAAGTATATGTATTACAATACTATTAATACCATCAATATTGTAAACTCTTAAATGACAAATAAAAATTAAATATTAAAGTTATCTTTAGATCAAACTAAATAAAACTGCTGCAAGCTGCTTCACTTTGTTAAAAATTAAAATTACTTGAAAAAAACTATTTTGACCAACTTTCTACTAAGATATAAAATTTTGTAATTTTAATTTGACTATATATTGTACCTAACTGAAGTTTCACTTAGTTCCAAAAGGAGCCAAAGGTTATCTTAGCTTAACCTTTTGGTTTGAAATTGTCTGATTTTTTAAATAAAATAATAATGATAAAAATGAAAATTAAATTAGTTAATGAATATATGGGATAATCTTACATATATTATGTGAATTATTTTTGATAAGAGATGCTAGACAATAATTTGAATTAAAAGAAATATCAGAAATAGTTGGGAAATGATAAATCATATTTAATGTATTTTAAAGTAACTATTGTATAATTCATTTTGATGTCTAAATGATAGTAATGAGATATTATAAATAAGTTAGAATGAATAATAATAAATTTTAAAAAAAGTAATTTGTAAGTTTTATTAAAACAATATAACAGTATTTATTAGATGTAAGTTAGTAGCGTTCCACTTATAAAATTATTTTAAATTAAATATTTGGTAATATTTTTAGTTTTGTAATTTTAAAGAAATAACTTTTAAACAATGGGTGAGCTCAGATTTATAGATTACCCAGATATGGAAGTGTGTGTGTGTGCAAGAAAGATACATGAACATAAAAAGAAAATAACAATAAAAAAATATTTTAATTCTAATATTTATAAAAAAATAAATAAATAAATGGATGGATATAAATTTATGGAAGAAATATTTAAAAGTTAATAAAGAGGGATAGTTCTGAATTTTATATTTATTACTATTATGTTTAAAAAAATATTATTTAAAAAAATAATATGTAACATTTGTTAAACAATGAATTTTTGACTTTGTGGCTATGAGTCATGTGATTTCGTATCATTAGAAATTGCATTAGTAAATCGACTTTACAGCTGATCTGTCAAAAGTAGTAAGGTTTAATAAAAAATAATTTTATTGGCTTATAAGCCAACTAATATAAGAAATGGGTGTATTAAACAATATCAGGTATAAAAGAAAAAATCTGGAATTCTCCAGGGGGCTGATGTTTTTTTATTGCTGCAAGTAGCTGAATCCAAGAGTATTATTTAATAAAAAAATTTTTTTTTTTTTTTTAAAAATTATTATTTATTTAAAGTATAATATTTAAAATCATCTTGCAGTGATGAAGGGCTGAAGAAAAGGTAACTATCCTGATATTAAATTTCAACCAGAACAATAAATAAGATTATAGTGAGAAAATGTTTGGAATAAAGCTAGCGTCTGTTATATTGTATGCATTTGATTTAGTCGTTTTCCTTTACTTGAAAGTAAAATTAAAGAACTAATTAATAATGATTTACTTATATGAATATTCGATGGCACTAAAATATTTTGACAATAAAATGCTAAATACTTATCTTATTAAATTAAAAGTATATGTAAAAAGATGAAAAAAGACATTTTTAAGTTTAAACAAAAAAAAAACATTATAATGAAGCTACATTTGGTTCAAGTGAATTAATAAAGAATGATTTTTTTTTTTGTTGTTCTAAAGAAAGTTATTATTTATACCTTGACATAAGTGGAAAGGATTTGTTTAGTTGAAAGCAAATAGATAAACTTGTATTTTAAATAATAATTTTTATTTTACCCAGTAATGAAATAAAATTATTCTGAGACAAAACTTCAAAGTAATCGGCAAAATATCAGTAATGAACTTATATTGGTCAAGTACATAGTAAATCATTCGGCTATATTTGACATTTATAAATAAATTTATGACAGTTAATTTTAGCTATAAACTGAGAAACGTCTTAAAATATATATATATTAAAAGAATGCTGCTCTTATGTTTAAAGTAATCAAAGAAAATTGTTTTAAAGTAAAACACGTCATGAAATATTATTATATAAAAAATATGTTTTAAAAAAAAAAAACTGTATTTTAAAAGATGCTTTTTCGTAAAAGAGAACAAAGAAATTCAGATAAAGAAATATATATTATTATATGCATTTCAAAACCCAGGATCCTATAAATAAAAATAATGTGCTCAGCTGAAGAATTTATTTTGTTTCATGCCGGCTTAATCTTAATCTTATTATTTAAATTTTTTTTTTAATTGCTTTAAAAAAAATATTATTAATGAACTATTGAACATTTTCGTTTGGAAATGATTGCCATGTATATAAATGTATTAATTGAAGCTTCGAATTGAAATAGATATCTTAACCTGGATAAATTGTCTACACATTATGAAATGGAAAAATCATCACGGAGCCGAAATATGAACTTGAATTAATGTATTATTATTATTTTTTATATGGTCTGCTTTATTGATTTTAAAAAAAGAAACCATAAAAATATTTATGCTATTAAATTCTATGTAACACTTTTTGCATAAATATACAGGTAAACTAGGGTTATAATTTTAAAACGAGATAGGTTTATTTGAATGAGCAAATGTTTCTTGCCATTTTTAAGTAGATTTAGTTTATTTATCAAGCATTACACTAACTAGTTTCTATTTAATAATGTTATTATAGAGATTTAAATATCATAGTCTTATTTTCATATAAATGGGATGTTTTACTCAATTTTATTTTAAATTTACTAGAGAAGTTTATCAGAGAGTATCCATTCATTTGTTTTATGAATGTTATATTAATAATAATTGCAAATATTTTATATTCATCGAGAAGTAAATATTCTTGCATTTAATTTACAATTTTGAAAGTCCACTAGTTACTATATTTGTTAGCATTTAATATTTTTTTATGTGGGCATTGTGCCTTGCCTAGAATTTTATATGCAGTTGAGTTTAAAGTATTTTCTACAGTAGTCATTTGACACATAGTTTGCTTTGTTGGTTTGAACATTGGATATACGTTTTGTATTTTATAAATTTCTTGGAAATAACTTAGTAGTTTAAGTGAAGTATATATCTTGCTATTAGTTAGAATTTGTTAGCCTCAATAGATAGGCTTAGTTTATAATTTTTGAATATGCCTTATGGAGTCGATAAAAATCCTCCATCCTTATTGTAATATATTTCCATGATTTGATAGTGCTTGTCCCCAAAAGAGTGTATTGTATTGTATTGTATTTGCCAGTGATGACGATCACATTTATAAGCATTGGAAATCCCATGAGAGGATTGTGCTTTTCTGGTGGGTGTTCCTGTTCCCAGATGTACTGAAGATAAATTACAGACATCGTTATTTTTGCCTCGAAGTTAGGTATTTTTGGAAGCCACCATATTCTTTTCCAGCTCTGAGGAGCCTAGTATGTTATATTTTTTGCCTATCATTCATGATGACTTAATGCTAATTCCACCACAGTAGGTGATGTTGCATTTGTTTTAGATTTGTGATGACAATATATGCTTGTTTGAGGAAATGTATTTCTTCAGGTAGTTGTAGCTAATTTATGGCTCATAGGTATATCAATGTTTGAATTGTGTTGCTATGATAGTTTTATCAAGCACAAGCTAAACAACAATACGTTATATTTATTTTAAAGTATACTAAATATGCATATGGTATAAATGGCAATTCACACATAATAATTTAATATTTTCATCCAGAATTTCGCCGCTGGATTTGTAAGTCTGTTATATCTATTTTTAAAACATTGAGGGAATAATGTTATGTGGACTAAAGTTATTTTAAAAAAATATAACTGATCTCCGATGAATGATTGTCCCATACGCTTAAGTTAGTTTATTTTTAATATTAGCTTAATCTGATTTAAAGATATATCTAGCTGTGATATTAGTTATATCCGTGAAACTAGTGATGATATTTTTAAAAAGTATTGTTGAATATGCTTACTCCAACTTAGCGTTTGTTAAGTTGAGGAGTATAAAATTAAGCTTAGTGTTTTCAATATAAACATAGTTCTGTGTGTTATTTTGATTAGTAGATGACACAATAATGTTATTAATTAGTCCAAATAATTATATAAAATTTTAGTATGGTATTGGCACTGTTTGTATTCCACTACATTTATAAACATTTCTTCTCATTATTAATAAATCAAATTATTATTATTTCAAAAGTTTTGTTTGTTTGTTTTACTTTTACATGAAAATATATTATTGTCTTGGGTTCCAAGTTCACAAAGTCTTAATTTTTTAAATTTAATGAATCTTCAATTCAGAAATTTACAAGTAGATTCTAAGTTAATTAAATACAATTGATATTGTCTTAAAAATTAAAAAGCTTTGTTAAAGTAAATGATTCTCATATTGAATCACAAATACAGATAATTGCATTATAGCAGATACATAATTAAATACTTAGTTAAAAATTTATTTTTTTTAAATTATCAGTTTATCTTTCAGACTAAAGATTATGCAATATCAGATTAACACTATTAGTACTTCAGAAGAATATTTTAATTAATATTATTTTAAAAGCTGCTCATTATCTTATATTCACTGCCCATCATCTATCATCATCTTAAATCTTATATATTTAAAGAATTCTAATCCATTTGCATTTGAGGTCTTTAGTGGTTGTCTATGAGTATGGAAAGGCATTAAAAGTACCCTTGCTTTTTTCTTTGTTCAAGTAATATTTTAGATAATAGGCCATTATTAGTTTAAATTTAAATTGATTTATTAAATTTTGTGAATTAATATTTGTTTTATTTATTCTTTTAAGATTGAACATACTATAATTATTTTATGGTCAGCTAAGATGTCACTTATTTATTTATTAATCACAGTAATTCTTTGTTAGGCAACTTAACTTAAACTTTAATTTTACACAAGAGTTTTAGTTTTAAAATCCCTGAGGTTATTTACTCTTGTTGTCTTAGTAAATATAATTCTGTAAGATAATCTTATAAAGCAAAGCATCATAGGTTTTATTCAGAGAGTGTATAATCTATTAGTAGGACTAATATGGTAAGCATTAATTAGTGATTTTAGATAATCTTTTGTATGGTTTATTAAAATAACAATATGCTGTGGTAGTTATAGTTCATCAGTATTGGATTTGACCTCTATTTGACTATACGTCTCTGGATCATCATTTCTTTTCTTTAAATTTATTGTAACCCCACTGAGCAGAGTCGTTTAGAGTCTCTAATGTATAGTTCATTTATATCATTTCAATTCTATTCCATTTCTTTTCATCTCTCTTTCTCATATCTTTCTATCATCTCATTTCATTTCTCTCCTTTATTCCATCTTCTTCTTTCACATCATTTCTCATATCTTTCTATCACCTTAGCCATTTAAAACATTTCTTTTCATGTCATTTCTTTCTATCATCTCATTTCATTTCTCTCTTTTCTTTATTCTATCTTTTCTTACATCTCTCTTTTATATCTTTCCCATCATCTCATTTCTTTTCTCTCTCTATTATATATACCATTTCTATTATTTTTCCCATTTCTTTTCCCTCTCAATTCTTTTCTTTTCCATCATTTATTCTTACCATTTTTACCTCCATTTCATTATTTTCCTCTATTTCTTTTTCTCACCCCTCTCTCATTTTCTTATTAGCATTTTTTCTTTTCTTTTCTCTCTTTCTCTATCTCTTATTCTATCAGGTTACAATTGGCCTCTCTCATTTCATTTTCATCATTTATCTTTATAATTATCTCTCCTTTATTCCATTTTCTTCTTATCTCTCTCTCTCTCCATTATATATATCATTTCTATTACTTTCCCCCATTTCTTTTCCCTCTCAATTCTTTTCTTTTCCATCATTTAGCTTTCTTATTATTATTACTTCCTCTTTTATTTCTATTTTCTTCTTATCTTTCTCTCTCTCTATTTCATAAGGTTACAATATATATATATATATATATATATATATTGTAACCTTATGAAATATAGTTTAATAATTGACATATATATATATATATATATATATATAATGTCAATTATTAAACTATATTTCATTGCAGCATATTAATTGCTGTATCATAAAATGGTACAAGACTAATATTAATCATCACACCTCATTAGGTAAGAGAGGATACATAGGTAACTTAACTGCCAGCTTGATTATTTTTTTCTGCAGTGGAATAATATAACCATTTATATATACATATTTATTTATTTATAAAAGTATTGAACTCAGACTTTCAAACTTCCCACAACTATCCAACACATCTTATAGAACTAGTACACATGTCCACATACATGTGAAAAAGATCAATGATCTCCAGTATAATATTTTGTGCTGAACCAGAACTTATCAGTGAGTCCAGATCACCATATATATATATATATATATATATATATATATATATATATATATACAATATACTGGTCAGTTTGTATTATATTAACATAAAAAACCTTGAAATTTTAATGGACAAGCTTCAATCTTCTCCACTTTCCAACTCTTCAGCCATCCATGTCATTGAAAATCTGTGGATAAAATGCTCAAAGCTCTTGTTTTTGCCAATATTATTGTCATAGCCATGTTAACCTTAAGTCAATCTGACCTCTCACACATATGACCTTAATATATTTATTTAATTACACAGAAGAGGGACAGCACAAAATACATATATTGGAGATCATTGATCTTTTTTACATGTATGTGGTTATGTGTATCAGTTGTGAAATACGGATTATATAGCTTGGGAAGTTTGAAAGCCTGAGTTCAAGTCCCTTATGATTAGATTAAGTTTAGTATAGACAATATACATGTATTTAAAATTATATATATATATATATTAATTCTAATATTCTCATGGATAAACTTCTGGAAATAATACTATGAATATATATATTAAATTAAATATTTATATGAATTTTATTATTTAGAAATGAAGTAGTAACATTCATTAAATATAGTAACAATTTAACTTTTAATGTTACAAAAGAGCTATTATGAAAAAAACTGCCCTTGCCTCTCCGGAATTGTTAATTAGTTGTAATTGATAGTTTCTTAGTAACATCAAAAGTTAAAGTTTTCCTCTATTTAATGGATGTTATCTCTTCATTTCTATATATATAAATAGATATTAGAATTAATATATATATATATGTGTGTGTGTGTAGATGAACAGAAATAAAGATAGGCAGATAGATATTCAAGTAGTCAGATTGACAAATTGATAAATAAATACATAGACAGGCAGATACATATATAGATGGTTATTATAAATAAATAGATATGTGGATGGTTATTTAATATAATAAATAAAATAATTGTTGTTCTTGTTGCTGGCGCTTTTGGAAATTATACTAACTTTAGCAAAGGAAATTAATATACAATTTTTAAACTTACGTTAGCTAACTTAATCTCAAAATCTATGATATCTTTAATATCCCTTATTTGCCATTGAGCGGGTTCACTTCCTGTCATAGCTTTCACAATTGCAATTCCAAGATTCCTGTAATCATTACGCTGCTCTGCAAAATTTTCTCCCAGCAAAAGCTCGCGATGTAAACCAAATTCAGGTTGCTTTATCTATAGGTGCATACAGAGAATATATACATATTATAGCTTACAAATATATAACTAATTAATCGCAAAGTTATCGTTATCAATCACCGTTTTTAAGGTTAGTTAATGTTCAGTGAAACTTCAGCAATATTCGTGGCCAGTTTTCCGGCAGTTCTTTGATATATATATATATTAATACTAATGTACTATATATTATCTTTTTTACATGTATGTGGTCATGAGTATCGATTATATAGGATAGAGTGGACGACAGAGGAAGGCTTGAAAGTCTGTGTTCTAATCGTCTTCAATTACATCTAGCTTAATTATAGACACTATACTTGTATTTAAATATTATAAATATTATATATATATATATATGTGTGTGTATGTTTAAATATAATAAATATTGCACTAGTAATAATGTATAAAACAATTCTATTAATGATAAAAGAGCACATGCCTTCAGTATAAAAGCACTAAAATAATAAACAATAAATATTAATGACTTTTTCCAATTACTATATATCATTAATAATTTACTATTTATTATATATAAGAAGATCCTACTTATTATATCTGCCTGTATATAAATAAAAATAAAAACTTTTTTGGTCGTGTATAGTGTAGCAGTTTTTTGCATAGAGAAATTATTCCATCCCGCATACAAAGAATCTTGTTTAAAGTTTCTAAATTCTCCAAAAAGGTTTCCAGCTACTGAAATAGAAAATTGCTTTGCTGTATTAGATTTACCAACGTTGTGATGAAATCGCATTCACCTTTGTCAAGAATAAGGTTGTAATGAAGAACTGTTGTTTATCACGTAATTTCGGCTTCAGTTAGATTAAGCCTTTTTTAGAAAGTTTAAAAACTTTAAAAAGATTTTTGTGTTTACTGGTTATAATAACTTTATATTCAGAAAAATTAATACATCGTGTAAATCCAAAAATGTTTTTATTTACATCTTACAATAGTGATATTCTTCATTGTAATATATATATTAGGGTAAAAGAAATACTAAATCAAAGGTTAAATTTAGTAATATTTAAATATACTTTCAACACATTAGTGTCATATTCACATTGAAAGTCTACTTAAATTTGACTAAATTTAAGCTCTGACTTAGTATTTTTTACACTAATAGTTATAATGATAGAGTATTGGTTATATATATATATCAACATTTTAACTGGATATAAATATATATATAGATATATATGGTTATATATATATATCAACATTTTAACTGGATTGAAATGCTTATCAATTAGGTAATGAATTCTATTATTAAAAAAAAATTATAGAAATGCAGCTAGGCTCATTCAATAGGAAACAAGAATAGAACATTTTGAAAATATAGAGTATATTCCAAGTAGAAGATAAAATAATTTGTATGTATTATCATGTTATTTAATATAAACTGTCCTTTTGAGAATCTTAACATTGGTGGAGAATGTCACATCAGGATAGGATCGTGGTGTTTGAGAAATTTATCTCATGAATCATACCTATAATATGGAATGAGAATGGTGATGGTTACAACTACTGCTTGTCTGCATTAGCATATTCACCTCTCTTAGCACTAATGTGACAATTTATCAAACCCACATAAGAGACTCCACAAACATTTGTTTAATTGTATGTGCTTTTTTTTTTTATATTTATATATATATATATATATATATATATATATATATATATATATATATATATATATATATATATATATATATATATATATCAGAACATTTAGAATACATTTAATATAAGGAATACAATGTCTATTTGTTGTTTTTTCTGTCTTGTTTTTGTATTGATTGTTTAGGGCCTGAATTGAGACTTGGCTTACAATTCTACTATTATAAGATATAACTTTAAAGATGTGTTATTTGCATGATTTCCTTACTGAGAGGTTAACTGCTCTAGTAAAAAGAGTTTTGGCTATATAGAACATCTGATCTGAGTAATGATAGATAAAACTGTACTTTTTCTGAAAATAATAAAGTATAAAGATTGTTTCTGCTTTTTGGTGAAGACTATATCAAGGAAGAAATAAACACAAACAAATATTTTTGCAGATATTTTCGACATTAGTCTGAAATAACAGTTAAGGATTAAATAATTTTGAATTTAAAAAAAATTATTATAAATTAAACATTTAAAAAAGCCTAAAATTCCATTATCTATTGTGATTGGATTAAAATATTTTTTAATTAAAGCTTGTATAACATATTTTGATAAAAATTATACAAAGTTATTGTTGAAAGGATTATGGTGAATTGAAGAATCATTAATTTTTTTCAATTAAGATAAAGAAAACTTACTTTTAATTACTATGTTTTTTTAATTTAACCCTGACTATAAAATGGTTGAAAAAGTTATTAGAATAGAGTTTTATAGTTTTACAGATTATGACAGCATGATTACTATGAAGTTATAACTGAAGGTTGAGACAGTGTGTCCAGCCATTGTTAGTTTACAATGGTTGAGTTTGGTTTCACATGGAAGTGAGTCCCAGCTTTTATGTGGTTCACAGTCTGTATATATGTGTGTATTATATGGTATAGAGAGTGAAGGGAGCTAACTGCAGAGCTAATTGCAGACCAACAGTTACTACATTATACCTTTCCCAAAGATAATCATATTCCAGTCCATGGTTTTAGAAAATACCAGCTTACCAAGAGATTTCCATGCTATATATACAGTTTTATCAATATGCAAAGAAACACAGACAAAGATACTATGTTGTGTTTATAAAGTACTTACAAATATCAGCTAGTTTTAAAGGTGAATAATTTTTGACTAAATTATTCAACTACATCTAGAATAATGAAAGAAAATTGTAAAACAAGACCCAGGTATACTTTGCTTATTGCATCATATTATGAAAATATTTAGTTTATATGTTGGCAATTATAGAATCCCAAAATTCAAATGATTATTGTAATAAACTAAAGATTAGCCTTTCAAGCTAACGTACATACATTTTTTATGAATGTTAATAATAATAAATGAATACTTTGATTTCCAACACAAGATAAAGTCTTTGCAAATGAATAAATGAATCCACTTATTTATTCAACCCAAATGCTTATATATGGGCAAATCTTAAGTACTGGATATGAAAGCATGAGGACAAATCAATCACTTTAAATTACTGTTTACTATGTCTGAATGAATGACGTCAATGAAATTATCTAGAATTTATGAAATGTCACTCTTAAATGAAACTTAACATATGTAAATGAGGCATTTATTTATATAGTTCTATGTTTATAAATTGTAATAAACTAAATATTAGCCTTTCAAGCTAACGTACATATGCTTTTTACAAATGTTAATAATAATAAATGAATACTTTCATTTCCAACACAAGATAAAGTCTTTGTGAACGAATAAATGAACCCACTTATTCATTCAACCCAAATGCTTATATATGGCAAATCTTAAGTACTGGATATGAAAGTGTGAGGATAAATCAATCACTTTAAATTAGTGTTTACTATGTCTGAATGAATGACATCAATGAAATTATCTAGAATTTATGAAACGTCACTCTTAAATTAAACTAAATTCTAGATAATTTTATTGATGTCATTCATTTAGACATAGTAAACAGTAATTTAAAGTGATTGATTTATCCTCATGCTTTCATATCCAGTACTTAAGATTTTCCCATATATAAGCATTTGGGTTGAATGAATAAGTGGATTCATTTATTCGTTCACAAAGACTTTATCTTGTGTTGGAAATGAAAGTATTCATTTATTATTATTAACATTCTTAAAAAATGTATGTATATTAGCTTGAAAGGCTAATATTTAGTTTATTACAATTTATAAACATAGCGCTATATAAATAAATGCCTCATTCAAATGATTATTGTATTTAATTTTACATACTTAATAGAATTTTGCTCTGTTGTCAAAAAATATTAATTTTTCTATTGGTCCATATTTTAGATAACGTGTATATCATAGGCAGAATATGATTTATTTTATTAACTTCTCATAGTATTTTTGTCCTTCAATACTGTACGATCCTTACACCTCCATATGTAGATAGATTATTATGCATATTATTCATCAGCAGTAAACAGACACATAAATATTTATTCATAGCCTCGTGTGCGTATGTCTATTCATTACCATTGCAAAGAAGAACGCTAAAAATATACATTTATAAAAAATAAAATTCAAGAAAGAACACCAAATTAACGCAGAGATGTAACAAAAGCATGAATTTTTGACAATCATAACTCATTAATCGGAAAAAGTCAAAAAATAAGAGCAAATAGGAAATTAACATATATCTGTCACTAAATATGTAAGACGGTAAGCTCAATTAAATTAGCATTAGTGATTATATTGCAACTAACAAATATTACTTGATGACTAAATTTTAAATGTTTGTTGCTTGTTAAATATGTAAGTATTGTTTTAATAAAATGTTTGTCGTAGTAACTACGAGTACTAATGTTCAGCATACATTTTACAAAGTAACAATATTAATAATAAAATTATGATAATGTATTTACGGAAGGAATTTTCTTTGTATTGTTCATATAGTCACTTAAAATCTCAAAGGCAAAAATATATTTTTTGCCATGAAAGTGAAGATTAATTAAAGAAGTCATGAGATTAAATTTTCTTCTGTTCCATTTGTTTCCTTGAATTAATGGCCATCCTCCAATCAATTCAACTAATGTGTTCGAAAGAGGCAGTGCTTTTGGTCGATCACTTGCAGCTAAAATTAAAAATAATAATTCTAAATATAAACTAAAATGTTAAATTAAAAGTATAAAACCAAAAATAAGATAAAAATATGTATATAGAAATGTTATTATAATCTCTAACTTAATAAATAAATACTAATAATCATTAATGTTTTTATCTATAATGAAATTGTCAAAGTAATGAGTGCAGAAAGTTTGATACTTTAGACCAAATTGTAATATTTATATATTTACTAAGGCAATAAACCTCAAGTATGTGCGGTTGAAAATGCGAAGGTAGGGATCTCTATAGGTCTTAACCACAAGCTTACGCATTTTCAACCACACATATGTGCTTGAAGTTTATTGCCTTAGTAAATAGTAATTACGTAATCAATGGGTGTTAAATAAATTTATAATATTCATATATATATATGTTTGAGATTTTCGTTTTATAGTTATTGCAATCATAGTAATTAATATGCATTTAGCTTAATCATTCAACAATATGTATAAAATATTAGTTATAGTTCTATTTGGGTTTATACATATGGGGGGGGGGTAAATAATTTCAAAAATGGGAACCGCTTTTAAGTATGATTAAAAATTTGCTGGCCGTAATATTTTAAGTACAACCAATAAAATGGGTTGTGAAGGCTGAAAGAACAATAATATATTGTCAGAACTACAATCTGTTTAAAAAATGGTGATCTTGCTTAGTTCTCAAGATGTTATATGAGTTTGTATTAAAATAATATGCATATATAAGTGTTGCGAACAAAGTACAATAACTTTTCTTAATTCTCAATTGATGTAAAGTTTGTCCCAACACCAACACCAAATCATGTATTGTAATTTAATATTTTAATGAATCATATTGATGGTAAATATTTTTTGAGGGTGGTAATTTGATTTTCAAATCTAGTTAAAAAAATTTATAGCCATGATGTTTTAAGTACAACAATCAATCAAATCCATTCAGTCTGCACAGTTTCTTTAAATGGTTGTTGTGAATTAAAACACAATGGCTCTACATTTTTTATTGGAATTAGAAATAAAATTTCTATTTATAAAAATATATATCACTTATATAATTTGTTAAAAATATTAAATTACAGGATATGTTTATATATATGTGTGTGTGTATGTGTGTGTGTTGGAATAAATACTTTATCATGGATTTTCAATTTAATAAAGAATGGAAACAAAGAAATTGAATCCATGTAAACAAAAATAACTTTACCTTTTGATATTGCCAGGAAACCATTAATTAAATAATTGATAATTGTATATGTGTGTATATATTGTAATGGAGTGGACTTTTATCTGGTATGATAATATGTTTACTAGGTCTTCACAATAAATAAAAAAAACTATTTTTGATCCTCATGCCTATATATCCATATACACTTTAATTTCATTCCTGGGAGAGGAGAGGGTAATAATCAACTAAACATTAAACTACATTCTTATACTCACCTTCTCCTTACTATCATTCATTTCCATTGTTCCCTGGTTTCAAACTCATGGAGAATCTGCATTATCATCTAGTTCAAGGTATATTAATATCACTTAAAATATGACTAGGTATAAACATGCATAGGTGTTTAATGATAGTTGTGGGTAAATGAAAATATATGTAAGTATGCAAAAATATTTCTAAGTATGTGAGAAGATATGACCAATTGAAAAGTGAATATAGAAAAATACATTGAGAGTTTTTGATTTAAATACTTGTATATATTTAACAAATGTATTTACAGTAACATTTTAATAAAGAAAATTTATAACAAACTACAATTTAATCTCTATGGTTATTCTTTGCTTATAATTTATTTCAATTATTATTCCACATTCTTATCCCCTACAAAGAATAGCCATTTGATGTCTATTTTAATATAAATGAAATTTATATTATGTTTAGGATTGTTTCAATCATCCTTGCTTGCTATATTATTATATAGAAATCATAATTCATTTTATTTTCATTACATTAATATATTAAATTCCCATCTGTCATAGTGATGGTATACGGTACTTATGATACATACAAGAAATACCAATCATGATAGAAATAGTTAGTCAAGTATGCTGAAAACATTTAACAAAAATAGTAGTATAGACAAAGAAAGAAAAATATATAATGGTGCAATTGTACAAGTTTTTGGAATAAATATATATTAAGTAAAATCTTACTTTTTTCTTGGTGAAGATCGGATTTGTATGCAAGCAAGTCCTTGTAGTAATTTACATTTTATTTTACTTATAATCATTGCAATAATATCCCTCAATTATGTTATGTATTAACACTTATTTCCCCCTTTTGTGTCCATATTAAAGAAAATATATGAAGAAAAACATTTACACAAAATATATAACTGAATAACATTCATGACGGCAACCTAAATGTTGTTTTGAAGTTCATAAAGAAAAATGTTCTAGTGAATCATTCTAATAATCCTCAATAATTCATTTCAGGTATAGATGATAAAATGTCAATGTTCTAGAACACTGATTAAGTCACTTATCTTTTATATTCTTGGAACTTCTGCTTTGAAATGGAGAGTTGTTGAAACCATTTATTAAGAGTCAACTTGATGTTTTGTGGTACAGGTATAAAGTTCTAAGTCAATTTCACTCCAGTTCTGACAATTATAGCTCCATGAGCAATGATTTTCTTTTCCTGAAGTCACTTTTGGACTTAGCAGTGCATGGTTGTCTGTATAGATATAGATATAATTTTATATATTAGAAAGAAATTTAGTTTGGTTGAGCTATAAGTTAGTTATTGTTATTTACATTCACCATAGCATAGCAATTGGAGTTGGGGATCATTTGGCCTGGATAGAGTTCATATATATATATATATATATTGTACCCCTATTGATCATTTGGCCTGGATAGAGTTCATATATATATATATATATATTGTACCCCTATTGAACAGTGGTGCATGTTTGTAAATTTTATAAAATATAAAATTTTAATATGAAAAAAATTTATGACTAGTTAAAGAAGTTTAAACTGCTATATTATGGAATTAATTTATCAAAAAATGATTCAAGTAAAAATCTCAGTTGAAACAATTAATTATAAAAGTTTAAGAAAGTGAAATATAATTTAGAAAGTTTAAAGAGTTTTTTTTATATAAGCTTAGATTACCACAGGGAAAATCAACACTCATATAAGTTTTACTAGTTTAAAATAATATATAAAAAACAATTTGAGAGGTAAGAAATTTAACTAAATTAAAAGGATTTAGAAACTATATTTCTCTCTTTTCATTTATTTAAAAGAAAATAATAAAATGTGTGAGGGTAAGGATATAAAAGTTGAATTAAAATAAGTAAAAGGAAAGCATATAACAAATTTAAAATTTCTTAAAGATTGCTCAGTTGATAAACAAAAGGAGGGAATAATAGTTATAAAATTACAATAAGGAAAACATAATGGAAAGTAATTTGAACTGATATCTTATCCAAGAGCTGGATTAATCTAAGAGGTATGCAGATTAGTAAAATTTACAAATTAATTAGGAGTGATAAAAGAGACAATGGAAGAAAATCATATAAAAAGACTAAAAAAATTCTTAATTCATTCATGGCATTCTGAGTCAAATTTCTCTTTAATCGATAATTCATGGGTTGTGATAAGTATGTAGCATCATAATAATTAACAATATTAAAACAGTGTTAGTATCAACGTCAAAAAAAATTGCAGAAAAGAAAGACGAGCATGGTCGCATCATTAGAATGTGATCGGACATCTTCATAGCTATGGAAGAACTGTCTAAAATCATGCAATGCTCTAAAGCCACTGTGTATGTGGTCTATCTCCAGTCCCAGTCTTCCAGGATATAAGAAGTCATCTACATAGAAGTCATGCCCACTTAACTGTTTGTGCAGTCAAGAAATATCTATCTCAATAAACACAGAAAGTCAGCAGCAGCCAAACCATTAGTAAAATCCAAACTCCAACTGGTTGGTGATCGAATGTGGTTGAGAAACCAGGAGTCATATCTTTAGAAGCATAAAGTATAAATCCTAGGTAATTATGAACTTTTATTTCATGCATGAACTAATTATGATTTTGTCAATAGCTATAGAAATATTTGAGTATTTTCCATCTTTATCTTAAAAGGGGACCCTAGTATGTGCATGTATACATATTTTTATCATATATTTTAATTAATATGTATAAAACTTTCCTTAAGTGATTTAAATGTCATAGTATGGGTACTTAAGTATGTCCATAGTATTTAACTGTATTATCTTTTATTATCATATATTTAGTAAAAGCGTGTTTAATGATTTATAATTTTCTTTATTATAATATTTCTTAGTGTTATTTAATTAAGAGGTTTTTTTTTTAAATAAAGTATTTGTTTGCTAGTTATAATTTGGTCATTTCTCTTAATCAGTATACTACTTATGAAATCTTTTAGTTAAGTACAGTCATTAAGCAGTCTATTACAGCTTGCCATCTTATAAATAAACAAAAGAGCTAGAAAAGGGTTAAAACAAGGGCTAAATGTGTTTACCTGACATCCAAGCATTCTAATTATAGTTTATAGTTAGCCAGCACCTGAGATTTTATCTTGAAAATAAATAAAATGCTTTGGATGGCAGGAGGGGTTGAAATTTAGCAGCAAAAAGATCCATAACCTGGAAAAAGATCCATAACCTGGAAATGTGATCACAGGCTATATTTCTTATAGCTGTGATTTGGTTATATGTGCCTTTGGTTATCTTTACCTTCTGTATTTGACTTTTTCACTTGTTGGGCTGATGTGCTGCAATATTAAAACTGCAGCTGGAGTAGATTGAGATTATATTTTGAATTTTTATTTATTTATTTGTATTTTAAATTGTATAATCATAGTGATCTTACTCCCACCCAGTTCAAATGGCTTTTCCAATGTGGGTGCAGAACTGTCATAGTGACAAGAAATTATAAATTACAATATAATTAAAAGTTTGACAATAAGATTTTGAAGAAATGCTAAATTGCATAATTTTAATTATGAAAGTAGTGTAGTGAAAAAAAGAAGAACGGTACCAAAGCAAACAAATTGTAATAAATTCAATGAAAAAAGATAATTTAAAGAGATAGATATTTATGCAGATTGGTGTATTGAGGACAAAGTAGAGACAGAAAGAACCAATGGGGTTGGAGGCAGTCACATGCTTCATTTAAAAAAATATTAAAGTAGAAAGAATTTTGTTTGTTTGTTTTGAAAACAAGAGAGTATGAAAGTGCTGATAGAAGAGATAATACAGTGGAAGTCAAAAATGGGACAGTACAACAAGAGGAAAAGGAAAGCTATGATAACAATATAAGAAATATAAATGTTAGAAAATAAATAGGAAACCATAAGAACATGTGCACATATAGATAAAATCAATGCAGTAAAGCAGTAGCTAAAAATAAAGACATTTCATGGTACATAGTGGAGGATCTAAATGAACACCTTAATAGTTTGGAATGTTATTTTGTGCTAAATAAATTAAATGAAGTAGCCAATGTTGCTATAGCTCACAGTCTCATACTAAGTAAAGTCTAATTCTAGTGTGATTCATTATTTTCAAAACCAGCAACATTTGGAGAATACAAACAGTTATTACTGGCAAAGTATTGGGGGGAGAATATCAGAAAATAATTAAGCGCCAGGTGGAGCAATGGTGTCCTGGGGAACTATTCATCACATTTTTTGCCAAGTGGTGAAGTTAAGATTGATCATGACACCCTTTTATCTGAGCAGAAAATTATACAAAATAAAATAACATAACCTTCCTAAGAATGTAGAGCAAATGATAATTGGAACAAAACAGGAAATGATAGAGCAGATGGCCAGAATACTATAGCATTGGACTGCAATAGACATATTATGAAGAACAGAGACAGGGAATATAGCCATATGCAAGGGTCAAACCTGGTGTGTAGCTGGGAGTAGAGGGAGCCAGTAATGGCACCTCAGGGTTGTCCAAAAGTGAAAGTAATGAAGATGATAACCAGTCCTTTACCTGATTCTGGAAGCTAGCTATCAGTGATGTCCCAGGCTGTTTATAGAATAAACTGTATTAACCCTAAAGTAAAAATTTTGCCATTAAAGATGGTATATGTCATGATGGCTAATAGTAAAAGGGTGAGACTGGTGTCAAAACAAGTATGGGTAAACATGGTATAACAGGGAATGAATATAGCTATGTCTTGCTTATATTGGAAGGTCTGATCCATGAGGTTATACTAGGGTCAGACTTTGTGCATAAGACCAGCTGTCTACTGGATTATGAATGAAGTCAGGTAAAACTGAACAATGAAGTAATTATGTTCACAGCAGACCAAGCTGATAGATATATTAGGAAGCTTTGGGTGCAAGGCATGGGAATAAAAATGGAAATAGCACAAAAGGTGAAGGAATCTAAGTTGATAGACAAATGTCAGAGGGAATAAGTGAAGAAAGTGCTAAATAAATAGAAGAGCATTTTTTCTGAAGTCCCTAGAGTGATTCAGGATATGAACACAGAATATAACTTGTGAGAGATCAACCATATCAGGCCTGTGCATACCCTATATCTCATAAATATTGGGGTGAAGTGGAGGAACAGATAGAGAAAATGCTTCAGGGGGGAATCATCTCTAAATATTCATCCCCTTTCAATAATCTTATTATAGCAATAAAAAAAAGGATGGTTCCATTCAGCTGTGTCTGGACACTCATCATTTAAATAAGATAACTACACCTGATACAAATGCCTCTTCACTTATAAATAAATTATTAGGAAAGTTCTGCAATAAAATATAATCAATGTTTGATTTGATTGCCAGTTATTATTGCCAGTTATTGGCAAATCAAACTGCATCCTAACAATCGGAAATTTACCACTTTCCAGTATAATGGATGGACATACAACTTCAATCAAATTCCCTTTGGTTTAAAAAAATAGCATGGCAGAGCTAATACAATGTCTTGATCACATGTTATCAGTCCATATCAAAAGTTTAATAGTAATGCATGTAGATGATATTGTATTGGCATCAGAATGTACAGAGGAGCACATCATGCATCTAGAGCAGCTGTTGTGTGAGTGCAAACAAAAGGGAATAAAAATTAACTTAAGTAAAAGTAACTTAATGGTAGACATGTAAGGAAAGTCAGGAAGTACTTAAACAAGAATTTAAACAAAGTAAGGAAAAATTATCAAGAGACTTACAAAGATTAATTAAAACCAAAAAAGGATTAACAGATTCAGGAAATAGTTAAACAGGAGTTAAAGCAAAGCCAAGAAGAGCTTAACTTAGACATGAAGCAATGCCACAAATCTTAACAATGAACACTGAAGATGGTTAATATGAGATAGAGAATAAATTAAAAGAAGAAGTCAAGAATTTGCAAGCACAATTGATCCATGAAATGAAAATGGGATGAAAGCAAATATATGGTTTAAAAATTAAGCTTAATGAACTAGAGATTAAAATGGGCAAAACTCAAATGCAAATGCTAATAAAAATCATTAAGTTAGAAATTAATATACAAAAAGGACAAAATTGGAGTCAAGAAATAAAAACAAAGACAGAAAAGTATTGAATTATTTGCCAAAATAAAGGTAGAGTCCTAAAAACTAAGTTAAATGAGTCTCAAGAAATTAATGATAAAGAGTTAGAAAAGGTACAGACTAAACAGAAACAAGTAGTTCAAAATTTAGGAACTCAAGTGGAACAGGGTCATTCATCTTATGATATTAGCTAGATGTGAGGCAATATGCTATAACTTACCAGGTTTTTTTCTAAGGTAATTCCATCAATGCTTAAATAGTGGTGATAAATGTTAAGATTTTGTCATTACCAGAAAAACCTTTAAAATCTAAATGGTTTTGTCATCATGAAGTATAGTTATAAATGTAGGTACTTTGACTTATGACATAGAATTTGTATCAATCACAGAGTAAGATCAGTAATATATGTTTGATTTGTGAGACTAGAAATTTGGGAAATGTAGTTTATGGAGAGGCTATAATCAAATGCATGAATCTTTATGGATATAATAGTAAATATTTAGTTTCTAGTAATGACTCTATACATGAATTTCTTTGGTACAATGAGTCCATATTCATTAGAAATGAAGGAGTTCATTTTATTAATCAAATGCCAACTTATATGATATCATAGGTTTGTTTTATAAATATCTGATTAGAAGTGTAGGGTGCTAATGAATATAATTGCTGTAGAATATTCATCTTGTTAATTGTAATCTGTTTAAAAAAGTCTAAGATACATAATTGCACATAATCATTAATTTCATTATTGTGGTAATATAGCTTTATTTAACCATGAGTTATTCATAAAATGTTTAGTTGGTCATGATAATCTTATGTTAATGATATAAAATTGTTTTCTTTATTTTTATTAAGTCTGGGAATATGTGATGTGCACATGTCACCATCTATAGTTACCTTTATAGTGCATAAATAATTAAATAAAGAAAACAATTAAAAGTTTTTTATTTAATAAATATGTTTATTAATTTGGAATAAATGTAGAGTGAATGGACACTTTATTTATTAACTAAAAATGAAATATTTTTACTAAGTTTTATTGAGTGATAACAATGCCTTATTAAGATTAAAAGAAAGAGTGCCACATGTTCACAAGATACAGTTAACTAAAGAAAAAGACTGCATTTTCTGTTATCATAGTTACAGAAAAAAGTTCAACAAGAAAAACATACATTCTTTTGCTTAAAAATTTGTGTTCTATCTTACATTACTTTTACAAATAGATCCTGGATTTATAAAACAAAATATGCACTGTGAGTAGAAAAACATTTAAAGAGATAGGAACATAAACTTCCCTTTACTTATGTCTTTATAATTAAAATGGAATCGATATCAACAAACATTATGCTAACTGTCATGAAGTTATAAAACTATCAAATTTACTATGGATTGTAATATCAACAAAATAGGGTTGAATATCATTTAATGATTAAAATAATTATGGAGCCCTACATTTGTATTTATTATCATTGATGTGCCAAAGAAGATGTCATGGGATAATTGAATATTTTTAATTATCTCTACTAGATAAATTTTACTTGTTTAAAAAACGGTTAAAAATATAATAGTAGCTTAATGATAAAATATCTATCCAAGATTTTTTTTATTAATAATCTTAATCAATGGAGTTTTATCTTATTATTCGATATAGACTTAAATAATAGCCTCAATTAATTAAGACTTAAATCAATTATTGATGTATAATTTTTTTGAAAACAACTAACTATTATTAAAAAGCATTACTAGATTCAAAAGATATGAAACATATATATATATATATATATATATATATATATAAGGTAACAATATTAAATTTTTATTACATTTATTTTGTTTATTGTGCGGAAAGGAATTTGTAATTAACCCTTCATGACTGTATGTTGTAATAATTTTAATTGTAAATCATATCTACTAATCATAATCTGGCAGGGATAAATATACATTGTATGATATTAGATTGCAGTTGATAAATTATAATTATGTTCTTTGTCTTAGCCATATTAATGAGATAATGTTTACTTCAATAAATATTATTATTAATCTAAATACTAAGATATGCCTATTGCAAAAATCATTATAAAACTATTTTATTACACAATTTATTTAGAATTAAAACATTTAATTGTATGTCCTCTATGATATCTCATTAGCATGTAAAATATTATTTATTGAATTTTATCTTTTTTTCTAAGCAAAAATACTTATTATGGATCCATTGGTGCCTTATAAATTTTATAAAGCCATTACAGATGTAAATTATTTGTGATCAACTTATTTATTTATTAGTTAAATTTATTGATTCCTTAAATGCAATATTTATTCAGTATATTTAGATTGCTCAAATATATAGTACATAGTTGGAAAAAACTACTTAATTCATAATTTTATCTATGGCCTTTCTGGTCACATAAATCCATGAATCACTTGTGGCCCAAATTAGCCTTTTTTCAACTATAATATTTTCTATTATAATTATGATTACACAAAGCTGCAAACTATTCCATGAACAGTTATTTTCTTTTATCCATATTGTTATTCATCAGTTTCCATTTCCTATATGATTTATTATTGTTGATGACCAATATATTTTGATCCATTACATTGCTATCTTTCTCCAATACATGGCCATTTGTAGGCCAGGCAGTATTTCATCCATTATTTTATTAATTGTCCAATACATTTTTGGCTAGTTCAACAGGTAAATATTGATATTTATCAGAAATACTGCTTTATCAACATAGTCTTCTATATTATATTTTCCATTAATAAAAAAATCTAAATATTCAGTACTGATCATAAACATTATTTAAAGTATTCTATATCTCCGTGTGACTGTAAAATAATCAACCTAATATCTCCTGATGCTTTCTATGAAAATCTCGATAATAGCTTATCATAAAATCCATTAGTTATAACTATCTTGCAGTTTATATTATAACGATCTGGAGAAAGTGCCTTAACGTAATATGCACTACAGGGCGCCATCTAGGCATTTGAACCTAGAAAAAATTATAAAGTAGGCAGATACGTAAGTCAAAAAAATTTTTTTTTTTTTTTTTTATAAATTTTGATTCCGGTCGTTAGCCCATTGTCACTAGTTCAAGGAGTAGCAAAGATTAAATAATATAATAAATTCTTATCTAAGAATATATAAAAAAAGAATAAAATAAGCCACTGCCAGTAATTTACACACAAACATTTATTTATGCACATATATATAAGATTTAAAATTATTTTAGTATTAGTTTTACATTTTAAAATTTAACTTACATTTTTAACTTTGATTTTTGATTTTAATTTACATTTAATTTTTATAAATGTACATTTTAATTTTTTTTATAAGTTCGCACAGATGGGATTATAAAATGTGTTTTTAATGTTGAGTATAGATCGGTTACATAGATTACACGGTCAAAAAACATTTCAAAATAAACATAAACGATCAAAATACAAAATCATTGATACCGTCAATTGCATAGGGAATACAAGAAACCCAATGGTGTTCATCATAAGACACTGCATTGACACCAATAACTTAAAAGACATCCGACATAAATACATCTTAGATACTCACCGTAAGGTATCAGTATTTACCGAATGTCTATATATTTTGATCAAATATGAAAACCAAAAACATAATCAACCAGTAACGAACCCATGCAAACGTCTATACCCAACTTAAATTTAATGCATTTTTATTTAGTGTCGAGTATGAATAGACTACATAGATTTGCATTTGAAGATAAAACATTCGATCCCCATTTAACCTTAGGCTAAAAGTTCGCAGTCAAACTGACGTCAATCCATCTGATATATCGATGTATTCAATGTAATACAAATATGGCAACACAAAATAGGTCAAGACAAGACATTGACTCTCATCAGATAGGAATATTACATCTATCTAATGAGAAGAACAATAAATAAAAAAACTCCATAGAAACGAATTGCGGTCATTTTGCCGACTTACGATCGCATTCCCTAGGCAAGAGGCAGTGTGCGGCGTATACCAGCGATTCTGCCCGTAGCAAATCTTGCATTACATCTACTAACTACATCAATATATTCAATCCATTGACCCAATTCAACAATGACACAAATAACCTAAGATTACCATCCCCTAATATAACTTTACAAATCTATACAGCCATTGACGCCCGATTTAAGTTTATCATTGATATATTTTAATTTATCGGAAAACAGAAATCATAATAAAACTTAAAAAACAAAAAAAATATAAATGGAAATGATTTTACAAAAGAAATACATCAAATAACATTTTAACTACTTTAGTCAGATAGGAAATTCTTATATTTATAAATATTGAAAAGTTTAGTATTTAGAGTTCTTTTGTTTAGAAATGTTCATAAATTATATATTTCTTACTGTTTTGAAAAATGTCCATTTTGCTCTGATTTCTTGTAATGGAAGGTATTAATCTCACGAAGTCATAAGGAGATCGGTGTGCAGTTAATTGCTAGTCCTTTATGGTTGATGGTATTCTTCCAGGCCTTGATGTTCTGTGGCCTGCAATATCGGAAAACGATGTTTCATTTTTTTTTTAACAACTGAAGGAATTGAAAGTGCGTCTTTCAATCCCTTCTTCAATTCCACACTAACACCTATAGTCACATCATAATAACTTATTAATTCTTTTATTTTCCAAACTTTTCCTTTTATATTAATTTTAAGGATCCAATGGACATTACGTCATCGATGATGATATGGTCCTTTCGCTGAGGTCCGATTCCATTGTTTTTCATTCATTGGCTATTAGTTTCTATTGTTTTCCTATCTGACCGATGCTTATACATTTAAATGCCCAAGGCTAGTTTACATTTGACTAATTAAATTAATCATTTCCATTTTTTCAATAACATTTTAATTTGTTTTGTACAAACTTAGATATATTTTTATCGTTAAGTCTTTACTGACAATTTAGTTTTAAAATACTTTTTCTTTTTTTTTAATAATGTTTTATTTTAATAATCTTTTTTTTCATCTGTGCGATTATATAGATACGAGTTTAGTATAGGATTTTAATTTTCAATTTTTAATTCTTAAAAAGAGAAGTTTTATTTGCGAACTTTTATTTTTTTCATGTTTACTAATAAAAAAACAATGTAACGACATCTGTGCTCGTTACATATCAGTAAACTTGCTTTAAAAAAAAATAAACAAAAAAAAATATTTTACTTAGGGTTAGTAATTACGATCCACGATTAACGAAGACATTTACAAAAACATCCAGTTAGTAATTTTACAAAAAGACTATATACAAAAAAAAATGTTGACTATTGTTTTCCTAAGGACCATTTACATTCACGCCTCCTCCTCCCCCCAAAAATTCTATTTTCTCTATATTTTAGTTTTAAACACGGCATGACAAATGAATTATATAAATTTATTTAAGACGGTTGCATTGAGGTAAATACGTTTTTGAAAGATAATGGATTTATATGTGTATATTTGCAGCACAATTATAAATACCACTAACTTATTTATTACTGATTAAAATGCTTAAATAGGATTACACTGAAGTAAATTCCCAACTGTACTCATCATGAGGTACCACATTTACCATCATAAACATACGTGGCTGTGTGTGCCTATACACATAAAAGCATAATATATATCAACAAAAAAACATATCAATTTCAACCTTTTGGCTTTCTTTTTTTTTAACAAAGTACAATTTAAAATTATTTATACTTTCTCGTGTTTAATATACGTGCAATTTCTTTCTGGCAGTGCTTTTATAAAATTTAAAGTATACGACTTTATGTAACAGATAAAAATATTTCATTTTGAAAAAAGAAATTTACTCAGGGCCCTGGTAGTTTGTTAAAGATTGGCCCAAGTTGGGTAGCCAGTTATAACAATCCGGAGAAAGTGCCTTAACGTAATCTGCACTACTGGGCGCCATCTAGGCATTTGAACCTAAAAAAATTTATAAAGTAGGCAGATACATAAGTGAAAAAAAAAATTTATTTTTTTTTATAAATTTTGATTCGGGTCGTTAGCCCATTGTCACTAGCTCAAGGAGTAGCAGAGATTAAATAATATAATAAATTCTTATCTAAGAATATATAAAAAAAGAATAAAATAAGCCACTGCCAGTAATTTACGCACAAACATTTATTTATGCACATATATATAAGATTTAAAATTATTTTAGTATTAGTTTTACATTTTAAAATGTAACTTACATTTTTAACTTTGATTTTTGATTTTAATTTACATTTAATTTTTATAAATTTACATTTTAATTTTTTTTATAAGTTCGCACAGATGGGATTATAAAATGTGTTTTTATGTTGAGTATAGATCAGTTACATAGATTACATGGTCAAAAAACATTTCAAAATTAACATAAACGATCAAAATACAAAATCATTGATACCGTCAATTGCATAGGGAATGCAAAAAACCCAATGGTGTTCATCATAAGACACTGCATTGACAGCAATAACTTAAAAGATATCTGACATAAATACATCTTAGATACTCACCGTAAGGTATCAGTATTTACCGAATGTCTATATATTTTGATCAAATATGAAAACCAAAAACATAATCCACCAGTAACGAACACTTGCAAACAACTATACCCAACTTAAATTTAATGCATTTTTATTTGGTATCAATTATGAATAGACTACATAGATTTGCATTTGAAGATAAAACATTCTATCCCCATTTAACCTTAGGCTAAAAGTTCGCAGTCAAACTGGCATCAATCCATCTGATATATTGATGTATTCAATGTAATACAAATACGGCAACACAAAATAGGTCAAGACAAGACATTGACTCTCATCAGAAAGGAATATTACATCTATCTAATGAGAAGAACAATAAAAAACCCATAGAAATGGATTGCGGTCATTTTGCCGACTTATGATCGCATTCCCTAGGCAAGAGGAAGCATTCAGCGTATATCAGAGATTCTGCCCATAGGAATCTTGCATTACATCTACTAACTACATCAATATATCCAATCCATTGACCCAATTCAACAACGACACGAATAACCTAAGATTACCCTCCCCTAATATAACTTTACAAATCTATACAGCCATTCACACCTGACTTAAGTTTATCATTGATATATTTTAATTTATTGGAAAACAGAAATCATAATAAAACTTAAAGAACAAAAAATATATAAATGGAAATGATTTTACAAAAGAAATACATCAAATAACATTTTAACTACTTTAGTCAGATAGGAAATTCTTATATTTATAAATATTGAAAAGTTTAGTATTTAGAGTTCTTTTGTTTAGAAATGTTAATAAATTATATATTTCTTACTGTTTTGAAAAATGTCCGTTTTGCTCTAATTGCTTGTAATGGAAGGTATTAATCCCACGAAGTCATAAGGAGATCAGTGTGCAGTTAATCGCTGGTCCTTTATGGTTGATGGTATTCTTCTGGGCCTTGATGTCCTGTGGCCCACAATATCGGAAAACGATGTTTCATTTTTTTTGAACAACTGAAGGAATTGAAAGTGCATCTTTCAATCCCTTCTCCTTCAACTCTGCACTAACACCTATAGTCACATTGTAATAACTAATTAATTCTTTTATTTTCCAAACTTTTCCTTTTATATTAATTTAAGGATCCAATGGACATTACATCATCGATGATGATATGGTCCTTTTGCTGAGGTCCGATTCCATTGTTTTTCATTCATTGGCTATTAGTTTCTATTGTTTTCCTATCTGACCGATGCTTATACATTTAAATGCCCAAGGCTAGTTTACATTTGACTAATTAAATTAATCATTTCCATTTTTTCAATAACATTTTAATTTGTTTTGTACAAGCTTAGATATATTTTTATCTTTAAGTCTTTACTGACAATTTAGTTTTAAAATACTTTTTCTTTTCTTTTTAATAAAGTTTTATTTTAATAATTTTTTTTTCATCTGTGCGATTATATAGATATGAGTTTAGTATAGGATTTTAATTTTCAATTTTTAATTCTTAAAAAGAGAAGTTTTATTTGCGAACTTTTATTTTTTTAATGTTTACTAATAAAAAACAATGTAACGACGTCTGTGCTTGTTACAATATCAATATCTCATATTTTATTTCTATTCTCTGAACCAATAAACCAACACATTTTAAATATTGATGCAGATTCCCGTATACATTAGCTGCTTTCGTCAGAATATCTTTCTAAGGTGCAAGTTTGTAAGTAGTTCTAAAGTTTTATAAATCTTGTCAATTCAATTACTTTATCTTCACAATTAGCAGTTTGGAAATACAACTGCATAAACACTATGTTCCTTAAACCCGGCCTCATCATTTATGCCTCCTAAAATAAAAGCAATATCATTTCTTCCAGTTATTACATCTACCATAAATTATTCCAAATTTTTAAATCTAAAATCACTTTTTCCTGTTTACTTAATCACACACACACACACACACACACACACACATATATATATATATATATATATACTGTAACCTCAACTCGAGACAAGATGAATGGGGGGGAGATAATAATGTAACTAAGGTGTTTTACCTGAGTGCAAATTGAAACTGTACCATAGTATTCACCCAAGATCATCATTATTAAATAAATGGGAAGTCTGTGGAGGATGCAAGTTTTTAAAAATTTTCCAAAAGAAAATATAATCTTAGTAATACTTTAAATTATAAATAATATTTTAGATTCTTAGTTTTAAACTCAGTAATTATTATACAAATAAATTCATAATAAATTATTTAAAAATATAAACAACTTTCCTCCACAAACCACACAGCTATATGATCTCCAGTGGCAAGTACAATAATGTTATTTCTTATACCTATGTGTAAATGAATGAAAAGGGATCAGTAATTCATGCAGAAAACCCATAAAATTATACTAATAAAAAAAGGATTAAAATCTTATTACTTAACTAAAACAAAGTACAAATTTTCATTCTTCCTTTTTTTTTTAAATAAATTAAATATCTCTTCTCCACATTGATCACCCTCCACAGTTACAATTATTTAATCTTAAATGTTTGTGTTATGACCTCCATCCCATCTTCCAAATTATGACCTTCAATGCTAGATCACACACACACATAGAAGTGGGATGTACCATTTATTGACTCAGCCATGCTGTATTATCTAGCATTCTAGCAACAATAATCTTTTTCTCAGGGTCTTGATCTCTGGTGAAGTGCAACAATTAGTCACTTTTCAATTCACTGCCAACCCTTGGACAGTATCCCAGAAATACAAACTGAATAGACATACACTCGATTAAAGCTAATGTCTACCCTAACTAAAACTAACAGCAGGTGCTACTACTACTATGACTATGACTATGACTATGACTATGGCTACAGCTATGGATACTGCTACTGCTACTGCTACTGCTGCTACTGCTGCTACTACTGCTACTACTGCTACTGCTACTACTGCTACTACTACTGCTGCTACTGCTGCTACTACTACTGCTACTGCTGCTGCTACTACTGCTGCTACTGCTACTGCTGCTGCTACTGCTACTGCTACTGCTGCTGCCACTGCTGCTGCTGCTGTTGCTATGCTACTGCTACTACTGCTACTACTGCTACTACTACTGCTACTGCTACTACTGCTACTACTACTGCTACTACTACTGCTACTGCTGCTACTACTTCTGCTGCTACTACTACTGCTGCTGCTGCTACTACTGCTGCTGATGCTGATGCTGCTGCTGCTACTGCTACTGCTGCTGCTACTGCTAGTGCCACTGCCACTACCACTGCCACTACCACTACTAACTACCACTACCACTACTAACTACCACTACCACTACTAACTACCACTACCACTACTAACTACCACTACTAACTACCACTACCACTACTAACTACTACTACCACTACTAACTACTACTACCATTACCACTACCACTACTACTACCACTACTACTACCACTACTACTACTACTATGAATTGAATAATTAAATATTAAATTTATAATTAATTAGATGTGTCTCTTATCTGTTTACCAAGTAATTATTAAATCTTTGACATATATGTTATTAATTCAAATCTTAACAAGTGAAAAATGATTACTTTAGCAGTAAAAACTAGTGAAGATATTTCATGGTCAATCTGCACTAAAAATATGAGCTATTTTTGTTAAGCTTTGTTAGCCGAGAGGTCATCGCAGCAGCCTTGCAAGCAAGTGGTTGGTCACAGACAGCTGTGGGTTCACCTCCTGGCCAATGCTATGACATATGGGAAAAATATGAGCTATTTTTATTAATTCTTTTACGTTATATTTCTAGTATTAATGGATAAATGAGAATTAATGACAATGATGAATTTATGAATATTATAAATTTATTAATATTGTGAGATTCTAGTATTATGAAGTTCAGATATTGTGAAGCTCTGGACACCCAAAACATTAAGACACTAGACACAAGTTTACATTTTAAAAACAACAAATATTTATTAAACAAATATATGAAAAAAAATACTATTATCCAAGTCAACATTATAGCGATCCCAAATCAAGGAAAATGTAAAATGACGATTAAAACTATTTACAAAAGGGGATCTATATTGGCTATGATTACAGACTCGTATACAACTTAGTGTCTCTAATACATAGCTTGTCCCAAGAATAATATTCAATATAAGTATCTTTGGGACTAATCACTGTTCTAGATTATAAATGATTTATAATTATTTTGATCCATAATATACCATTTAACATTTATTTCGGTTTTATCTGAAACGGTACTTCGGCAGTATTATGTAAATATAATCATGGTTAACAGCGTTAACTAGTTTAAAACCCATAAAACTTTTACTGTCATATCCACTCATTTTATTAAGAAATTTATATTTTCAAAATAATACAATTATGTTACTTAAGTAATTTATATTCTATAATGTAATAGCTGAAATACACAGGCTTATATATACCTGTGTCTATATATGTAATAGACTGGGTATGAGCACAGACTTTCACTTGACCCACCACTCTCCACACTATCTCCTAACACTGATACACCTGAACACACATATGTCAAAAAGATAAATAATATACGTATTCCATGCTAAACCAGCAATCATCAGTTGGTCCAGATTACCATCTCTATACATATATGCTACAAGTGCTCAGATATATATTAAGATAGAAAATTCTCCTATTTTATTGGACAGGCCATTAAAGCCTGTCCATTAAAGCCTGTCCATTAAAGTAAGAGAATTTGCTATCTTAATATATATCTGAGCACTTGTAGCATATATGTGTAGAGATGGTAATCTGGACCAATTGATGATTGCTGTTTTAGCATGAAATACGTATATTGGTGATTATTTATCTTTTCGACATATGTGTGTTCAGGTGTATCAGTGTTAGGAGATAGTGTGGAGAGTGGTGGGTCAAGTAAAAGTCTGTGCTCATACCCAGTCTATTCTATAATGTAGTAAATATTAATCTTTTTCCATTTTAGTTTATACGCAATCCCCTAACTTAGTATTTAAATTACATCTGATAATTGTGTGATATATCTTAATGACTACATCTGTGCACTCATATATGTATCTTCTGCTATAGCCCAACATGAGTTTATTATTCCTTTCTTACCAGTCCAGAGATTACTTGCTTCTGCATGAACCTGGTATGATACGTGTGTTTGCCTGAATTCAAATTCTTAAACATAAATTTAGAATAAATATCGGTTCTCACACAAGCTAGAGTAAATCTTAGCACATCAATTTATGAATACGATATTATAATTAATCCCTAAACAAATAACTACTTTTTAATAATATGCAATGACCTAACAAGCAATAAACATTGAATTATCATATACTCTTAGGTAATGATAAGAATTATACGTTCGTAAGAAAGAATAAGTTAATAATAACTTCTTGGTGTTAGCATAGACCTAAGAGTTACCTTCTTGATGAGGCTATAAATTATGTGAGAAACTTATCTCTGCACATATATAAGAGGCATGCTAACACAGTACAACCATAAAAGTCTTTCTCTTTCGAAGCATAAAACAAGAGCGGAGCTGGGATCAGGTCCTCAATCTCCTAAAAATACTTTCAGATAAAAATTATTTAATCGTGAGAGAGCTATACTCCACCTCAACCCATTGAGGCGGTTAAAATTACACTCACTTCAACAAACAGAAGTCATTTTACTTAAAAAAATAATTATCTAGGCTAAGAAATAGGCTTCATTTATTCTAAAATGCACATTTAAATAACTTCTCATACTCCCGGATGTAGCAATAAAAATACCAAATATATGAAAATTAAATAAACATGAAAATATTGATCTAAAATTATTAGCATAATATTTTATAAACCTTTTCATACCTAACACTCCCCTAGCATTTATAATATAAAAAAAAATATGGGCTCAAGCAATATTATAATGAATAAATTATTATCAAACTTTAAGCTGGATTTAATATTGGGTCAAAATTTTTTAAATCTTAACTAAAACATAATAACATAAATATAATATGCAATAACAAATATGATAAAGAAAAATTTTACTCGTATAATCTCCTTTTGGTACACTGTGCTCCTAGCAATTGTTCTTCCGCGAAATGTAGATTATCCAAAGGAAAACACATATTATTTTAAATGAAAACAAAATGCATGCATGGCCATGGCAGAATGCTTTGAATTGTCCAAAATAACAATGTTTATTGGTACAAAATCGTAGTTAAAATACACATTTAAAATAGTAGCTAATTTTACGATCGGATTCTTTCACTTTTATTAACGAAATCGTATAGTAGTTCATACATTTATTATATCACTTATTTCCTGATGAATTTTTATATAATTAATTTATTTTTTCTTGCTTTAAGAACTACGTTATCCACTGAGTTGATTTTCCATTATTCCTGGATTCAATTTAGGATAGATGTTCGTTATCACCTTTTTAAACACGTAGTAACTATTTATACAAAACTTATTCCATTTGAAGATATTTAACAGGGCTATATACTCAATATAATATACATTGAAAATTATTCCAACGAAAGTTTTTTTAATATTTCTTTATTCTCATATGTGTTAGGTTATTTTGACTAGAGTTTTCAAATTTCTTTTACAGTTATTCTCTCACGCAAACACAAAAGATTTACCTTATAATAATAATTATAAGAAGTATAAATTATTCTTTTGACATTATTATTATATTTTTGATGGAATATAATATAAATATAAAATTGGCATTTATTACTCTTTCAGTCTTTTATTACATTTTATAACACGTTCATCCGTGTATTAAAAATAAGTATTTGAAGCAGAATAAAATATTAGGAAAATTTGTAATAAAACATCCATTCACATATTAAAAACAACTTTTTCCAGATAAATTAATATTAAGAAAAGTTTGCAATACAATTATTCATCCAAATTTAATCGATAAGTTATTTAAGATAGGATAGGTATCAATAAAAGTCTGTACTTGAAACATTATCTGATGTGTAGATTGAAGCTTCCAAACTGGACTGTTGACTTAAGCATGGTGCATTAATTTTCTTGTTATATTGGTAAAATTTTGGCGCCAATTGATTTTACAAAGGAGATAAGTGTGCCTATTTAATCTTCTAGTGCTCCATTTATAAAAAACAAAATACACACTTCTTTAAAAAAAAATAATACATTTAATTAGACCATAGATTGAGAAGCAGAATTGGTACATGCTCACTTGACACAATATTTTTAGAGAAGACCAAGTCCAAAATATGAGCTCATTTTCATTCAATTTGCCTGTCAATTACTTCTCTGACATAACTGTTTACTCTTTTATCCCTAATATTAAAATTTAATTGGTTTATCAACCTTAGTCTGGATATTAAATATGCACAAACTTCCCCATACCACCTGTTCTTGAGAGATTTTCCCACTTTGAACAAAAAAAAATATAAAAAAAAAATGGTGGAAAGCTTTATTTAAAAAAAATCATTTCAATAAAAATAGACTAAATTTTGATTAAAAATTTGTGAGTAAAAATAATACTTGATTTCTTTAAAACTAAGATAAAATAATCACTCTATCAGTACACTATCGAAACGTATATTGTATGATGTATACAACCCTAAGATTACCTTTATAATTAAAATTATATACATCACACACACACAAGCATACACATATACATAATAATTATTATCGATATACTTATTGGTACTTTCATTAACATTAAATTTACTTCATAATTTTTTATAAATAATAATATTTAAAACAGCATTAAACTGTTGCACATGCGCTTTGGATTTTAAAGGCCATTCTGTCTTTTCCAAAGACTTTATAATGTGGTTGAAGTGTTAGTATTCATTCATTTTATATTTAAAATCCAAAGCGCATGTGCAACAGTTTAATGCTCTTTTAAATATTATTGTTTATATATAAAAAAATAAAAAAAATATCGCGTAATTGACTTATTCATAATTTTTTGAAATTTGAAGAGCTATCTCTCCATATAATTAAATATTAAGCAATCGCTATAATTAGCAAGTTAACTTTCTAATTGTAATATCAACATTCACTTATGCGACATCCTTTATTTAACTTTTATATTTAAACTTCTATAAAATCAACTGTTTTGAAGTTTTACATTGCGCTCAAGGACAATCAACCCCCTTCCCCTTTATACTTATACATTTTAATTTTAAAAAAGTACAAACATACGAATAATCACTATATATATATAAAACATCAACACTAAATTTTACCATTGAATTCTTTATTTTTTCTAGCATAATGGATTTTAACATTTTTCTTTCATTCTCATTGCTCTTCTCGTTTTCTTTGTGAGAGAATTTACTGGACTCATGAGTTCAACGGTTGCTCTTGTTTTACCAGAAATTGTTTTACAATTTTCACAATAAATAATAATCCAGTAATTCATTGATCCTTTTAAAACCATATGATATGCAAAAAATTTTAATGTATTTTTTTCCCATTGCCTTCAACATTCTTATGCAACTGACCACAAAATTCATCAACATTTAGAAAACAAAGTGTCACTAGTAGCAAAAAGATGAACTATTCCATATCTGTCCTCCAATGAAGTTGTTGGCATAATGGAGATGGACTTCTTATTTCAGGAGTCACTGGGTTGGTTGCCAGAGTCTAGATAATCTTTATTATAGTCTATTCAAATATATTATTTCAAAATCAACCTCTTGAGATATGATCAAAAAATTTGCATAAATAATGTGCACAAGATACTACTTTCTAATCTTGTGTGGGCAATGAATAGAAATTTTCTTTGATAGTATGACAATGTTATAAAAAAAAATAGGATAATTTGATTTTTGACTACAAAATAAAACAACATATTATTATCAGATTCACTGTAATCTGCTGTTATTTGTCACTCCATAACACAATTTATTTTGCTGTTATTCAAAATTATATAAAAAAATAATACTTTTTGCATCATTAATATATATATATAAATGAAGTATTATCCATGTACATCCATGTATAATTTATTTAATATATATAAATTGACATTTCTACCAAGTCACTAGTCATCAACTGGATAACAATTATTTTATATTTGTCACCCAGTTGATGATTAGTGTGACCCGGTCAAAACGTTGGTTTATATATATATTAAATGAATTATACATGGATATACCGAATAATACTTCATTTATATCTGTACCCCGAAAAATCTTCGATTTTATATATATACACTTTTAAAGAATAATATATATGCTTATTTGTGTGTAATATTTACACTTTATAATTATTTATAATTTATATATATATTAAAAATTAAGAAATGTATACCTGTATTCATACATGATTTGTAGTAATTAGAGACCAATGTGAAAGGTTTAAAAGACATATTTTGATTGTTTTCAATGACATCTGAAAAAAAAATTAAAATTTTTACAAAATAGTAGTATCTACTCCAACAAAATAGTAGTATCTACTCCAACTTCTGGTATATATTATTCAAATTTCACTTCTCTACTTTTTTATCATACAACTAATTATTAAAAATTATCTTTCAACAAATATCTAAATTATTATTAATCATTTTATTACATTAGAAATAAAATTGTTTTATATAATTATTGATATGTGCTTTAAGTTGTAAAAAATACTAATATATTAATGTTATTGATATATTTGTATTTTAACTGTGTATTTTAATTAAAATTTTTCAAATAACATTCACTCTTTCTTATTTTGTAATCTCTAAAAAATTAGCTAACAGATTCTAGAATGTATTCCAACCCGTGTCCTGAAATGCCTTTTATTTATTGATGTGTTTTACATATTTAATATAGCGATATATCCTTAGCATATACTAATAATAGTTCATAATCAAATTTGTATTAAAGTATATCAACTGTTACTAATTTTCTTATTTTCTGAGCCAACGTAATCACACCATTATATGCCATGAACATGATGTAGTAAAATTACTAAATCTATATTAAAAATAAGATAATCTATTCTCTCAATTTTAAAACCCCTTATGACATTATCGCACATTTATAAAATGAAGAATGAAAAAAAAAGAATTTTATTCAGTATAAAACTGTTAAAAAATGTATGTAAAATTTCCAAAAACTAAAGTGGAACCGATACTTTTAATATTTATTTAAATAGTTCAATGGCACATAATTATAAAAATTTTAAGTCATTTCGAAGAATATGTCTATCAAGCATAATAAAATGGGCCACCTCGTGACAAAAAACTATTTCACTGCTAGCGTATGTATTTGCTATATACGTATATAATAATTAATAAGTTTTATTAAAATAAGGGTAGTTTAGTATTTTTCTTGCTATGACGAATTACGCTTAACATGTTTTTTGCTGGTAAGATTTCATCTGATTAGATAAATGATGTCATGGCAACAAAGACACTGGCAAGACTAATCCATGGGAATACTGATTTTTTGATCATGGTGTCCCGCAAGATTTAAAAAGTCGAGAGACTTATGGGAAATTTTGTCATTTCTCTGTCTTTTGCAGTTTTGATATCGGCATGAGCACAGTGATTTTTTTGATCATATTGAGACTATTTTCATATATTTCATATCTAATATGGACATTATGGTAAAACTGACTTATAGCAGTCTCGACACTTCGCCCTCTATTTCTAAAAAACTTAACTACATTTTTTTTCCAATTAAGTGTATCCAACTGTAATCAATGTATCTAAATATAAATAAACTATATCTAAGTATAAATGTCAAAAAAAAAATTAAAAAAACTTACATTTTGATGCGTAGTTTTTCACTTGTAATGTATATCTAGCAGTCTTAACTGTATATATAACTATAAATAAATAAACTATATTAACTATAAATGTTTTTATATAAAGATGAATAAATAAATAAAAATGAATGGACTTACATTTCCTGCAGGCAGGATCCATGTTTCGAACTACGTTATTCTCACTATGTAATTGCAAAGTATATCTAACAATAAATGTATTTTTTACATGAATATTAATAAATAAAATGTAATAAAACTTACATTGTATGCTCTATTTAGAGAAGATAAGTGTCACCAATAAAGTCCCTACTGTCAAAATTATGAACTACTTTTGTCATGTGTAATTTTTGCCGCGTGTAATCCCCCCCCCCGTCCATTTACTTTTTTGTGGAAAAACAATTCAAATCAATGTTAAAACAGTTGTTCACAATTTGACATACTTGGTTTTAACATTGATTTGAATCTTTTTTTGGCAAAAAAGTAAATGGAAGGGGGGAGGGGAATTACACACAGCAAAAATTACATGTGACAAAAGTAGTTCATAATTTTGACAGTATGGACTTTATTGGTGACACTTATCTTCTCTAAATAGAGCATAAAATGTAAGTTTTATTACATTTTATTTATTAATATTCATGTAAAAAATACATTTATTGTTAGATATACTTTGCAAGTACAGAGTGAGAATAACGTAGTTCGAAACATGGATCCTGCCTGCAGGAAATGTAAATCCATTCATTTTTTTATTTATTCATTTTTATGTAAAAACATTTATAGTTAATATAGTTTATTTATTTATAGTTATATATACAGTTAAGACCGCTAGATATACATTACAAGTGAAAAACTACACATCAAAATGTAATTTTTTTTTTTTAACATTTATACTTAGATATAGTTTATTTATATTTAGATACATTGATTAAAGTTGGATACACTTAGTTGGAAAAAATGTAGTTAAGTTTTTTAAAAATAGAGGATGAAGTGTCTAGACCGCTATAAGTCAGTTTTACCAGACATTATATTAATAAATAGAGTGAATTTTTAACTGTCTATTAGATGATATTATAGTAATTTCCACTGCCATTATTTGTAAGTAATTTTCATTTTGTTTCTTAATAATTAAATATAGTAGCTTTTAAGACTTATATATTGCCATTACAAGTAATTTTTTAATTTGTAGTGATAATTGTGATATTATTTTAAACAAGTGTACATATTTCTATATATATTTAATGCTTGCTTCTTTTGCATTTCCCTTAGAAATTATTCTAATTTTCATATTAAAAAAAATTTCATAATTTTATGTACTACCTTTTCGGTTATTTTTTATTTTGCTTCTTTTGGGTCATCTTTCCATTTTTTTTTTATAAATTATCCTTATTTTCATTAAAAAAAGACTGCACTTTTAATTTTATAATTTTATGTAATACATTTTTAATTAGGATGTTTTATGTCCACCATTTTCACTGTATGGCAGATTCGCACTATATCGGGAAAAGTGTTTTTTATTGTCTAATTTTAAAATTACAAATATTTTTTATAAATTTTTTTTGCAATTATTTTGTAGTCAATTTGAATTTATAATATTTTTAGTAAATTACTATTAAATTATGTCTTTTTTTGGTGCATGTAATTATTTTGTTTTTTCCGAGGAACAAACATGGCACCGTCTGATTTTTTTGTGTGTGCTAATTTTTGCAGTTTTGCTTTAAATCAATTTTTAAGTGAATGTCTTATATATATATATATTTTTTTTTGACAGAACCTATTTAAAATTTTTTGGTCTTTTAGAGAAATTATTTTTTTTGTGCTAATTTTTTCAGTTTTGCTTTAAATCAATTTTTAAGTTAATGTCATATATATTTCTTGCTATTACATGTACTCTTTAGTATTATGCTTGCTATTAGATATCCTCTTTAGTATTATCTTGCTATGTCTCGGATTTTTTACTATTATTTTTGCTATTTTTACCTGTTGGCCTCTTTAGTATTATTCTTGCTATTAGATGCCCTCTTTAGTATTATTATTGCTATTTTTACAGGTTGGCCTCTTTAGTATTATTTTTGCTATTAGATGTCCTCTTCAGTATTATTATTGCTATGTCTACTGGATTTTTTACTACTATTTTTGCTATTTTTACTGTTTGGCCTCTTTTGTATTATTCTTGCTATATGTCCTCTTTAGTATTATTATTGCTATTTTTACAGGTTGGCCTCTTTCATATTATTCTTGCTATTAGATGTCCTCTTTAGTATTATTATTGTTATATCTATCAGATTTTTTACTACTATTTTTGCTATATCTAACGGATTTTTTACTACTATTTTTGCTATTGTTACAGTTTGGCCTCTCGTATTATTCTTGCTATTAGATGTCCTCTTTAGTATTATTATTGCTATTTTTACCAGTTGGCCTCTTTCATATTATTCTTGCTATTAGATGTCCTCTTTCATATTATTCTTGCTATTAGATGTCCTCTTTAGTATTATTATTGCTATTTTTACCGGTTTAGATGTCCTCTTTAGTATTCTTGCTGTATCTACCATTTGGCCTCTTTCATATTATCCTTGTTATTATATGTCTTCTTTAGTATTATTCTTGCTATTAGATGTTCTCTTTAGTATTATTATTGCTATTTTTACCGGTTGGCTTTTTTCATATTATTCTTGCTATTAGATGTCCTCTTTAGCACTATTATTGCTATTTTTACTGGTTGGCCTCTTTCATATTATTCTTGCTATTAGATATACTCTTTAGTATTATTATTGCTATGTCTACCGATGTTATTATATTTTATTATATTAATTTTTTTTTTCAGAAATAGCAAACATGGCATCCGATTTCTAAAAAATGGCTTGCTTCTTTACTGCTTTTTATTGCTTATCACGAAGACTTACTACTTTAATCTTTCGATCTTAACGTAACATCTCCACATGATTTCTGAACAAATTTTATCGATTAACATTGTCCAGAAATCACTAGGAGACGTTATCTTAAAGATTGGAAGATTAGAGTAGTACGTGTTTGTGGTAATACGTCATAGCAAGAAAAATATTAAAGTACCAAAATAAGTTATATGTATATAATAATTAATAAGTTTTATTAAAATAAGTTTTATTAAATGAATACGTATATAGCAGTATTTATCATATGAAGATATTTTTTATTTATATCTCTATAGTACATATTATTAAAAAGCCTTAAATATTTATTGCAACATGCAAACACAGAATGCATTGGTTACATTTTTCCTCCTTTTTTAATACATCAGTATTTTTAAGTCGTTTTGACAATGTGCTGCATGCGAATTTTACTACTCTGACACTAATGATAAATAACATGTCTTTATGATCAAATAAATAAATTGTTATTAAACATTTTTTTAAAATTCTAAATAATTTTATGTAAGCAATATAATAGCACAATTTTAAAAAATAAAATAAAACTTCAGTATGGATTTTTTTTTCAGCCAACGAGAAAGTTGCACAGAAGGACACAATTTTTTTTTTAGATATTAACTTAGTTTCACGTTCTCAGTCTATTTTGCTGTACTTTTGGACAGTGAAACACCTATTTTTTTCTAGAGATACAAAACATTTTTAAAAATTCTCTTTAAAGCCATCTTAGCAATTAATATGTCCATGAAAAAATAAAAAAAATATGTAAGCTTGGAAACCAAACTGGATAACATGATTGGTGTATGGATCACAAAAGTAACAACTTTAAGCTAAATGGTTTTTTTTTACATAGATTTGAGTTGCAATATTATACATACATACATAAATACAGATATATATTTTATATCAATACCTGCATAATAAACACAGCACAGTTTACACAAGCATATAGCATACATTAAGGATTTTTCAAATTTTTATATGTACTCGATAAATTATTTTTTTGGCATAATTTTCACAACTTATAGTGTAATTTTTTACTTGGAATAACCAGCTAATTTTTTCCCTATAGACAACTATTATAAATGCTTATTCTGCATATGATATTCTTGCTTAATGATGAAGTTTGGGGGACCAATTGCTCGCTAAGCAGGGTAAATATGTATTTGGATTTGATTCACAATGTTAAAGTTATTTTTAATTCCAGCTTCTTTTTTACATTTTCTGTAAATAAATTGTAGTAAGCTTAGTAAAAATCTGTAAATAACTGATAAAAATCTGGTAGATCTATAATTTCTTATATCTTTCTTTTCTTTTTAGTGCATTCTTTCGTTTATTTAATCCATCTTTATTATTTAGGCATTTGGAATATAGTTTTAACAATAATTTTATTAATTATTCACTTATTTTTATGTGTGTTTCAAATCAAACTTTGTTGTTCATAAAAAGTTACATTGTTGAAAATACATGGTTGAAAACTACATAGCTTTGGAACAAACAGATAGATATTATTGGTGCAGTTCAAATAAATTGTTGTATCTGATAAATGTAAACTGTGTATTTGCCTATGTTCTATTTTCATTGTCTAAGGATTTAGTTCATCAGTTTAAAATAGTTTTTGATTGAATCAAATATATTTTTTGGACTAATCAATATACAGATGTGGTCTTTAAAAAATTGTTGAAAAAGAGATATGTAGACAACAAAATAATTGTTCTTGTTACAGCAAAAGTCATTTGGTTTTTTGAAGTTATAGTCTGTCTCAGATTTTTAATAGTGACCACATAGCAGCAAATATATCTGGAAGGGCACTTTTGCCATTTTTGGCCTTCAATTGTTTGAGCTTATTATAGAATTTGACTGGTGCCTTCTGGTGGTGTTTCCAAAGCAGAATGTACATCTGGTATACCACAAAGTATATAAAAAAAGGTTGCTGCATAAGCTGCTGGTATTGATCTTTTACTGAGTGTCTCTATTAGATTATCAAGTGTGATGTTATTTTCTCTATATGTGTTAATCATAATTTCTCATGTATTTTTCAGAGCTGTGCAGGTATGGAATAGATGCTGTTGCATTTCTTCTTTCCTGTGGCACAAGGAACAAAAAGCATCAATTTTGTTGTAAAATCTGTGGTATTTAAAGAAATAGGAGGTAGGTAGAGTGTGAAGATTTAGCTTTAAGAGAATGTCAAAAAAATTGGGTTCCAATGACCATTTTTTGAATAGCTGCATCAAACAACTGTTGTTCATATTTAGCACTGGTGACTGAAAATAAGTAGTTACATCTGGGTACAGCATAAATATACCAATAGGCATGTCTACTAACATCCCAAAAAGACACCTGATCATAACTGCTTTCAAGTTGGTGTATGAGCAAAGGCGAATATCCATGTGAAGGTGGGGGTCAGTCTGTGGGTGTTATTTGAAGTATTTATTCAGGTATTTTTATTATATTATCATTGAAAAACGATAAGAGAGTTTGTACTTCTTGATAATGAAGGGTAAGCCTTCGAAAACGTTTGGAGATTTAATAAATTGTTGTTATTATTTATAGAATTGTTCAAGATAATTGTACAATATATCATATTCGAATTATATAATAGCTGAAATACACAGGCTTATATATACCTGCGTCTATATATGTAATAGACAGGGTATGAGCACAGACTTTCACATGACCCACCACTCTCCACACTATCTCATAACACTGATACACCTGAACACACATATGTTGAAAAGATAATTGCTGGTTTAGCATGAAATACGTATATTGGTGATTATTTATCTTTTCAACATATGTGTGTTCAGGTGTATCAGTGTTATGAGATAGTGTGGAGAGTGGTGGGTCATGTGAAAGTCTGTGCTCATACCCTGTCTATTACATATATAGACGCAGGTATATATAAGCCTGTGTATTTCAGCTATTACATATTAGAGATGTCTGCCTATCCCTTGTATATGTATTTAATGGATTATGTCCTGTACATGAGGGGTCAGATTGACTTTAGGTCAACATGGGTGTGACAATAATCTCGGCCTCAGGGTGGCCTTTGAACGTTCCATCATCAGATTTTCAATTGGATGGACGGTTGAAGAGTTGGAGTATGGAGTAGATTGAAGTCTGTCCATTAAAGTAGGAGAATTTGCTATCTTAATATATATCTGAGCACTTGTAGCATATATGTGTAGAGATGGTAATCTGGACCAACTGATGATTGCTGGTTTAGCATGAAATACGTATATTGGTGATTATTTATCTTTTCAACATATGTGTGTTCAGGTGTATCAGTGTTATGAGATAGTGTGGAGAGTGGTGGGTCATGTGAAAGTCTGTGCTCATACCCTGTCTATTGAATTATATAATGTGTGCATATTTAATACCAACACATATTAAAGTTTTACATATTTTATTATATACATATATGTATGTATTCATCTATATGCTTAATAATTTACGATTTGCTATCACTTTTTAATAAAAATTTGTTTTACTAAAACAGATTGTCTTTAATATGTCATTGGAAAATAACATCCAAGTCTTTCAAATTATATAAAGGTGTTGATTTATAATAGCAAAATATGTAATGAAAACAAAATATTTTATAATATTTAAGTGTCATTTGAATGCAATGTAAATTTTTAAAAGTACCTCTAACGTGCATGTTTAAATTATCCATAACCATATTGAAAGCTCCATATGATCCTTTATCAGCAGGAATTACTGTTCTTTTTAAGAAATTTCCACAAGCATATTGATAAAAGTCTACACAAGGATCGACAGATTTATCCAAAGAAAAAGTAATAAAATCAGCTAAAAAAATATGATAATTATATCAAAATCAGTATAGTTTTTATAATAAAATATAAAAGAGAAAAATATCAAAATAATTTGTATTCACATATATTTGTGTGCAACTGTAGTTATGTATTAACTTTTTCATTATCACAGTATTGAATATATTTTGAGTGCTTGAAAATTAAAAAGATAGTAGATAATTCTATAAAAATGCTTTAGTCATAGTTGATTTGCTAGCAACTAATATGTATATATTGTGACATGTACATATATATGTGTTACATAAAACATTTTAAAATAATATTCAAGAAAAAAATGTCTATGTTTTTATAAATAAAAAAACCTGTTTAATAGATAAAAGTAAAAATATGTTGTTGTTTTTTCAATAAATCAAGTCTGATTGAAGCCTATTGAAATGTAGGAACTTTTTAGATTTAATATTTTAAAAAAATACCTATCTAATTTTTTAACTAAAAGAAATTTCTGATGGATTATGAAAACAAAGAAACTAGGTTGGTACTCTAAATATGTAAAAATAACTATAAAGTTACTTAGTAAAAAGAATTTGATTGTATAAATAATTACTGAAACTATTTAATTACAGATCTAATTAAAGATCAAAATATTTTGTAAGTTTAATCAATGTTGTAAATAAAAAAGAGGGGATTAACTAAATAAAAATAATCAGGAATTTGAAAACTAAATCATAATGTGGGTAGTCTCAGACAATGATTGGCAAGGATATAAATGTACAAAATTTCTATTGTTCTTTATTCTGATGAATTTTGCAGTAAAGTTTCTGCTGAGATTTTCTGATAAGAGTTGATTATTTAGTTTGCTGTCAGTTTAATATTGTGCTATACTCATTCTGCTGGCTTACAGTACAAAGTTTGCTGATTTTTTTATTGATAACAAGTAGTTCATCCATCAAATAAGTACAGCTATATATGTAGACATCTTAACATCACCATGCATTGCTAAACAATCAGAAAGGTGTTTGTTCAATGTTCAGTGCCCAGTTTTTTTTATTTGACCATCTGAAATGTAGTAAATATCTTTGGCTACCATTGCTGAGACATTTACCCATTGGCAGATAAGAGTATTGACAAACAAAACCCAAGATATATGCTGCCCTGGAAATGAGGAGTTACCAGCTCCTAAAAGAAGTAAGGAATGGCAATTGTGAACTCAATCAATATTCAAAAGGGCAGAATTGCACTCCTGAAATAAAATCTATAACAAACCTAGGTTAATATAAAGATATATGATAAATTCAAAGTCTAGGCAAATTTTAGTCTTTTTATAAACTTTATAAAACTATGAATAATTGAGTTGATTCCTATTTATAAAAGTGCTAATCTATAATAAAGAACTCTATAGTTAATGTAATTAAATTTTTATTTTTATCATTATGCTATGTTGTTTTTTTTGTAAGTAAATATTTTGTTTTAACTTATTAATTTGGCTTAATTATCTCTCTACACCTCACCATATAATATTAATTAAGATCAAGTTGTGTCAATTATATATGTGTGCATTTTAATATACATACATTGTCTAGTAGTTTGAATCAGGTCAGTCTCATGCACTCTGCAGTAGTCAAAGGATATTAAGCACTTGAAGCATTTTAAGTCTTCTTTTGTTGATATGCTGGTCATATTTTCCAGGATGGTGCCTGAGGATTTATCATCAATATAAATAAAATTATCTGGAGGAGAGGTGTTTGTTTCTTACAGTTAGGGAAGAGTACAACAGTCTTGAAAAGTGGCCATGGATTTGGTTAATGTGTATAAAATAATTAAAATAAACCCTTCTGCTTGTATAATGGTACTACAAATATATATATATATATATATATGGTATTGTTGTTAAAGTTACTACATATATATATATATATATATATGGTATTGTTGTTAAAGTTTAAAATATTAAATAAAACAATAGTCAGTTATATAAATGTCAATTTAAATTGGATATAATGAGGTCCCACTATAATATATATTGTATCTTTACAATAGGTACAGACAGTTAGGGAGAATTGGAAAAGTAGTTATACTTAAAAAAATTTAATTCTTTTATTTTCTAGTAAATAATTTAGATATTATAGATCATTGGAGTTCAAATTCAGTAGCTATAAACTTATAAAGATATATTAGATAGTTTGAACTCATTTAGGAATGAATTAAATATAAAATGATACAATAAATTATCTAAAATGTAGTATTAATTTTAATTTATTATAGTTTTAAAATACTACAGAGACAGAATAACTTAATTACAATGATAAATATTTTATATTATAGGTCTAAATACTTTAGAGACAGGTTTTATTCTATATCATATGCACCTTGAATGTTTATAATACTCAAACAATATCTTTATTTGCTGGTAAGTTTAAAATAATTAATTTTGTTTAAAATATTATTTAAAAGATAAGTTAATTTAATATTAATCTAAAATGTACTGAAAGTATCACATTATTAAAGTGTGTAAATATGTGTGCTTTCAGAAAGTTAGGGAAAGAAAACTCTAATTTTAGCTTGTTAATAAAAATGTGATACATAGTAAAGTGTAGCAAATATTCAGTCTAGAGGTAATATTAAAAAAGTAATGAATAAAATTATTTTATTTAGGTGTAGTATTTTATTTTTAAAATGAGTTTCAGGTTATTAAAAGATTAAAAAATGTTTTAATAAGTATATTTAATTTCTAGATAAATATTTAATATTTAAAATATTAAATAATTTGATAATATTTAATATTGATGACTCATAGTTTTAAAATTTAATTTTGAAATCATATTGGTGTTGCTATGTAAATTAGAAAATTTCTACAAGCAGCACTGACCAATGAAATCATTGGATTAAGACCAGTATAAAAATTAAAGTTGAGATGAGTCTAGACAGATTTTATAGTTTTTCAGTGATTTGTAGTGATTTTAGTGATACAGTGTTTTATAGATTTGGTTTTGAAATTTATAACTATATGTTTTTTTTCTTTTAAACCATTTTGATTTTACTTGAAAGTGTTTTTAAAAATATAATTTGAATAACTACTTAAATAATGAATGACTAAATACCAAAGTTCCTTGTTAGTTTGTCTATTTGAAACTTAATTTAGGACCAGTATAATTTATGGAACATGATAGTGGCTACTTAAATATTGTCAGTCAACTACCTACTAGTGGTATAACCACAATTTTGAAAAAAACCTATATGTAAAGCTAAAGACAAAGTCAATAAGTTAAACTAGGCAGGTTTTGTATGTCCATTTCTTTTTACAAGGTCCCTTTGCTGACACAATGGGGAAGAATGTGATGTGGATGCTTAACACTTTAAACTTTGACATTGATTATCTTGAACCTTTTACTATAGAGGAAACACCTATATCCTACCAGTGTCTTATCATTACTTTAGATATCAATGATATTACAATAGAAACTCTAATTGACTCTGGAAACCAAGCTTTCATATTATCAGAGTCAACATATAATAAGCTGGTAAGAGTGGAAGGTAAAATACCTTCATTACCAATAAAACAGATTCAGGTTATTCTAGAAAATGGAAAGAGGACTAAATTGTCTGACAAACAGATCTGGATTACTTTTACTATAAATAGCACTGAGTTTGGGCATGTTTTTTCTTATTATGACTGGGTTAATACATGAAGCCATAATAGGCTCTGACTCCATGATTTTAAATAATTGTCAGATTGATTTTTGTAGCAATATTTTTGTTTGTAAAGAGGAAAGGCATAATTTTAATTATGGTATGCATAATCTTTTTAATCAATTATTATGCATCCATAATACATTAGTTGATGCTAGTATAAAGGCTAAAATTGGCCATGTTTATGTGATCAATTCAAAATTAGGTGATAATTTATATCAATTAATTTGTGACTTTAAAAGTATCTTTTCAAAAGTCCCTGGTATAACAGAGGGATATACTCACATGGTTAAGTTGAAGTGTAATGATCCTTTCCAACAAAAAATGTTCCCAATTACCTACCAATATCAGAATGAGGTACAAAGTCAAATTGACAAGATGCTAGAGAATTTATTAAAGCAAGAATCCTGACATCAGAATTATTTAAAACGAATTATTTTGATTATAAGATTTAATTGATTTAAGAAAACATTTTACTCATAAGAACTAATTTACTTAAGAAGATTTATTTGGTTAAAAATATTTGAAGTAATCTAACTTTGTGTAATTTTTGCAGCATAAGATTTAAGAGTTGTTTAGAGAGAGAGAGAGTATTAGAACTTGTCTCTTCTGATTGCACATATATTTGTTTATCTTATTTGAGCAGCACAAGGGCTAGCCTAACCCTTTGGCTTTTCATTTGATTAGCTTATTGTTATTTATTCTTACTTAGCTAGCCTGCATGGCTATCTTTACAGTTCTCTTTTTAAAAGTTACTATATATATATATATATATATATATATAACGTGTGCTCTTTATATATATATATATATATATTACAAAGAAATTAAGTCATGTGTCACATGACCTAATTTAACAAGCTTGTATTATAAATGTTATATATAGAGCTTGCAAATAAACTCTTAACAAGCTTTGAAGAATATCCCCAATCCCAGACGGGTTTCTGCTACTGGCTTCCTCAGTGAAATGCTAAATATTAAAGCATTAGGTTAAAAATATCAGGACAAGCCCAGCACTTTATCTAATGGATATATATATATATATATACACACACACTATTGCAGTAATCTATACATCATGTGTATCAGCACTATATCTAATGGATATATATATATATATATACACACACACTATTGCAGTAATCTATACATCATGTGTAATAAATCTAATAAATATCAGAGTGCTGCTCTCTGAATTAATCTTTGAGAATATTTTTTTGCATTACATAAACATTTTTGCCAAGGGCATTTTTTATATTTTTTTACCATAATTGAGGTATTATAATGATTGTTAAAGTATGAATTAGATCTTTATATCTAACTAGTATTCAAATTTCTGTATTTTTTAATTTCAACAATTATTGGAATGCTGAGTCATTACACTTTTCCTTATCATTACTTTCTCTACAAAATATTTTGTTGGTTTTTTTTTCTTTCAGATCTAATGGTGTACCCTGTTTTCATCTCATACATCAAAAATATGATACTTATATGAGGCTTATTTTATTTACCTTATATAGAGTCTAAATTAACTCTGGTTTCAATAATGTAATCAAAATGTCAGTCGTTTTTAAAATGTTTGATAGAATGATAACATTTGAATGATCCATTATTTGGAAGCTAGTTTTAGTGGTTTTTGGTAAGTGGTTCATCACCATCTCCCCTATAACAATGGTGGCGAACCTATGACCCGTGAGTCAGACACTGACTTATGCAGGCTTTTTAAATGCCCCACGCATTGATTTTTATAAACTTATTTTTTAAATCATAAAAGAAAGAACAGACTACCAAAAATATTTAAAAAATAATGTGGACATTGGCTAGCAGATTTTCTATCGTATCACTGCACCTGTGAATGATATACATCGTCGTAAAACATCGTGCTTCATCACGTATGACTCATGACGGTTAGTCATAAACTTGACGCGTATACATATTTGTTGCATCATAGAATGGGGAGATGTACTAGCTCAGGGATGCTTAATAATTCAACATTATTAATTTTTTTTTTATTAAAGTTTCTCATCGACCTTTATTTTTTGCTCTTCACTTACAAAAGTAAAAGTTGTAAAACAAAAAATAAATGTAAACTTTTTAGAGGATTTTAAAAGTGAGAACTAAAAAAAGTAGTTTTTAACCATCCTTCCCTCCCCCTTTCCAAGTAACGCCACTAACTTAGTGACTCACGAGCTAGTGCTAAAAAAAATAATGAACAAAATTTGACCAATTTTTCAAAAAGGTTCGCCATCACTGTGCCTATAATATATATTATGTACATCCTTATGCATATATTAGGTATATGATTTTGGAACTGATAAGCTTTAACATGGCTATAGAACAATATTTACTTCCATGATTAATATTGGTGTAATAAATTTTTAAAGTTAGCTCCAATTTCCTTCTAATATATTGAAATAGATAATGCCTTATCTATTTCATGGACAGCCATGTGATCTTATATACATGCAAGCTTGCTGATTTAGCAGTTGGGAGGATAGCTAATAGAAGTAGTTTCAAAACTTTTATAAAGAAACTTATTAAAAATAATATTTTCGAATAACTTATTTGAAGTAATAATATAATAGGTAATATTGAAATTTTTGCGGAAATGTAGAAAGTAATAATTTAGAATAAAGTATAAGTAATAATAATAACTGAAATACAGATTTATTATATACCTGTATAAATATATATATATATATTATATAGGATTTATGAGCACAGACTTTCACATGACCCACCACTCTCCACTCTGATACACATATATGTTGAAAAGATAAATAATCACCAATATAGGTATTTCATGCTAAACCAGCAATCATCAGTTGGTCCAGATTATCATCTCCCACACATATATACTATAAGTGCTCAGATATATATTAAGATAGACAATCTTCATCCTTTAATGGACAGGCTTCAATCTACTACACACTCCAACTCTTCAACCATCGATTCAATTGAAAATTTGATGATGGAATCCTCAAAGGCCACCCTGAGGCTGAGATTCTCGTCAAACCCATGTTGATCTAAAGTCAATCTAACCTCTTATATACAAGACAATCCATTTAATACATATATGAGGGATGTCATATATTAATACAGGTATATAATAAGCCTGTATTTCAGTTATTACATAGTAGAGATATCTGCCCATCCCTTGTATATGTGTTAAATGGATTATGTCCGGTACATGAGGGATCAGATTGACTTTAGATCAACATAGATGTGACAAGAATCTGTGCCTGAGAGTGACCTTTGAGCATTCCATCTATATATTTTCAATTGGATGGACCATTGAAGAGTTGTAGTGTGGAGTCGATTCTAGCATGTCCATTAAAGTATGAAGATTGGCTATTTTAATATATATCTGAGCACTTATTGCATATATATGTGTGTGTGTGCGCGCGTGTGCGTGTGTGTAGAGATGATAATCTGGACCAACTGATGATTACTGGTTTAACATAAAATACTTATATTGGTGATTATTTATCTTTTCGACATCTATGTGTTCAAGTGTATCAGTATTATGAGATGGGATCATGTGAAAGTCTGTGCTCATATACCCTATATATTACATATAAGTAATAATGTAATATGTTTTTATTATATAGTTAAATTTAAGAAAAACTAAATAATAAATTTTATAAAATAGGTCAAAGATTTAAAATTTAGAATTAGAAAAATGTATTTAAAAGAATGTATGTTTAAATTTATGTTGATATGACGTTTACTGCAAAAATAGCATAAATGGGACATAAAGATTGAAGAAATAGATTTTAAAAATAAATTTTAATTAAAACATCTACATTTGGTTTAGATAAAAAAAAATGAAATTAAAAAGATTTAAGATTGATATTAAATTTATTTTAGGTTTTACTATAGAATAAAATATATATTTATGACAAAATAATTTATAAATAAATTATTAATTTTTTATTTGTTTAAATAGTATGTTGTTAATTTATTTTATACATAGTTTTCAAGTCAGTATATTAATTCTGTATCTATTGTATCTGGAGTAACCCATGATCTCTATGATTTGGCCTGGTATTATACATAATGTGTTATATATTGGTCACTTTCATCATCACATATTAAGGGAAGAAAATTTCCTAATTGTATCAATATAGAATAGAGTATGCGACTAGAATATTTTCTGGTTCTAATCCGAGCTATTTCTGTGGTAGAGAAAAATCGTGAAAAAAGCCTACTTCCTAGAGCTGGAAAAAGTGGATGAAAAACAAATCCTTTTGGTCTTTATATAGCCTCATGAGATAAAAATCTCAAAATATCTTTTTTCCTATATGGAATTGATAATGAAGTTAGTGTTATTTATTAAATCGATATTCCAACTGGTACCAAAACAGATTAAAATTTTGATCTTAAAACTTTTGATGATGAACCTTAATTAGGTTTCTTTTTTACTTTCATCAAAAACAATTTTAATAATAATAAAAAAAAAAGATTTAAAATATATTCAGAAATCAAAAGAGAATTTGAAGCATATCTATTATTTAAATTAGTGTTTAAAATGTAATTTTCTCAACCCAATTATTCAAACATATACGCACAAATAATTTATGTGTCCTATACATAGATATGTACTTAGGTAATAAACTGGAAATTTAAATTATCATTAAGTTTAATTAAAATTATATTTATGATCAAAAAAGACTATGCAGTAGATTTCTCCCTTTGTAAACAATTTTATACTATTCTCTACTTTTTTCTCTGACTGATTTTGGTGACTGATTGAAATTTCCAATGAAATATCAACTTCAATATATGTGTGTATATATATTTAAATCAAGGCATTTTTTGGTGCACTGTATCATAATCATGATTTTCAGTTGCTGTCTGAATTGGTTAGAATATCTTATTATTTGTATAAATTGTCTAGTCGATGAAAATTTATTATATAATAAACTAAATAAACTTCGGCTATGACGTAACAAATGAACAACTAATTAAAACAGATAACAGCAATAAAGTTACAAAATTGAACGGCTTCTAGTTTAAGATTGAAGGTAAAATATCAGTAATAAATAAAACCAGATATTTTTTATGAATGATAATTTGAAAAAGTAATGACCTCCCAGAATTTTTAGCAATAACTGAGCATTTCCTGCAGAGCCATCAGCAAGTGGATGGATGGATGGATGGATGGATGAATGAATGATAGATAGATAGATAGATAGATAGATAGATAGATAGATAGATAGATAGATAGATAGATAGATAGATAGATAGATAGATAGATAGATAGACAGATAGACAGACAGACAGACAGACAGACAGACAGACAGATAGATAGATAGATAGGTAGGTAGGTAGGTAGGTAGGTAGATAGGTGGGTAGATAGGTGGGTAGATAGATAGATAGATAGATAGATAGATAGATAGATAGATAGATAGATAGATAGATAGATAGATAGATAGATAGATAGATAGATAGATAGATAGATAGATAGATAGATAGATAGATAGATAGATAGATGGATGGATGGATGGATGGATGGATGGATGGATGGATGGACGGACGGGTGGGCGGACGGACGGACGGACAGACAGACAGACAGACAGACAGACAGACAGATAGATAGATAGATAGATAGATAGATAGATAGATAGATAGATAGATAGATAGATAGATAGATAGATAGATAGATAGATAGATAGATAGATATTGAAAGTTATTTGAAAATAAGTACTTATAATTAAAAAAAATAGAAAGCAGTAAAAAAGATGAATACATATATAGGTCAAAATAAAAATTTATAGGCATAAATAAAAAATTAAATTTAAAAATCTTTCGTAATTTTTAAAATATAATAGGTAAGATGCAAAGCAAATCTGAAGACGTCAAAAATAGTAATTATTTTTAAATGTTTTATGAAAATAAAACAAGTTTTTTTCCAGCCAAAATGGACATCAAAAAATAAAAAGATGAATTTATATCAGTTATCTGGACTACAAATATTAAGATGTTAGATTGTGTGGTGTTATCATTTTTTTGTATTAAATTGTAAAACAAATTTAATTTATTATATATACTTGTGTATTTGTGTATATACGTGCACATGCGGATTTAATAGGTGATGTACTTAATAATTAGTTGAATTGTCTATATATCAACTAATTGAAAAACACTTGATTTTAGTTTTTTTAGTTATTTAAACAAGTTTTAATTTACGTTAATTCCAGTAATCGACAGTTACCAAAAATATATTTGATTATAAATCAGTCTTTTTTAATATAATTCATTCAATCAAGGCTTACATAAGGCTACATAATAAAATATATAAGCTTTTAACATCAATATCATGTGTAATAAATAAACAAATACTTTAATACTCGGTGGCATCACAGAACTGAACCTACAGGTGTTTACAAATTCAAGTATTGAAAAGGACATAGATAGGCTGCAATTCATGGATCTAAATTTTTATAGTTTGTCACTCTAACACCGCACTAATTCATATAGGGCTAACATAATCAAATAGTTTACTGCTTGTACATTCATAAAAATTTTAGACATTAGAATTGCGAGAGCTGGAGAGTTTATCCATAAACCTAGACCTCTAGAATCTGCCACTCTACCATTGTACCAATTATAGGAGACAAAATGTATTGTGGGTACACTATAAATATAAATGGTAAATATGCTTTAACACTATTTTAAAATGATAAAAATTAATAGATATTAAGTAAATGAAACTGCCATAGACGTATAGTAATCAGTTTTTTAAAGCCAATACTACTTTGAGATTGTTGTGATTAAATGTCAAGGTATGTATGTATGTATGTATGTATTGTAACAAACGGGGTTCGAATACAAGCGTATGTAATATATTACTAATTGTGAGTGTTAATGTTGAGCGACTATATACAAAAAGATATATATGTAAATAGTCATTCGAACCCTGTTACAAAGAGTGTGAATGTTAGGTGGGTATGCTTATATAAATATATTTGTATATGTGAGTATAAAATGTGTGTATGTATTAATGGTGATGGTTACAAGCAATTATATATGGAGCTGTATAAGTTGTAATTGATTATTCGTATATATTTTATCCGTTAAATTTTTTCTTTAAGTCTGGTTTTAATAATGTTGTCGGTAACACTTGTTTTCTTTTGCTAATTAATCTTTTGAACATATGAAGATAGAAATAGAAATAGATCAGTTGCTGTAGGCGGTTTAGTAATAACTGGTGTCAAGAAGTCCAAAAACGGGTCAGGTGGGTATTCTTGGAAAACAATAGAAGAACGGGACAGTGGTGTAGGGATATTGGAAGAAAATTTTACAAAGTTAAAGAGTGAAAACAAAAGAACTTTTTGTGAGCTCAAAAGGAGATAGAAAGAAAAAAAAACGCGGCTTGGACTACGGAGTGTGTGGACGTATAAAATTTTCTTAAGAAGTTTATTAATATTTCTCACCCAAAATGTCGGGGTAATTCAATAGCGCTAGTTTCGTTAACTGATTCAGTGGACAGTTGTCGTGGAACCCATCTGAAGTGGACCTATGAACTTCACTATACAAAAGAGTTCTTGTTCATCAAGTGTAATGGCGACGAAAGATCTATGAAATGGGACCCTTTCATAAAGTGAGTGAATCATCTACTCCACCTCCAGAATAATCTATTCGATATACCATATTGGAAATACTTGCCATCCGTTATATCAACCAGACCAGTCAGTATTCGTGGAGAATTATAAATGCGGACTTGTCTTTGACCGTGTGAACGGTCGACGGTACTTAAGGTAATTGATGTTTACACTAAATATATGTTCAATGAATGCGTCTTGGTAAAGAAACTAATGTTACCTCAATATTAATTGCTATAATAAATCTCTTTTAAATTAAATAAAATAACAACTTTAAATAAACAGCTCTGATGTATAATTGCACTATTTTGATGCGTATATGAATTATATATATGTGTATCAGGGTAAATGGGCTGTGCGCTTGAATATTGATATATTTATATGCGTGGATAAATGAGATTTTATCGGTATTAAGTATGGTAATAAATAGAGTAAATTGTATGATAACATTCTGGTTGGGTTATTAGATTTATAACGGATAAATTATCGGACAGAATAGATAGACACATAAGACTTATTTGGGTGGTGTTTAGCTTTGTTCTCTAGTTAGACCATAGTCCCCAAACCCTGAGATTGAGCTGGTACGGATGCGCTACCATAAATAGAGGTATATATATATACCCGAACCCTTATTTACATTTTCGATTAGATAATTCTTATCCATGTGTAAGATTGGCGCGTGAGATGGAATCAGACCATGCTCACAAATATCCTCACTCGAAGCTACAGGTAGAAGCGTACAATGGCAATATAAAATATAACGGGTATTACTATAATGGCGTCCCAACTAACAGGGCTGCGAATGTTAGAGAATGGGCATTTAAAAGGGCATCCTAACGTAACGTAAAAAGAGCGTACAAATGAGAGTTGGAGATTTTTTTAAAAAAAAAAAAAGAAAAAGGGAAAAATAAAAGCGATAGTTTGTTATAAATCAGAAAGAGTTTGAATACATATTGGTAATATAGTAGATGGGCATATTTGGCGGTGTGAATATACGGATAGAAAAGTTCTCGAGTGGTCAAGGGGGAAAATAGCATTGAAGTATGTCCTGTGTATATATATAAAGTCATAGTTTATAAATCGAGGTTGAAGAATTTATCTAACATTGGGATATTATAAAACAATATCGTTCAATATGATAATAAGGAGGGGCAAAGGTCTATCGGGTGTGTCATGCAGTGGACCACTGGAAACCGGGGTGACGAACCTGGCACGTAATTAAAATATTAATAGAGAGAAAATGAAGCCAAAAACTAAACAGAATGGGGAAAAGCAGAAGGCAATGGAAGAGAAGGAAGTAAATGTATTGGAGAGGATTTTAGAAAGATTAGAAGGTCTAGAACTCCGATTTCAGGAAATGGACGAGAGGTTCGAACGGAGATTTCGGGAGATAGAACGGAGACTAGGGATAGAAAGCAAGGAAAGGGCGGAGAAGTCTGACGATAAAGAAGTAAAAGGAAGTTTAGATGAAGGAGAGAAGAATATAAAACAGGGGCCGAAGTCTAGTGAGATGGAAAGAACGGAGCATATGGGTAAATGTAGGGGTGTGGTGGTACACACCCACGTGAACCATTTTTTAAAGATATGGCAGTTTGAAGGCCAAATGGTGGAAGCTCCCGTGGAACATCTACAAAGCCTACAAAGATACTTTGGCATGAATCTCATGCCAGAGGAAGGTAAATTGGTGGTAGCGTACAGCCATCTAAGTGGGAATGCCCAAGAGTGGTGGGACTCATTGTCCCAACAGCCCACAACCTTTGAGGAGTACCAGAAGAAGATACGAGAGACTTTCTGGTCGGAAGACCGCCAGAAACTCGTGCAGTACCAAGTGATGCGAGAGAAATATGAGGAAGGAAAGGAAGAAAATTTCTCTCAATTTTTTCATCGCCAGGTGGCGAGACTAAAGATACTGGACTCGTGTCACCTATCTGAAAGCCACATCATTCGAATTGTAAGGCACAATATGCCTATGAATGTGGAAAGAATGATGTTGGGGATGAGGAAGGCATCCATTGGAGAAGTGGCAGAGCTGCTTAATGCTCTGGATATGAGTATATATGACCATAACACACCGTTGGAGCGAAAGAAGGAAGTTAAAGATATGCAAAATATTAAATTTGGGATGGAAGAAGGACACACTAGCGGGGATGCCACGCATAGAAAAGGTGGTGAGGATAGTCACAGACCGAGATGGCAATACGAACCGTAAGCTCGACGTCCGCCAGATAAGCCAAAGTTCATCCAAGAAAAGGGAACGTGGTCACCAAAACAGAAAGGTGGTATTGAGGGGAACAAAGGATAAGGAAGAGTCATTTAAGAAGCCATTGAAATACACAGAAGGTATTTGAAGGCTATCGCACCAAGGGGGTATGTAACAAACGGGGTTCGAATACAAGCGTATGTAATATATTACTAATTGCGAGTGTTAATGTTGAGCGACTATATACAAAAAGATATATATGTAAATAGTCATTCGAACCCTGTTACAAAGAGTGTGAATGTTAGGTGGGTATGCTTATATAAATATATTTGTATATGTGAGTATAAAATGTGTGTATGTATTAACGGTGATGGTTACAAGCAATTATATACGGAGCTGTATAAGTTGTAATTGATTATTCATATATATTTTATCCGTTAAATTTTTTCTTTAAGTCTGGTTTAATAATGTTGTCAGTAACACGTGTTTTCTTTTGCTAATTAATCTTTTGAACATATGAAGATAGAAATAGAAATAGATCAGTTGCTGTAGGCGGTTTAGTAATAACTGGCATCAAGAAGTCCGAAAACGGGTCAGGTGGGTATTCTTGGAAAACAATAGAAGAACGGGACAGTGGCGTAGGGATATTGGAAGAAAATTTTACAAAGTTAAAGAGTGAAAACAAAAGAACTTTTTTGTGGGCTCGAAAGGAGATAGAAAGAAAAAAATGCGGCTTGGACTACGGAGTGTGTGGACGTATAAAATTTTCTTAAGAAGTTTATTAATATTTCTCACCCAAAATGTTGGGGTAATTCAATAGCACTAGTTTCGTTAACCGATCCAGTGGACAGTTGTCGTGGAACCCATCTGAAGTGGACCTACGAACTTCGCTATACAAAAGAGTTCTTGTTCATCAAGTGTAATGGCGACGAAAGATTTATGAAATGGGACCCTTTCATAAAGTGAGTGAATCATCTACTCCACCTCCAGAATAAGCTATTTGATATACCATATTGGAAATACTTGCCATCCGTTATATCAACCAGACCAGTATTCGTGGAGAATTATAAATGCGGACTTGTCTTTGACCGTGTGAACGGTCGATGGTACTTAAGGTAATTGACGTTTACACTAAATATATGTTCAATGAATGCGTCTTGGTAAAGAAACTAATGTTACCTCAATATTAATTGCTATAATAAATCTCTTTTAAATTAAATTAAATAACAACTTTAAATAAACAGCTCTGATGTATAATTGCACTATTTTGATGCGTATATGAATTATATATGTGTGTATCAGGGTAAATGGGCTGTGCGCTTGAATATTGATATATTTATATGCGTGGATAAATGAGATTTTATCGGTATTAAGTATGGTAATAAATAGAGTAAATTGTATGATAACATTCGGGTTGGGTTATTAGATTTATAACGGATAAATTATCGGACAGAATAGATAGACACATAAGACTTAGTTGGGTAGTGTTTAGCTTTGTTCTCTACTTAGACTATAGTCCTCAAACCCTGAGATTGAGCTGGTACGGATGCGCTACCATAAATAGAGGTATGTAAATATACCCGAACCCTTATTTACGTTTTCGATGAGATAATTCTTATCCATGTGTAAGATTGGCGCGTGAGATGGAATCAGACCATGCTCACAAATATCCTCACTTGAAGATATGGGTAGAAGCATACAATGGCGATATAAAATATAACGGGTATTACTATAATACGTACGTACGTACGTACATACGTGAGTGAGTGAGTGAGTGAGTGAGTAAGTAAGTAGGTAAGTAGGTAAGTAGGTAAGTAAGTAAGTAAGTAAGTAGGTAAGTAAGTAAGTAAGTAAGTAAGTAGGTAAGTAAGTAGTAAGTAAGTAAGTAAGTAAGTAAGTAAGTAAGTAAGTAAGTAAGTAAGTAAGTAAGTAGGTAAGTAAGTAAGTAAGTAAGTAAGTAAGTAGGTAAGTAAGTAAGTAAGTAGGTAAGTAAGTAAGTAAGTAGGTAAGTAAGTAAGTAGGTAAGTAAGTAGGTAGGTAGGTAAGTAAGTAAGTAAGTAAGTAAGTAAGTAGGTAGGTAGGTAAGTAAGGTAAGTAGGTAAGTAGGTAAGTAGGTAGGTAGGTAGGTAGGTAGGTAGGTAAGTAAGTAAGTAGGTAAGTAGGTAGGTAGGTAAGTAGGTAGGTAGGTAGGTAGGTAGGTAGGTAAGTAAGTAAGTAAGTAAGTAGGTAGGTAGGTAGGTAGGTAGGTAGGTAAGTAAGTAAGTAAGTAAGTAAGTAAGTAAGTAAGTAGGTAAGTAGGAAGGTAGGAAGGAAGGAAGGAAGCAAGCAAGCATGTATGTATGCATGCATGTATGCATGTATGTATGTATGCATGCATGTATGCATGTATGTATGTATGCATGCATGCATGCATGTATGTATGTATGTATGTATGTATGTATGTATGTATGTATACATACATGTATGCATGCATGCATGTATGTATGTATGTATCTATGTATGTATGTATGTATGTATGCATGCATGCATGCATGTATGTATGCATGCATGTATGCATGCATGCATGCATGCATGTATGTATGCATGTATGTATGCATGTATGCATGCATGTATGCATGTATGTATGTATGTATGTATGTATGTATTTAAGAAGAACACAGTAATATTTTTGAAAAGCATTAAAGATTTTAAATCGAGCTTTAATTATTTATTAATAAATAAAATTATCAAATGGTTGGAACGTTTGTACACAGAAATTAATAGAGCTTTGTAATTCAAAAATCTTTAGTTCTTGGCTCTTTTTGTCTGTCTACCACTGCATTAAACCAAACAAGATTTTATTTGTATATTGGACTATTTCCATCATCTAATATTAAGTATTGAATGTCTTAAATTCCAAATACATTCAACTCTTACTAAAAGCATACAGGTTAGTATATGCACAACGTTTCTAGAGGTATTTTTCTCCTGTCTTCTTCAGGTGTTGCTGGCTTGATGAATGTCAGTACTAGCATGGGAATCGAATCTGGATCCTTAGATTTTTGAATATTGAATTTTAAGGTAGCACTCTAGCCAACTGACCTATTCTGCCAAAACTCATTACTTAATAGTAGATGATGAAAATAGTTCAATATATAAATACAACTAAAATATTATCATTACAAACCTTCGGGAAAACAAATCCGGTTTGGATTTATATAAAAATATCATTAAATCTAATAAACAGTTGCCTTTTCTGAAGTAATTTTGACTGATATCTTTTTACAAAACAGATTTAATTTAAAAACATTACCTGCTTTCTTACAACCAGGGGTAGTGCAGTCAATGCCTCGCCGTTCTGAAATATATATGATATTATTACAAAAACATAAAGTCAATTATTTATGATAATAAATGATTAAACAAAAAATAATATTGTGATATATTTTTAATTAAAAAACTTTTTTATTAGAATAATTTCTTCTGGCATTTACTGATTAAAATCAACAACATATTTAAATTTTCTAATTAGCTAGTATTCTTATTAATGATAATAATTAAGTGTAAATTAATAAATAAACTATAGCATGTCTTCTGCTTGAAAATCCAAATTTGATATCTGATTTATCAACCCTCTTCAGGAATTAAAATAAGACATTTTACAAATATATCCGATTAATGATATTGGAAAATAAAGGCAGACATAATGCCATCATTACTTTTTATTAAAATATTTATTACATCATCATTAAGTAATCTATTGTTTGTATATGTCGATAAAACTTACAATGTTAACAGGTATTCTTTAAAACTTTTAATATTATCACATGTAGGACTAATCACACGAACGGCCGAAAAAAGCAAATGATTCCCAAAATGCATTTTATGCTGAACCAGTTTATACATGGAAAAAAGGTGAGATGGAGTTGAATTAATTTTTCAACATGGTTCTGTTTAATAATAACAAATATATTCACCTTTGATTAAAGTTTAAAGAATATATCTACACTTTAAAATGATATAATTTCTAGCCTAAAAAATAGTTAATAATAATCATTATAATATATAGGGTATGTGCGCACAGACTTTCACACTACCTACAACTCTCCACTTTATCTCATAACACTGATACACTTGAACACTTATATGTCGAAAAGATAAATAATAACCAATATATGTATTTCATGCTAAACCAGCAATCATTCAATTGGTCCAGATTGTCATCTCTACACATATATGCAATAAGTGCTTAGATATACATTAAGGTAGCCAATCTTCATACACTAATAGACAGGCTTCAATCCACTCCACACACCAACTCTTCAACCGTTCATCCAATTGAAAATCTGATGATGAAACACTCTCATCACACCCATGTTGACCTAAAGTCAATATGATCTCCTCATTATAGTATTCATCTGGAAGAATGGTATCATAGGTATTATTGGAATTTTAAGGGTCAATTATATTAGTAATAAATAAAGAAAAAATACCATTGTCAAAGTATTTTTAACTAAAGTCTATAATTGTAATTATATATTGGACTACCTTCATTATCTAATGTTAATTGTTAAATATTTTTAGAAAAATTCAAACTTTTTTTAACTTTTCAAATATATTCATCTGTTAATAATACTCACAGATCAGATTAGAATATATCACAACCTTTTGAGTGGTCTTCTAGTGTTACTGGCCTAACCAGTTAGAGTAATGGGAAGGGGATTAAATCTGAGAGCTTTAGATTTATGAATATTGAATGTAAAATAACATCAATCAGCTAGACTATTCTATCAAAGGCTGTGATTATTAGAATTTTTACAGATCTATCAATCAGGGGCCTCCTGAAATTTTAAAAAATTCTTATTAACCTTGCCCTTAAAATAGAGAGATCAAGAGTACCCTCATAGATAAAAATATATAATTTATATTCACTGTTGCCATTGAAAGACAAAAATATTCTAGTTGCTTAAATCATTTCCTTAAATTCAATATTCATGAAACTAAAGATTTCAACTTTAATTCCCTTGCTAGTATTTTCACTGCTCAGGTCAGTAGCACCTGGAGAAGAAAGGAATTTATAAACATTTCAATTTTAATTTTTCTACTGTTACTCTTATTGGTAATAAAGAACAAGTACTTCTTATATCTATTACATCTTCTGAATTGCCCAGAATTTTAAATGAAGAAGTGAGACATGCAATTAAATGTATGAAGAAAGGAAAGGCTCCAGGTAATGATGGAATTATAATTGATTTACTAGAAGAAGCAGGTGAAGAAATAGAAAATTTTTTAGCAAAGTTATATACCAAATCTCCAAATGATAAAGATGTACCAGATGATTGGAAGAATTCAGTAATAATACTAATATTTTAAAAAGATGATAAAGAAGATATTAGAAATTACAGACCTATCATCCTTTTACCAGTTTTATACAAAAATTTTACCAATATAATTACAACTCATCTACAGAGAACATTGGATTTCTACCTAAGAGAACAAGCTGGATTTAAAAGTGGTTTTAGTACAGTAGATCATATCCAGGGTATTGAGAGAAATTATAGAAAGGACAAATGAATATGAATTGCCATTATGTTTTGTATTTGTAGATTATGAAAAGGCATTTGATTCTATAAACATTTCTTCAGTGATTAAAACATTGGATCATCAAGATATAGATCCAGGATATTGTCATATTTTAAAGAATATTTATAAAAATACAATAGCAACAATTAGATTATATAATGATACTGGGAAAATCAACATGGAGAAAGGTATAAGACAAGGTGACTCCATATCTCCAAAACTTTTTACAGCAGTGTTGCAAGAATTATTTTGTGGATTAAAATGGGAAACTAAAACAGTGAAAGTAAATGGAGATTATTTAAATCATTTAGATTTTGCAGATGATATAATTGTTTTTGCAAATAATGCTTCAGAGTTTCAGGAAATGTTGCAGGAGTTATCAGATGAAAGTAGGACTAAAGATAAATGTTAAAAAAACTAAAGTAATGTTTAATAGATTTGCTGAAAATATGAAAATAAAGATTTATTATGATGAATTAGAAGAAATTAACAGTTATAAATACCTTGGTTAGATTATTAATATGGATGAAAATATAATGGATGAAATTAATCATAGAATTAAACTTGTTTGGAATGCCTTTTGTAGAAATAACTTGATACTAAAAGGAAATATGGCTATGTGTTTGAAAAGGAAGGTTTTTAACAAATGTGTTTTACCAGTTCTTACTTATGGATCTGAGACTTGGACACTTAATAGAAGAGCAATACAGAGACTCCAGACTATTCAAAGAAGTATGGAGATATGCATGTTGGGAGTAACAAGAAGAGATCGAAAATGCAATGTATGGGTAAGAGAACAAACAGGTGTTACTGTCCACATTGAAAAAATTAAAAGATTGAAGTGTAGTTGGGCTGTACATATTGCTAGAAGAGATGATAATAGATGGACAATTGAAATCTTAAACTGGATTCCAAGAGATTGTAAAAGACCCAGAAAGGACCACATGTGAGATGGATGGATGAAATAAGAAAATGTGCAGGGTGATGTGGAGAAAAGAAGCTAAAGATCGGAGAAGGTAGATTAAACTTGGAGAGACCGTCATTCTGCAGTGGATTGATAATGGTTGATAATGATGATGACTCTTACTGGTCAGGTCAGAAATATCTGAAAAATAAAGGAATATACTACCACTTGAAAGATTGGGTTATATATTGATTGGTATACTATTATTTACATTTAACAATTAATATTAGATGATGAAATCCATCCAATATATAATTAAAACAATAATACTATCATCACAAATTTTTCCGACAAACACTAAAGTATATAATATTATTTTTAGATATTACAATGTTCTAACATATTCTCATTGTTGAACATATATTTTAAAATTTATAAACTTTTTTAAATGACTTAAATACAATTGTATAATTTATGAACTTTTAGAATTTTTGATCTGCTTAATGATTTTGTTTGTTCGTTTGTACACATGTTTTTATTGTTGTTGTCGTCGTTTTTGTTTTTCCTAGTATTTCAGGAGTTAGTTCTTTTGTGAACTTTTCATATTATAAAGTTCACATATTTTTAATAGTATCAACACACAACTTATATTTAAATCATTAATTGTCGTTGGAAGTAACATAATACATTGAAATAAATAATCAAAGTAGAAAATATTTGAAATACATAAATAAGTGAATTTAAAATAAATATTATAGCAATAAAATGTTAGCTTATCTGCATTAATTAAAAAACAATGAATAATGTCTTCTTTTAATTATTGAAGAAGAAACTGATCTTTATGACTTTTTCTTCCTTAAAATTAAGTAACACTATATTAAATTATTGCCATTTTGCCTTCAATATAGACAAAAAGATAATTCTTTATTATTGTAATTATAAATTTATTTAAACGCACGTTGATTACGTAAATAATATTCATTAAGGCTGTAGCCTCAAGCACATGCGTATAATATACGATAGTAGGGACCTCTACATATCTTAAAACCACAAGCTTACTCATTGGAAGAAAAGAGGGGAACCCTTCTTTACTTCAACCTACACTTTCTATTTAAATAGGTGAAGCTGAAGTGGTTCGATCTGAGAGTGTGAAGCTATTCAATACTTCACTAATTAAGTCCACATTTCTTATTACACATTAATACTCATGAAATCTTTCGATTTACAGCAAGTCAATGGAAAGATTTTATAGTTAGAAATCTATTATGATAATTTAAAGTTGTAATTATAAATTTATTAAATGCACATTGATTATGTAAGTAATATTTACTGAGGCTATAACCTTGAGAATATGTGTGTAAAATGTGATAGTAGGGACTTCTACATGTGTTTAACCACAAGCTTACACTACAGAAGAAAAAAGGGGAACCCTCTTTACTTCAACCTACTTTCTATTTAAATAGGTGAAGCTGAAGCGGTTAGATCTGCGAGCGTGAAGCTATTCAATACTTCACTAATTAAGTCCACATTTCTTATTACACATTAATACTCATGAAATCTTTCGATTTACAGTGAGTCAATGGAAAGATTTTATAGTTAGAAATCTATTACAATAATTTAAAGTTGTAATTATAAATTTATTAAACGCACATTGATTATGTAAGTAATATTTACTGAGGCTATAATCTCGAGAATATGCGTGTAAAATGTGATAGTAGGGATCTCTACAGGTGTTTAACCACAAGCTTATGTTATGGAAGAAAAGAGGGGAACCCTCTTTACTTCAACCTACTTTCTATTTAAATAGGTGAAGCTGAAGCGGTTAGATCTGCGAGCGTGAAGCTATTCAATATTTCACTAATTAAGTCCACATTTCTTATTACACATTAATACTCGTGAAATCTTTCAGTTTACAAGTCAATGGAAAGATTTTATAGTTAGAAATCTATTACAGTAATTTAAAGTTGTAATTATAAATTTATTAAATGCACATTGATTACGTAAGTAATATTTACCGTCGTTGTAAATCGAAAGATTTCACGAGCATTAATGTGTAATAAGAAATGTGGACTTAATTAATGAAGTATTGAATAGCTTCACACTCTCAGATCGAACCGCTTCAGCATCACCTATTTAAATAGAAAGTAGGTTGAAGTAAAGAAGGGTTCCCCTCTTTTCTTCTAATGAGTAAGCTTATGGTTTTAAGATCTGTAGAGGTCCCTACTATCGCATTTTATATGCATGTGCTTGAGGCTACAGCCTTAATGGATATTATTTCTTTATTATTAGGCTTTAGATTTAGCATGACTATAATTATTTTTACATTTATTTCCAAATCAAATTAGAAATGATTGTCTTTTATAAATTATTTTTCACAAATTTTTTATCCTTATGTCATAGCTTTATTAAAACATAATAAGTAACTCCTTAATAACCTAGAGTTAATATCAATAATGAATTAAAAGAATGTTTTAAAATGATATAGCAATTGTTACTAGCCAAGAATTCAAATTAACTAATGTTTGCATAACAAGAACAAAACATATGCTTTCCAATGTGCAGTCAGTTTTAGTTAGCTTTTCAATTTAAGAACACTTTATAATCTTCTTTTAAAAAAGTAATTTAATTTATCTCATTTTATCATAATTTACTGTCCAATAGATAGTTGAACACAAACTTTAGAATAGTATTGCTGAGATAACTTTTAACTTTTCTAGCCAGTCTTTAAAAAAATCAACTTCAAACTTAAACCTGATGAAATAAAATTAAAAGGGCATAAAAACAGAAATCTGCTAAGCCAAATAAGTCAATTAATTATTTTTAATTTCTAGATTTTCCTTTTATAAACTCCTGTGTGTGCAGACTTCTACTGCATTATTTATTTATCATATGACATAGTTCAATCAATCCCATTTAAATAATTGAATGGGATATTTTAATTACAAGAGTAGTTTTTTCTAATTATCTAGGATGTTTATTTATAGATTTTTGACCTTGAATTTACTTAATTAAGACAGTCTAAGCATGTGATATCTAGACTGACAATTAAAAAATATCATGAATTTTATTAATTGAATTGCTTACTAAATAAACCATTTATTTAATTCTAATAAAATTATTTATTTCTTTTTTTTTTTTTAAATTAAACACTTTTGCTCAAAATACAGTATTTTATTTTAAGAGACCTTTTAAAATTACGTTTATTCACATGTACTCTTATTATAAATATAATTTTTCATAATTTGTTTTAAACTTTCCAATCATTCACATGTATGTATCAACATATACACCCACATGTACACTAAACTAACCAATAATTCAAGAGCAATGAAGCTAAATTAATTACAAGCATTTTTTAATTAAAAATTTGCTCAACTAGTTCTATTTAAGCTCAATATCTTTAAATTTTATCTTTAAACAATTCTTATATAAACTAATATTTTATAAATTATTATTTTAAGAGTATTTACTTTTTAAAAAACTAGAAAATAAAGATCCCAACACAAATAAAATATCTATATTTTATAAGAGTACCAAACTCTCCATACAGTAGTGCCACCAAGTGTAAGCCTTCATAATCAATAGATGCAGGAATGTTTGTGCATAAGATCCCTATCTAATGCCTACTCATCCAACATCCCCAGACTAGTTTCTAGCTTGTAACTTTCATCAGTGAGGAACTATGGATTTAAAAACACTGCAGATAAATTTTAGAATCTAATGCAATCTTCTATCAGCCACCTTTTACCTATTTGGTTAACTATAAAGCTAAGATAAAAACTAGTCTGGGGGTGTGAGATGAATAGGCACTATATAGGGATTTTATACACAAACTCCCCCACATTCATTGTTTATGAAAACTTGCATGTGGTGAAAGTGCTATATGAATAGTTTGGTACTCTTTTAATAGCAAGTTAGACATATGAAATGGTCATCATGTGATGTTTTGATGGTTTCATATCTATACTTTATAATAACAGGGACAACTTTATTTATTGCATATACTTAAACTATAGCAGGCTTTAAATTAACTCTTATTCATATTTAAACTATTAACTTGGGATTTTAAACAAAAAAATAGCCTAATTAATATTTCTTAAGAAACTAACAGTTAAATATGCTGAGAAAATTACTTTAATCAAAAATATCCAGCTACCATTTTATAATTTAATAACAATGAGAAAATTTATTTATCACAATTTAGAAGAAAAAAAATTATTTAAAAGCATACAGCAGACATTTAATCTATAGGGCAAATATAGTTACCGTATATATAATATATATTAAAATGTACTTACCCAGATATTTTCCTGATGTTAAGTGTAATAAGAAAATAAAAAAGCCTTTGATTGACGTCCTAAAAAATAATTTAACCATATAACATTTTTGTGTATATTTATATATCAAAATTATTTCAAATTCACAACTCCCCCAGACTAGCCAAAGAAAATAAACTCTGAACCACAACCAATGATTTTATTCCTACATGCAGACTTCTCAAGCAAAACCATTGGTTGTGTTTTAGAGTTTATCTTCTTTGGCTAGACTGGTTGTGTTATAAATTTGGGGTAATTTTAGTTACATTATTGACTAATTTAGCTTTAGGCTTTTAATATATATATATATATGTGTGTGTGTGTGTTAAAATGAAGATTTTTATGAGTACAAGGTTCATCTATATATAATTTATTTTATTAGAAGTCAATTTACTGTACTAAAAGTATAGCATATGTATGTAAATTTATATATTATTTATATAATTATAGTGATTAGAAGTAAAAGTGCCCTCTACTAGATAATAAAATAGAAAAGAAAATATATACCATTTTACCAAGTATACATATACAAAAAGTATTATATAAATTTAATATTATGGTTATAATTTCCAATGTAGAAAATATTTTTTGTTCTTAATCAATCTTTTTGATGTTGCTATTATTTTCTATTGATAAAACTTTTTAACTTGTTGTACATCAAAATTTATAACACTTCTAGAACTGTTTTTATAATATTTATTATACAGTTGATGGACAGTGTGACTTAACAGAAATGTTAGTATATATTTTTAGCACAATAAATTATACATCGATGAACCTTAAAACGTCATTTATATATGTGTGTACACATTAATTTAATATTTTAAGATGATAAAATCTTTATTAATAAATGGAAATTCTATTTTATAATTTAGTTAAATTTTAGTTATGTTATTTTCAAGATAACTTATTAAAACTAGATGCTCATGTCTAAAATATTAGTATGGTACATTGTCCAACTTTTGATTTAAAAATCGCTTCAACAATGTATTATTATTTACTACTATTTCAGTATTGCACAACTAGTTCTAATTATTTATTGCCTTGAAAACATTATGATTGAGATTTTAATCAAATTTTAAGACGGAATATCTCTTTTATTAAAAATATTTTCATCACATATATATAAATCACATGATAATTTTTCAAGCGTAGAAATATCAGGAATCTTCAATGTGTTGTCAAGACAACCTCTATAAATAAACAGATTGAAGATTCTTAGTGTTGTTAATCTTGGACTATAATTATGTGGTTTACACTTGTTGATCCATCAAGCTTTAGAATAATTAAATTTAATATATATCTAAATGACATAATGTTTATAAGCTCATTTATACATGATTTATAGTACAATAATACTATGAATCATACATGGATGAACCTGGATAATGTCATTTATATCTATAACGTGTAAAAATCTTCATTTTAATATATATATATAATTCTATCACTGTTTATAAGGCAAATTTAAACTTCAGTATGTTTAGCATGCTCACCACCATTATAGTCAAAAATAACAGACTTATGTCTCATACTACATGCATGTTAACTACATCAATCATGTTTCAATAATAAGCACCATTTTCTAAGCTAACATAACCAGTGAAATATATAACAGCTTTATATGTTATATTCTATTGCTAAGGTATTATAATAATTTACACAAAGATAAGACTTTAAATTGTATTTAAAATAATCATATAACATTAAATAATCATCTTGTAATGCAGACCATTGCAGATTTATTTCAAGATTTTAAAGAAATTAGCAATTATTATAAATATATTATTATATTTGAAGCCAAGTATGATTTATATGCTTGGAGTTTAGATGTAATATAGGGTATCTGAACACAGATTTTCAATCTCCCTTTAGCTACCCACTCTGTCCCATACAATTGATACGCATAACCACATACACATAAAAAGGATACATCATCTCCAATATGCATACTTTGTGCTGAATCATCACTCATCAGGTGATCCAGATCAACAACTCTCACACATATATATAATCAGTGCTTGGTTTATATTAAAAGGGCAAATCTTTAAATTTTAATTGGATAGATTTCAATCTACTCCACTCTCCAACTCTTCATCCATTCTTAACATTAAAAATCTGATGATGGAACGCCCAAATCTCTTTATTTGACATTTATAATAGTTTTCAATCAATGCAAATCTTGCACAATACATGCATAGTATTATGTGAGATTGCCATTATCTCTGCCTTTCATTATATATGCATGATATTAAATGTCTGTTTTAAAAACAATTTAAAATGGTAATGGTAAAAATATTCACAATTTAAAACTAAAATATAAAACAATAAGTTAGTTGTGGGGTCTTCTCATTGCTATGGTAGTGAGAGAACGTTTTTAGAAGTCTAACATATTTGTCAAATCTAGGTTGTAGTTAAAACGTACGTCATATCAGATAGTAGTTTGCTTTTTATATTATAGTAGCTGTCAGCATCATTAAAGATTTATTAAATTTGAAATTAGAGTTAATGAAAAACAAGTTTCAGATTTATTACAATAATCTTACTTTATAAAATAAATTTACATGAGATTGTCTGTGAGCTTGAATGAACAAGTATAAGAGAAAGAGTGAAATAACTATCAAAATATTGATTCTTTGGAGATTTTCTACTTTTTGTAATTAGACTTCGTATGTGGCAAATTATAATACTACATTAAAGTTAATCCCCTGAAATAGAAGTAAAACGATATTTTACCACAAATTTCCAAAAAAATAGAATTTTTTTTTAAATAAACGATTGGTCTAAATTATATATATATGAAGATTTTTATGGGTTATAAATATAAATGATATACTTTATGGATTCAACCATTTTGAATATTAATATAGTGAGATGTTGCTATATTAGTAATTAAAATCATACATGGATGAATCCACAAAGTATATCACTTATATATACACCATAAGCAGCAGATACTTTTCATTTTATTCATATTTAATTAGTAATACTATTGTAACAACTATTTGGCTGTGTTCTATCCGCCATTAATTGGGTAATGATTATTGTTTTTAAAAAAGATATTTTTGTAGAGATGCTGCAAGAAATAATGTTACTGATATAGTCAATATGCTACATTTAATTTTTTGTTTAGTTTCTGTTTTTAAACACTGCATGAACACATTAATACATTGAACATATTGGAGAAAATGTGAATTCTAGTAAAGGTACATCATAGTGAAGTACAAATTCATTCTAAATTATATATATTGGAACCTTACAAATTGATGGATCAGCAACCACCCAGTTGAAAATCTCTAGGTTGATTGCCAAAACACAAACTGTCTGTAACTTTATGATCACTAGCTATAAATATATCTGATCAAGAAAGATTGCACAAATCTCAGATTATTACAAAAGATTCACACACAAATGTAATTATACCCTTCATCTCAGGTTCTTATCATAGAGTGAATGTATCCTAGTGAACAATGCGATATTATCCAGTCTTCCGATTATATTCTAATACAATAAATAATTTTAATTAATAGTGAGATGCTTATATTCAATAGGACTATGAGTGGATAAAGGAATTTTGTTCCATACTCATATATCACAGCAAATGATTTCTTGGAATCCAAATTAAAATAATAAAAAAATAACTGTTATCATTGATGTTACTTTAACATCAAACAACATAAACTTTATAATAAAGTGACTCTTAAGTTTTATTGTACTCTTATATTTTAAACAATATAATATGTGTGTAATTAGGATTTTCTGATAATGCAGATGATGATAGAGATACAAAGTCCGAATTTAATAATCAAACAAAGATCTTATTAATACTAAAAATATGACAGTTACATTTGATTATAATGTTACTAGGATTAAAAAAGTACCATTATCACAATGTTTAAATAATGAATGTAAATACATACAGAAAACATAATCTATGACTAAAGAAAGCTCTCACATGTATTTTATTGATTTAGACTTTTTTTCCAATACGACATAAGTATTAAAAGTATTCAATGTAATGATAAAAGTGGGTAAAATTTACTGTTGGATTTATTGAGGAAATATTTTTATTGGGTTACCAATGTACCCACCCACTTCATATTATTTCATGAGTTATAATATCTTAATAGTTTATTTAAGTTACAATGTATTAAGCCAGCTATATAATATTTTAGCTACAATGTATTAATAATCTAAAGATGAAATTATTTTAGTTACAATATATATATATATATATATATATGTGTGTGTGTGTGTGTATGTAATATACAAATCAATATATATATATATCAAAATACAGTACAATTTATATAAATTATATTCTTTTAGAAGTACTTTCGACTATACACTTTGTAGTCTTTATCAACTATATAACATTGAATAATCAAAACGACATAGCTTCTTTTATTATATATATATAATGAAAAAAAAATAGGAACAATAAGAGAGGGTTTGTTATGTGCCCAAACTTTTGTAATTAATTCTGTAATTGAAGAAAAATGAATAAGAGAAAGAATGAGACTCTGTTTATATTCCCTAATTCTGAACACCAACTATGTACTGGTATAAGAATGAGAACATGAGAACTCCTCTTCTAATGCCACAAGTCTTTGAGGAAGCTAAATCTGTAACAGTACAAACTGAGAAAAGGTTTAATTCATCTATTATTATAATAAAATACCAATCCATATGAATATTAAAATCTGTAGTCTAATAAATCAATTATATGAGAATGTTTACTTTCATATGTCTTACTAAGAGAGTAAAGCCACAATCTGAAGCAATATAAATTATATAACATCAACTCTGTAATAATGTAAATAGGCTGGCTAAAATTAATAGTACTCTACAAATTAAGTGAAGTAAATCTCTAATAATATAAATTTAAGTAACAATTTTATTTCAACTCTACAAATAAAAATCCATAATCTATATTGAATGAAATTAAAATTTATGAATAATATTTATATACTAAATAAATATCAACATGACTGGATGCCAACATTGTATACATGATATAAAAAAAACGTATTTCAAAATTATGACGATATAAAAATTAATAGTTGATAATGTATTCATTCATAAATGACCTTTTTATTACTATGTACTAAATTTATATTACATTTAAGAATGAATAAAGTTTTAATGATTACATAAAAGTTTATTATAATAATTTATTAACTAGCTTTTATACCAATTAATGTTCATAAAACATTAGATTTACTTTTTAACCACTGAATTCTAGTACAGTAATAAAATTTATATTATTTTGTTGATTAAATTGTATATGTTTATGTTTCTATTGAGACTCTAACATTATTACTATATCATATATCTATTAATTTAAATAAAACCATAAACTCAAATTTAATAAATAACAATGATTTTATTTACAAAATTATTAATAATAGATATTAATAAATAAGACCTCAGTCAATATACTTTAATAATTTGTCAGTGCATTTTAAAATATTATATATATTTGAACTGTAAAATAGTGTGAAGACATTACACATTACTTTTAAACCATAAGAAAATATATATTTATCTCTCTAATAGACAATATGTATAAAACATAAAAAAATATTAAATTGTTACAGTTTGCCTATTGTTCATTTATCAAGAAATAAAAACAAATTATTAGATAAAATCAATTATGATTATTTAAATATAAATTTAGAATTATTTAGATTGTCTTTTGGTTAGTTATACATTTATATATTCACTCACACCCAGTTTGTTTCTTTTTAAATTATCAGAAGTTTATTTAGCAAACATTCTTAATAATTCCTGGCAAGATTTTACACTGTAGTTAACATTAATTAATAAATATTATTTTTTTTTAAAATGATCAATGATTATTTCAACTTTATAATTATACAATTTGAAATTGTAATCTTTAACAAATTATTTATTTTCGTGGCTGGCATTAGAAGCATATATATATATAAATTATTAATCAATGTCTGTATTCCAATTATAATAAAATATATATAATTATTCAAAACAATACAATAATTAATACAGTAAAAAAATATTTTAAAAAACAAATATATACCACAATTTAATAGAAGTACTTTCAACTATCTATGTAGTCATTATCAACTAGATTCAAATTGTATTAGAAAAAACCATTACAAATGTAAACAAAAAGTAATATGCCATACATCAATTTTCCCACAATTCATTAATTTTTATATCGGCCGCCTGTCTATTTATTAAATGTTGCTTTTCACTTTTTATTAACATAGCTTCTTTAATTTTGCTTTTATTATTATTTCTTTCAATACACAAAATCTTAACTTTATTAAAATCAAAATCAAAACCATAATTACATGTTACATTATGATCAAAAAATACTGATGGTAATACATCATCATTTCTAACATTCTCTTGTCTTGATTTTTGTACTCGTTTATATAACAACAAATGCTCCTTTGATCTTTTCTCCAATATACATCAAGATTCCCCTATATATGCCTTTCCACAAACATACAGCCATTTATATATTGCACAACTTTGATTTAAAATACCACATTTATTTTTTGAATTATTTATTAATCTATTTAAATTAGCAGTAGTATAAAATGTGACTTGACATATATTTTTATATATCTGTTTTATAAAAATATATGTTGAGTCACATTTTATACTACTTCTAATTTAAATAGATTAATAAATAATTCAAAAAATAGATGTAGTATTTTAAATCAAAGCTGTGCAATATAGAAATGGCTGTGTGTTTGTGGTGAATCTCGATGTACATTGGAGAAAAGATCAAAGGAGCATTTGTTGTTATATAAACGAGTACAAAAATCAAGACAGGAGAATGTTAGAAATGATGATGTATTACCATCAGTATTTTTTGATCATAATGTAACATGTAATTATGGTTTTGATTTTGATTTTAATAAAGTTAAGATTTTGTGTATTGAAAGAAATAATAATAAAAGCAAAATTAAAGAAGCTATGTTAATAAAAAGTGAAAAGCAACATTTAATAAATAGACAGGTGACCAATATACAAATTAATGAATTGTGGGAAAATTGATGTATGACATATTACTTTTTGTTTACATTTGTACGTTTTTTTCTAATACAATTTGAATCTAGTTGATAATGACTACATAGATAGTTGAAAGTACTTCTATTAAATTGTGGTATATATTTGTTTTTTAAAATATTTTTTACTATATTAATTATTGTATTGTTTTGAATAATTATATATATACCAATTCACATGGTTCAACATTAACTTACATGTTTGAATTAAGCAATTTACAATTTTCTACTAAAACATTCCAGTTAATAAATTTCATTGTCGTTTTTATTTTTAAATACTTCTTAAAATATTACATCTGTCCCCAAAAGTAAATGTCAAACTTTCCTGTGTCAGTATTCATATTGTTATTTATATAAAACATTTTAAAATTACATATATATATGTTTTAAAAATATTTACTGCAAAAATAGTATTAATTGAAGTAATCAATATATTTAATATATAAAGAGACAAATAAGTAAGAGAATCTCCCAAGTTAATACACAGGCATTTATACCCTTTGTTAGTTTACATATTAATGCAGTTATTGACATAGATACTGTTGTTAATATGTAATTCAAGATTTACTCCTTCTAATTTATTGAGAAATTATTACACTTTAATTACAGATCATTTGAATAAACCTGTGTCCAAACAAGATGTCTTACTTTTAAATTTTAAAACAAAAACATTTTAAAATAAAATAACAATGACTTTTAATTTTTTTTAAAAAATAAAAATAAAATACATTTGTTTGCTTTGAAAATACTGTTACAAATAATATATTTTTAAATAACAAATGTTATTTTAAAACATTTGCAATTCAAAATCTGTACAATATTCTCAAATTAACACAACCCAAAACATTCACATATATGTATACACACATGTGAGAATGTAATTGGTCATTTATCTAACATTTCTTTTTAAAATATGTGAATAGACAAAACATTACTGTTTTTATTAAAAATATATGTCTATATTTATTAATAACTTTACAATGAGATATTAAATTTAATGCAGTGAATTTATTTGCTGTTTTACTTTTACAAAAATAAATTGCAAATTATTTTTTAAAGAACTAAAAATAAAACAAATCACAATTTTTTAGTTTGTATTTGGATGTATCTACAATAAGTCCCAAAATTAAGATAAAAATCACTTGAGAATTTTAAACATTTGTTAATATATAAAATCATGACAATAAAATTATATTTATATGATAAATCCTATTTAAATCTAATTCAGAATGATATAATATATTATAAACTACTGATCTTGAACCTGTATCATTAACATGGACATGGAGCTTGGATGCCCAGGCTCAATCCATGAGAGCCAAATATACCACAATTCCTTTAACAACATACTGATATTTAGGGACATATATATAATATTATGATCAGGCCACTTTTGTTTCTGACTGTAACTGATTTATTGACCCAATCATTAACTATGATGATCATTCTGAGGTACATTATCAGCTTACGGCCCATTGCTGATAACGTTAAACTCCACACAGTAATATTTTATGCTTATTATATGGGTGTAAACTCACATTACCTAAGTATACTAAAATATTTATTAGTTCTGGTATGACATCTTATTAAAGACCAGAACAATGCCACTAGAAATCTAGATTTAAACCTATACCCTCTGAAGAGATCGTGTTAACTCTGAACCACAGCTCTTGGGATTTTTTAAACTCAGTGGTAATGTTGCACTACTTAACTAACTTGGTGAAATGCACAAATGTAAAGTGAACAAAAGCAGAACATTTATAACAATAATGATTTATTTCAGTAGAAATGTGTGAGTGGTTAGTATTTACACCATCTCAAACCATTACCAATCATATTATATATATATATATATATATATATATATATATATATATATATAATGCATACACATCTAATTATAAAATAAATACATATAAAAATGAATTAGTATGGTTGATAATTAACAATTTAGAGAAAGAAGAAAAAAATAATATTTATATACATTTATAAATATAGTAGAGGTTAAATACTTAGTCCCATGGTATTTGAATCTGATCCTTTGTTAAAGCAGAAATGTAGTTATCCAAATAAGATACATAACACTTGTCCAATGAAAAAATCATTGTGACAACTTTTATTTTGTTTTTTTTCACAGGGTATGAGCTCTTCATTCACTATTTATCTTTATGTAGATTATAATTATAAAAATTTATCCATGTGGGTTTTTTTCCTCTTCTTTTACAAAAAATGTCAATTCTGCAAAGTTTAATAAACTGGATGTGGCATTTCCACTGATTAGTCTGTGATTAGCTAGTCATTCTTTATCAATCATTTTTTTTAGGTACAGCATGTTTAATTATATATATCTATCTAGAATGACAATAATTAAGTTTTCTTTTCCATGCTAGATTAATCCAATAGATATTTCACTTCTTCTTCCATGGATCCTTGTACAATTAAAGAATGAACCTCTTATGTTTCTTAGCAAACCATTGGGTTAATATTTATTATATGTTTATACAAAACCATTGTGTAGTAAATTTATATTTTCTCCAAACATTGTTTTTTTAATTTATTTTTATGTACAATATTTGTTTGAAAGACAATGTAAATAAACCTACAGGCGCATCATTGAAATAAAATAATTCATGAATTGAGGTTGTTTATTAAATCACTATTAATTAGTGTCATATCATTTAATCCTTTACCTACTGAGGATTTTAATAAATAACATGTTGTCAATTATTAGCTTTTGTATTTAATATCTACCTTTAATATACAATGTAGTTCTACATAGCTACATTATGTTTATAGAGATTAAAAATATTATGCTCATTATTGCAAATGTTATCACTAAATGAAGATTGCCCAATCACACTCAGAATTTTTCCTGCGGTCTAGATTTTATTAATTGTATCTAGAGGTCTTAAATATCCAATGTAATTTAGTATTGAAACCACTAATTTATTTTTTCTGGAAATAAATTTAATTCCAGGGTAACTTAACTTGCATTGGCTGAATATTAGTAAAGAAAACAGCCTTAAAATATTTTGCAATTTTTAGCAATGGAAAAAGAGAAGAGATAAATTGACTCAGTAACTCACAGCTAAGACCTTCATATAGAAGCAAAGCTATCTGTGTGCTCCTGACCTGGCTTATGAATCTGGAACAGATGAAACTAGTAAATGCATATTCAGATATTCATAACTAGAAAGCATGTTTTAGATAGAGAACTTTTAATCACCTTCATTATTCAGCAATGCTAACCCTGGTAAGTAATACTTTAGCTTTACCTGATCCTCTAAAAAGGGAAAAAATATTTAGTGAATTTTACCCTGCAGTAAATGATTTAAAAGTTTTTTGCTTAACTATAAGAAAGATCTCTCAGACATATTTATCAACATAACCAGTCCCATTGTCCATAAGTTCAGATCAAGTAAAACTGGAAAAATTGTTTTAAATTCAATTTAACTTGTTTATAATCAATCTAGCTAGCCATTCAGTATTTGACAGTAATAAATATAAAAAGGAATTGAACAGGTTATTACTTGGAAATTTATACAAACATTCAAACACGAAAAGTAGCTGAGCTAAATTGTGATCCACAAACATGAGCTGAAGAGACCACTATTCTATCATGGTGCCAATTTACACAAAGTATTGGACGATAAATGGATATATTATATTGTCAATTAGAGAATTGCCTGGTGAGCTGTTAAATTACCCCTGCTTTGCAGTGGATTATTTAAAAACTGGCTTTCTTTATAATTATATATGCTTCAAAACTATTATTAAATATTTACAATCTTAAATAAGTATATATAAACTTCAAAAAATAAATATAAATGACTCCCAAAATGTTTTATGGCTGAACTATCATCTTTAGCTAGTTCGTGTCATAAACCTCTCAAACATCTTTATTATGACTCATTGTATATACTTTTTGCAAACTGCTAATATTCAATATATCAGTATTATATGTTCATCATACATTCAAAGATATTCCCATCTTTGAATAAAGTATTAATAATGATTATTAAGAATCACTTGTTAAGTTAAAAGTTATATTATTTTAGATCAAACTATTGTTTAAATTTCATTAAAGATTAATATTTATTCTTATTAATTGAAAATATATGGTCTTATTAACCTAATGTCATTCCTTATTTTTAAATATATACAATATTTTTAATATATTTGTAAACTTATTTAACATTCATAGATTTCAAATGAATTAGGAAGAACAATCTCCAAACAGTTAAAGGAATCTGCACATGTGTAGATGCAAAAAGGGAAGGAAGATTTAAATTAATAGGAATATGATTTATAATTCGTAAGTATTGACATCTTTAATAAAGTTAAAACCTACATCTAAGCTAAAATGATATAATAGTCTGTAGCCTAACTAATAATTCTTAGTAATCATTAATATATGCTCAGCATAGTTTAGTGCAGATATTGTAGAATGATGGATTTTCTATCTCAAGGTCCATATTATTGTGAATCTAGCTCTGTCATTTCTGGTAACTAAACTTCTTATAGACTCCTGAGGAATAAAAGCAATAAAGGAGTCTATAAGAAGTTTAGTTAAAGTCCGTAGTTTGCCATTCAGTTCTATTATTTTCTGTGGTCAAACTTCAAGTGAATTTTCATATGAACTCGTGATAATAAATCAATGAATTGTCTTTTTTTTTATCATTAGTATATTTTATTTAATAACAGATGAAATTGGGAATCCTCAAATGAGTGTGGAAAGTTGTATAGTGCTTCTAAATTAAATAATATTTCACCATATACATATACACTGATGTGATATGGCCACACCTTTATCAAAGTCAGGAATGTCTAGCTAATGTTCCTAAGAAAAACTTGTTAACCATCTTATCTTTTCTTTCCATTCTCCACCCTAACTTTTTCCCATATTCACATGATCACCATTTCTTATGATTGCTCATAACTGTTATTAAAACAGGTAAAACTCTCCATACAGTAGTGCCACTCACTGCAAGCCAGAGTAATCAATGGATGCCAGAAGGCTTGTGCATAAAATTCCTATCTAGTGCCTACTTACCCAATATCCCCAGACTAGTTTCTGGCTTGAGGCCTGAGAGTTTTGCCTGTTTTAATAACAGTTATGAGCAAGCTTAAGAAATGGTGATCACGTGATGTTAGTGGTTTAATACTAGTCCTGCCTAATACAATAGTAGTGGTTATGGTTATTAAAGAACCAAAGACACCAAAATGTATGGGTACTGAATTCAGTTTAGACCTAAATGACTATATAAGCTAATGAGCTTAGACTGAAAATTTTATTGTGTTTTCAATTTTATTCTCATAGTTTTGTAATTAAGTAGAGATAAAAGGTGGCTTCTGAAGGGTTGCATTAGATCCTAAGATCCAGGTGCATCGCTCTCAGACCAAGACTCCTCACTGACGAAGGCCACAAGCCAGAAACTAGTCTGGGAATATTGTATGAGTAGGAACTAGATAAGGATTTTATGCACAAGCCTTCTGGAATCCATTGATTACTCAGTCTTGCATTGAGTGGCACAACTATATGGATAGTTTTGTCTGTTTTTTTTTCCATATTCTTCTCTATTATGCTCTATCCTATTTTCACAACATCATCTTTATCCACTCCATGGTCTTTTCATTTATATCCCCCTTATCTTTTCCCAATTCCAGCATAAAGAACAAGAATTCCTTTTTTGTATAATCACTTGGACTATATTTATTCTTCCACAACTTCCCTTGTTTGCACCCTTCCTGCTTGTAGGCCTTTACATTCCATTAGCAAATGCCTAATATTAGACTTGATTAAGTTGCCTCTCTCTAGCGTTAAAATGAATAAACTCTGTCCAAATATATATATATTACACAAATATACTTTATAGAAGATTTAATATTCACACAAGAAATAATATAATGGGTGCGTGTGCATTTATGAGAGAGAATAATTAGTCTAATTTTTTAATTAATAGATATATAATGGTTGAATTTTATAAACAAATTAAATAAAATACATAAAAAAAGAACATAATGTTTGTGTGAATTAATTTCAAATCTTTAATTAAAAAGACATACCTGTGTTGTATAAAATTATACTAATAAGTGTAGACTTAAGTTTATAATTACTTTTATCATGAGGAAACAATTGTTAAATGCAAACAGCATTATTTCAACTTTTAAAGTAGGTTATATCACTTTGTTTTGAATAAAATTTCGAAGAGAAAAACAAAATACTTAATGTTTTTTTTATATAATTAATTAACATATTTTTAAAGCTAATTTAATTTTACTTGTAAATAAAATAAATTTTTAAAATGTACTTACATTTTTTCACAACACGTCATAGAATATTATTTATACACACATATAATATATATAAGAAGACTTCGATATCTGGAAAAAAAGTGTTTGTTTTTAAACATATATTGCATACACAGATATGTATACTTACAAAAATAAAATATAAATAAATAAGATAATTAAATTGTTTTTAAAAAATTATTGATTTAGAAATGATACAATATGAAATAATTTCCGTTTAAATGTTATTATCTAATAATTTTTAAATACAAAGGAAATGTTCAGCGTGTTATTATACGTTAATATTAAAGTAAATAAAATTTATGATTTATTAGAATAACTTATATTTACTTACTTCTATAAAATATATCTAAACTCTTTTTTTTTTCTTTTGGTTATATATGTCATTCATTTTACAAATTTTAATATTTAATAAATAACACAACCACATGGTAAATATGTATATATTTATAAAGAAAGAGACAAGTTTGGTGTAAATTATAATTATCTAATTTTATATTAATTTTGTAATTAAAAACAAAAAATATTTTCACTATAATGACAGGTTAATAATTAGTTATATAATTTTTAAAAAAAAGGTTTAAAAAAAAGAATAGTTTCTAACCCCTTCTAGCAATTCAATGGATATTAATTAAACAAATAAGTAATAAAATAAAAAATAATAAATCTAAAAAAGACGTGATTTCAATCATATTTTTAAAATTAGACAAAAATGCTTGCCTGTTGTTAGAAAATTGTTTGCAAAATTATGCCAGTATTATTAAGTAGTCAGAAAATATTTAAATTCTCTTAAGAAAAAGAAAAATATATATAATATAATTTAATCAAGCCAAATTAATAGAAGATTTAATTTTCTATAGAGTACTAAATGTTTTATTTTAACAGACTTAAGTAAGTCAAAAACTGTGATATTAAAAAAGAATAAACTTTATTATAAGGAAATGCATAATACTATGTCTAAGTTCAGTGACTTATGAAACAAGTCAATAAAAAATATTTGCAAGCTAAGAAAAAATATTTAATAAGATTATAAATTATTGTTTTTTGAATGTGATAAAATGTTTTTTTAAAAAAGTACAGATCGAGCTTATATAGACTGAAACAGAAAAATTCTATTGTATTTTAGATTAATTATGTATATATATATATATATTCATGGGTATAATATTATGGAAGGAACTATTCGTCACAGCTGCACATGCACTAGAATTGACATCCACATTCTCCTAACAATAATTATTTTAAAACCACAAGGGCTCCTGATTTTAAAGCAATTATTGATGGGAGAGAAAGAGAGCAGCTCATGTGTGAAGAATAGTTTCTTCCATAATGTTACAGATATATAAATTGCTATATTATATATATATATATGTGTGTAATATTCACGTAAATATTTTGACATTTATACAGAAATGTATTCTATATTGTCATGGTACAAATTTCTACAGGGCACCACTAGTTCGTAACCTGGAACCCGACAAGAAAGGAATATTTTTAAATCATTTCAAGTGAACTGGTCATAATATATTCTTTTAGCCATCACAGTCACAACAATAAAAATAGTTATAAGACCCATGCAAGCTAAATATCTCTTGGATTTTTATCTTAAATATGGACTAAATGTTGATGAAAGAAAGGTATGGCTATAGAAATAATGAAACATGTTATATCATTAACAAATTAAAATTCAAACATACGAATTGAAGCATAATAAAATCTTTTATTAATTTGCATTAAATATATAATCTAATGAATCTGTTTGCTTATCATTTAAATCCCTATTCTATTAACTTCCTAGCCCTCACTCCAAATCTTTCACAATCAATGTTTAACTTACTAAATACCATTCTAAATAAAATTTTAATGTATCTATACAAGAGGTATGCATGAAAATGCCTTATTACAATTGTCACAATGATTACAAAGGGATCTCCTGAACTACCATTCAATAAATGACTTCATCAGCTAGCATACATGAGTAGTATAAATGTATAGATTACCTGCCAATGTAATGCAAGTTTCTCCATCCCTAATTCATTCTAGGAGATGGACTGCAAAAGAGTATAACAAAGATCAGAAATAACATTGATTCTACCAAAATCTTTCACAATCCAAGTTACTTAGAATAAAAATCACATCTATAAACAATTTGCCTCAGTACTTAATTAGTAATTAATCATTCTGAACATCATTTGCAAGGGATATATTAAAAAACGATAATATCAGAATTATACATAAAATATAAATAAATATAATTAAATTACATCAGTGATACACTGTTTTGCTTATAATGTTATTTCTCTAACAGTTCAAGGTATAAGAAAATAATGAGCTAATTGTATTTTTCTGCAAAAGAGTATAATTATCCAATTCAAAACTTGATGCACTGTTAATATGAAGAAATCTGACATACAATACTTGCCTTGATCTATATCATTTCAGAAGTAAAGTTGGCCAGCTTAAAAGCATTGTTGGAAGAAATAATGACCATAATTTGCTGTTTATAGCTTTACTTATACATATAACTTGGTAAATGTCCATTTTATTCTAAATGGATTGCTTTGGCTAGTTTGTCATTAATTCTCATCCTGAGATGATTGCTTTTCTTTCATCACTTGGCATATGAAAATGTGGTTAAAGAAAAAGCATTCCTGGTAGGAATCATGGGTTTACTTAGCCAGAAAACATTGAAAATTTCTACGAGATAAAACAAAAAGATAATCCAAACATTAAAAATAAATTTGTTTATATAGTCTTTTCAGAATTCACCACATCCTTTCACTCAATATTTTTTCTTCAAATTTCATATTTTAGATCTATTTTTATGAACAGTAAAAACGAAAATGTCACACAAATATTTTCTTTATTACTTAAAATTCCTTTCTTATTAAAAAGAGACAATAAAATTATTTGCTTAAATATTTTCAACAACGGAGTGCCTATTTTTTTATATTCCCACCACCACCTTTTACATAGCAAGGTGTAATTAACAGAAACTCAAATTAGTCTTGATTAATTAATAGATTAGCACTATCAATCTATTTTAGTCCACATAGATTAAATGAAATAAATTTTATATAAAAAACTTAATACTAAATTTAAATCTAAAATAAAATATCTAAATATTTTATTATAAGATAAAAAATACCATCTCATCACTCCTCTCTTGGGGAAATGTATAAAAAAATCTTAACACCTTTCTCTTTTCTATTTTTTTTTTTTTTTTGAAAGCTTTTAAACTCCAAGCATTATATGAATATTTTTATCTTTATTTCCCTGTACAACAAAAGCATTTGCCCCACACTTTTCAATAATTTGGCATGGTTCTTCATATAAGAAAAAGACCTTCTATTGTTTCAAACTTGTTACTGGCAGACATGACTACTTGTCAATCTTTCTTTTTTTTAATGTTACTCATTTTCTGAAGTCTTCTCCTAGCAACTTCTTTATACCTTGGTATGCTTGTAGTATCTGTTGGAGCATGACTGTACATTTAAAAAGTGAAGCTTCTAGCCTTCCATAATATAATTATTCTAAAGGCAAACCTGTAGATTCATGAAGAGTCCAATTTATGATATTTATAACCCTGCATAAAATATTAAACCACTGTTTTTAGTTTCAATCAAGCTAAATTTGAAATAAACAACTCAATTCCTTCATAACTGTCTCACAAGGATTTGATTGTGAGTTTCTAATCGAAGATAAGACATGTTTAATTGTTTTCTTGTACATCCAGTTGTCCCACTCTTTTGATATGAAATAAGTGCCATGATCACTAAAAATGACCAACTGATTATCTACTTGAGGAACCTGTCTATTCTTTAACATGGATATGGTACTCTTAGTATCTACCTTATGCAATGGATGCCCTTGGTTGAATTTTGAGAATATGTCATACATAACTAGTAAGTATTTATACTGTTTAAAAGATGGTAATGCCCCATAAAAATGATGGCCAGTAACTCATTTGGGTTATTAAATAATATCAGCTTTTTTGAGCCAGTATAATTTTGATAAGCAGGTTGGTTCCTGTGGCACTCCTGGAAAGATTGAAGAGTAGATATGATGGATTGATACATACTCAGTCAATAATACCACTGCCAATAAATTTCCCACCTCATGGAAGCCATAATAACCACATGTTTGAGAATATAAGCAACTAACCATGCCTGGAAAGCCTGCGGGATAATAATGTTCCAGATATTGCTATGCACTTGATTTGTTATGCCAAAAGCCCATTGATATCTTGATATCTATGCTTATTTTTATATAATCAAGCATATGTTTTGTGATTCCCAGGCAGGGTGCCCTGCCTTTGCATATCTTTCTCTATGAATTTATCCATATTCACCACTATAATAGTTAGCTGGGCTTCCTCTAGAGAGAAATTTTGAAAACTTTTCTACCAGGTTTCCATTTAAAATGTTTGGGACAATATTATCTCTTCCAAGACAATATATTACTCAGTAATTAAATTTTTGTAAAAATAAACTTCATCTTAGCAACCAATTGTTCATTAAGTAATACTGATTTATAAACCCGAAACACTTGTAGTCAGTAATTACATTAATATCAGACCCAAGTAATAAGTGTTTTAATTTACTAAAGACTCACACAATTGTGAGAACTTATCTTTCAGTTGCTGTATAATTCCTTTCAGCCATAGTTAATGTTTAACTAAGAAAGTATATTACTTTAGGGATTTTGTCAGAAATTTTCTCAAAACAAAACAGCCCTGAATCCCATCTGTCTGTAATAAGAGCAGTTTATTAAAATTGGGATATGCCAAAGTTACAATTTTCGAAAAAAATTGTTTAATTAATTTAAAGGCCCTATTTTGGCAATCTTGACAATCTCACTTGTTGTCTTTTCAGAGTAGCAATAATAATGTTTTTGTATTTGTGGAAAACAATGTATAAAAATTACAGATTTCAGGAATGACCTCACTTGTTTTTTACAAGTTTCTGGAAACTAAGCCATCGCTTCAGTTTTCTTTGGATGAGGAATCACATTGTAATTATTCACTATATAGTCAAGAAATATTATTTCTTCTTGTAATAGCCAACTTTATTTAATATTAATCATGACATTTTTTTCTTGATGTACTTGTAAGAAAGTCATTATATTCTCTAGGTGTTTATGTTGGTCTTTTGAGACTATAACAACATCATCCATATAATAAATGATAAGCTCTTTTACCTTAGGGGACAGAATCCAATCATGTAGTAGCCTCAACCTACAATTATACAGCCCAAAGAGAACTGTTTGAAAATTATAAATATAACCTTTGTGTTGAAAGGCTGTATACTTTCTGTCTTCAGCATGTAATGGCATCTACCAGTAACTTGAGGTTAAATCAAAGGAAGAAAAATATTTCTTCCATTTAAATTTTATTAGTAAATCAGTAATTTATGGCAGTAACTGCATTTAACTGATGCTCATCTAAACATAGTCGTGTTCTTTTTCTTCACTATAACTAATGGGTTAATGTTGATGAAGGCTGTTTCTAATAATGCACCATTACTGCATTTGTCATATCTGTGGGTTAACTTCCTTTCCAAATTTAAATGGAGTAGGATACAACCTAATTTAAAAATGAGGTTCTGTTTTAAATCGAATATGGTGTATACATTCCTTTACAATGCTCACTTTTGTTGAAAATATTTATTTGTACTGTTTCAGTATCCCTCCTATTTGCTTTCCACAATTGCATTAGCCTTGTTTATTTTTATAAGATTCTATTGGATGTATTTCACTACATTTCCTTTAGTTATATACATTACTTTAATAACTTCTTGTCTTTTGGGCTATAAAATGGTATTATATCATTTTTTACTTGAATTATCTTTATAGTTTATTTTTGTTTGAGTTTGGTGTATAATGTTTGATCCAATATTGTCTTTTATTAGCCCCAACATTGATAACAAAATGTGACCTATCTCTTGGGATTCCATCTGCACTTCAATATATACTTGCACCCGGTCAAGCTTTGCCTTTTTCCCATTAGTCATAGTAACCTCATACTTTTTTAATGGGAGTGTTTGTATTTACTTATTCTCATTCTTAATTTTATCTAATATTCTACTTGATAGTATAAAAATTTGGCTATCTGAATTCAGTAACACTTGTATTTCAATATCCTGAACTATTACAGGTATAATTGGTCATACCTGTTTTGAAAACATTGGAGTCTTTATCTCCTCATCTAAAACACTGTTATATATTCCTCCTCATGTTATCTTTTCCTCACATAATTTTATTTTTTGTTCTACTTTGTAATCTACAAGACAATTTTGTATTTTCTTAGGTAAATTTCTCCTAATTGTCCAAATTATCTGAGGTTCAGTCATGGGGTAATCTATGAGTGTTTTTAACTTTGCTGTTTGTCTTTAAGAATTGTTCATAATCCCACACCTTCTCTCTTTTTTAATAGATTTCACTCTCAAAACTCTTTAAGATGCCTTTTCCAAAATGTATGCAAAATAGTCTTTCTATACTTCTCAAAGGTTTCCAAATTGTTGTATAATTTCCTGAAGTCTCTTGCTGCTCCCTCTAAATAATTATTTTGCAACTATTATCTTCTCTGTTTCAGTTAATTTATAAAACCAAAAATAGTCTTTAAAACTTTCTATGTGCTGTAATTTAAATTTTCTAAATTCACTTTCTGGATCCTAACTAATTTCTACTACTTATCCACTAATGCCCAATTTCTACTCTTCTCTTCTTCTTTTATCAGGATATTCTAACTGTTATTAAAGTCCACATGTTCAGATATCATTTTTATCTATGGTATTTTGCTATAACTATGTCATAGCACAAGTTGACATGTGTGATAGCTATATAATCACTATAAGGCACTACCAGATAAGAAAAGAATAATATTTTAAAATCATTTCAAGTAAATTGTTCATTATTTATTTGTATAATGATCATAGCCACAATAATAAAAATAGTTATTATGGTGCATGAATCACCCATGCAAAATAAATATCTCTTAATTACTACTTTAAAATAGACGGGACCTTGATGATAGAAAAGTAAGGCTATGAAAATAATGAAACTTATTACATCACTAACAAATTAAAATTCAAATGTATGAATTAAAGGATAATAAAATCTTTTATTAATTCCTGTTAAATATACATTCTAATGAATCTGCTTACTCATCATTTAAATCTCTATCCTACTAACTTCCTAATCTTCACTTTCAAAGTTCAACTAACTAAATTCCATTTTAAATAGCTATTAAGGTAACTATATGAGAGATGTGGCTGAAAGTGTCTTATTACAATTGACATGATGATTACAGAAGAACCTCCTGCACCATTATTCAATAAAGGGCTACATCATGACTCAAACTAGTATACATGAGCAATCTAAATTTAAAAATTACCTGCCACCATGACATAATTTGCTTCATCCCTAATTCATTCTAGCAGATGGCCTAAAAAAGATCTTAACAAAGATTGCCACATCGATTCTACCAAAATCTTTCACAATCTGAGTTACTAGACTAAACTTGGAAATATCATATCTATAAGATATTTGCCCCATTCTTAATTCTTAACTAATCATTTTCAAGAGATATATCAAATCAAGATTCATCACACCATATTAAAGAGATCATAGCAGAATTATACATAAATGTATTATGAATAAATATAATTAAGATATATCAGTAATTTGCTCCTTTGCTTATAAGGTTATTTCTCTAACAGTTCGAGGCATAAGCAAATAATGACTATAATTGCATTTTTCTACAAAAGAGTTCATAATACCCAGATTCAAACTTGATGCAATGTTGATGTGGAGAAATTGTATTGATCTATATCATTTCGGAATTTAAAGTTGGCCAGCTTAAAAGAATTGTTGGAAGAAATACTACCATTAAACATACTTTGCTCTTCATAGCTTTATTTACACATATAAGATGATAATTGTCCATTTTATCCCAGATGGATTGCTTTGGCTAGCTCACAGCTGATTCTCATCTTGGGGCAATTGCTCTTCTTTTATCACTTGGCATATGAAAATACAGTTGTGGGAAAATCATTCCCAGGAGAAACCTTGGTTTTACTTAGCCAGAATTTATTGGAAACTTCTATGGGATAAAACAAGAAGAGAATCCAAACATTATAAATACATTTATTTATATAGAATTTGCAGAAACCACCCCTATCCTTTCACTTAACATTTTCTTCTTCAAATTTCATACTTTAGATCTATCTTTACAACAGTAACAAAGATGTCACATAAATATTTCCTTTTTTATTCCTTAAAATTACTTTCTTATCCTTTCAAGATCCTGGATCCTTAATTTGCAATGCAATTAATAACTCATTCATTATAAAAAGTCTTACAATAAAATTATTTGCTTAAACATTTTCAACAATGGTGTGTATCTTTTCTTATATCCCCACCACCAGCTTTTTACATTCCATGGTATAATTAAGAGAAACTCAAATTAGACTTGATTAATTAATAGATTAGCATTATCAATCTGTTTAAGTCTGTATAGATTAAATTACATAAATTTTATATAAAAAACTTTAATGCTAAACTTAAATCTAAATTAAAATATCTAAATATTTTATTATGAAATGAAAAATACCATCTCAATATATTTTAAATTTAGCTTTTAGTCATGATTAGCATGCTTTCAACATATTATATATCATAATCAAAGGGCTATGATTATGATATGTAATATATTGAAAGCATGCAAAACACGAATACAAGTTCAATTTAAAATATGTAGAATACCTTTTTTGTATAAATGTCCAGAACATTTATGTGAATATTACAATTATCCAAAAAAAAGAAAGCAAAACTCTCCATACAGTAGTGCCACCCTGTGCCAACCAGAGTAATCAATGAATGTCAGAAGGCTTGTGCATAAAATTCCTATCTAATTCCTACTCATCCAATATCTCCAGACTAGTTTCTGGCTTGTGGCCATCGTCAGTGATAAGCTTTGGATCTGAGAGCACTGCACTTAGACCAGTGCAGTGCTCTCAGATCCAAAGCTCCTCACTGACAATGACCACAAGCCAGAAACTAGTCTAGGAATATTGGATGAGTAGGCATTAGATAGGGATTTTATGCACAAGCCTTCTGGCATTCATTGATTACTCTGGTTGGCACAGGGTGGCACTACTGTATGGAGAGTTTTGCTTTGTTTATAAACAATTATGTGCTAGTATAAGAGATAGTAATCATGTGAGAAAAAAATACTTGGTATTGAATTATATGTCAGTGTGTACATTTATTTCAATGTTTTTACTGATATAAAAAAAGATTTTTTTATAGTAAAAAATTTTGGATTATAGTTTATATTTTTCCATTGTCATTATATCCATAACCAGAAACATTACTGACCAAATACACATTCTACAAAAATATTAACTGAAATAAATGATCGTTCACTGTGATCATTAAAAACTTTCCTAAAAATTTGCTACTTTTTCTGATGCACTCATTTTCTACAACTTAGGAAAAAAATAATTTTGAAAAAAGTATGTGGAGACACACAGAAACATCATTATTATTTATTTATAAAAGGTTTATAGAATTATTGATATGTATTTGGATTACAAACAATTTAGTCAACTCCAGAATTATAGTAGAGAAATATTGCAAAACAATTTTAAAAAAAAAAAAAAGATTTAAGCACCAAAATATAACTAATCCAAATAATTTTTAGACATGTATATATAAATTTCCAAAAGACATCAGCAAACATGCATGCACACCCTTAGTGAATGATTTCTAGATTATTTTTTCAATTAGTTTAAAATTTGTTATAAGAAATATGATCTTATAAAAATAGTGAAAAGCTATGAAATTATATTTTAAACATTTTTTATAAATAGTTAATTTATGAAGGGAGGCTAGAACTATATTTATTTTTATTTAAAATTTCGCAGTGAAATATACTAGAGCATATTAAAAGATTAAGATAATGTTTTGTTGAAATACAAAATATGTTTAATAATTTTACATATTTCATTTTATGCTAAGTTTAAATAGATTTGTTTTAATTTAAACTCATACTCATAAGCATTATATAATTGTAAATATATTTTTTTAAAATACTATGAAATATAGCATTAAGTTTAATAAATCATAATATTTATCGTTATCACCTTATTACCATAGAGACAATAGAATATTGTTTTCTATTGATTAAAAATAGTTTATCATTGTAATAACCCTGTATGATTTTATTTTTTGTAATAGATAGTCGGAATGAGAGGCTATCTTATGTTTATTAATTTATTATATTTATTTTGTAAATATTTTAATTTTTAAATAACTTTTAGGATATTGTACTTTGTAAATATTTTCCAAGTTTTATAATTTTATTGTATTATAATCATACTGTTATTAAGCTATAATAAAATTGTTAATGTTTTAAATTACAATGTTTTGGGATGTTGATATATCTGAGTGTTTTTCTTTGATTTTTCATACCCACACACATGATCTATAAAGATTAATGATTTGAAATATTAAATCTTTGCACAAGATCTGTAAAAATTACTTAGAATATTATTATTATTATTACACATGATTGATTAATAAATAATTATTATTATTATAGAAGACATAATCATTGGTGATTATTTTTAACTGATCCAATACCAATTTGAGATGTTTAATATTGCAATTATATCAAAAATATAGTACACTCTACGAATGCCACATAAAATAAATAAAAGATTATACAATGTTTTCTCAGAATCTTATGATTTTATTTATATTTTATTGTTGATCGTTAATAGTTAAATAGATGTGTATTATTAAGAGTCGTTAAAACCTTCTAATTGCTTGTTGTTATTATTTTTGTGATGATAGTTAGATATTATATAAAATCTCTCATTATATTTAACTACAGGGTCTTAACTTATTTTATTATTATTGTTAGAACAGCACCTGAGATTTTAAAATGATTATAGAATTTGTATAACATGATGACGAATAAGAATTTTCAGTTGATGTTAGATTTTGGATAGTATTTTATAAAGGGATAGTAATTAATTTATTATATTTCCATAATAAATTTGATAGATTGTATGTTAGGATTATTATATGTGTGTTTTAAAGGCATGAGAGTATTACAAGGTAGTTTTGTTATATGAATTTAGTCTGGAGTAATATTATTATGCCATTGGGAATGTATCTTTAGGGATATATCCTCAATGCTTAAGCCATTCTCTCTTGCTGAATGTCTCATGTGAAGAGTTTTCATAATTGAATTAGTTAAGTTAATCGAACCGTATTTTAATTATAATTTATGAGCTAGTGTTAAATTAAACTATTAGTAAAATAAATGAGCTGAGTGATTAAATGGAACCCTGACTATTTATTGTGAATATAACTATTAATATATTTTAACTTAGTTAGTTTTATTAAATTAATTTATTATGAAATATTGATTTTATTAGATGTTATACATTAGTAGTGTATTTTAAACTAGTCCTAATAATAATTATCTTTAATAGTCATTGGTTATATAACTTGACTGTAGTAGTCATTGGTTATATAACTTGACTGTAGTATATTCGAGTTTATATTAGATTTCTTTTAAGCGAGGGTATAATATATACATATATAATTTTTAAAGCAATATACGTAATTATATAACTGAATATTTGTAAATACAGTCACTAAATAATTAAAAAATTTTATCCACTTAGGAGCGCTTTCGATTATCCCAGTAATCTGTGTCAACTAAAGCTTTGAAATGTTAACTTTCCCACAATTCTGTGATCTTAATGTTTGGTGCTTGCCTGTTAATTAAGTCATGTTTATATTTGTATATTAGCATAGCCTCCTTTATTTTTCTTTTATTGTTATTTTTTTCAATTTGCAATATTTTTACACTAATAAAATTGAAGTCAAAACCATAAATACATGATTTATTATGGTTGTAAAAAACAGATGCTGAAATATTATTATCTACTATGCAATTTTGTTTAGATTTCTGAACACGTTTTAATAATAGCAAGTGTTCTTTAGTTCTTTTTTTCCAATGTACATCTAGATTCACCTATATATCCACTGCCACACCTACATATCCATTTATAAATGACACAATTTTTATTTATAAATAAGGTTTTATCTTTAGAGTTATTTATTAATTTGTTTAATGTAGGAGGTGTGTAGATATTGCATTTTACACATCTCCTACATTAAACAAATTAATAAATAACTCCAAAGATAAAACCTTGTTTATAAATAAAAATTGGTCATTTATAAATGGATATATAGGTGTGGCAGTGGATATATAGGTGAATCTAGATATACGTTGGAAAAAAGAACTAAAGAACACTTGTTATTATTAAATTCAGAAATCGAAACAAAATTGCATAGTATATAATAATATTTCAGCATCTGTTTTTTACGACCATAATAAATCATGTATTTATGGTTTTGACTTCAATTTTAACGGAGTAAAAATATTATAAATTGAAAAAAATAACAATAAAAGAAAAATAAAGGAGGCTATGCTAATATACAAATATAAACATGACTTAATTAACAGGCAAGCAGCAAACGTTAAGATCACGGAATTGTGGGAAAGTTAACATTTCAAAGCTTTAGTTGACATAGATTACTGGGATAATCAAAAGCGTTCCTAAGTGGATAAAAAATTTTAATTATTTAGTTACTGTATTTACAAATATTCAGTTATATAATTTTATATATATATATATTAAGTTAAGAAAACTAGCCAACTCTTTCAGTACAAATGTTTCATAGAGTAACATTAATCAGAAACTGACTTTAAGCCTACTGACCAGTTACTATCACTGTATTACATAAACTCATTACTTATAAGTGTCAAATCAAAGATCAATTAGAATTTAAAACATGAAATAATCCCGAGCAAGTTAACCCAATGCAGAGTATATATATATATTAGTAAGCCATTATATTACAAACAAAAATTCATGATGTTAAAAGTTATAAATAATATAAATTATTTTCTAATAACATTTAAATAATTCACTCAATATATTTACTTGATTACCAACATATTATGTTAAAAGAATCATCACTAGCTCTCTCAATATAATTGTTTTATAGAATAATTTCATCATTAACAGCCTTTCAATTTTTCAGATATGCTACCATAATACACAATCCGTTTACTTATAAATACCCAATTAAAAACCAATTAGATTTTAAAGCATGAAATAAGCAAGGTATGTGATTATTTAACAGTTTTACATTATGCCTAATTAACCTAAAATAAAACTGAAATCAATCACATATTACAATATTCTCACATAAATTAATATATACTTCATATATTAAATACCACATATGCATAATAAAAATAATATAAATTAGCAACCTCTAATGATATTTAATCTTCACAGCCTACTTGTTACATCGCTGTGTCTTCTTCTCTGATTGGATACCTACCAAATCTTCTAGGTGTGTTTCTAAATGACAGATTCATAAATGACAGATTTGAAAACGAGGATCGGTAACTAAAAACCATTCTCGCTAAAGAAAGAAGATGTACACATTCGTAATGATTTTGATGTAAATAATTATATTTATTGTAATTTTTTATGTTCACAAATAATAAAATATAGTTCTCTATCAAAATATAAAGTTTGACTCGGAAAATTTTAAATATTAGAAGAAAAATAGATTTGGAGAAATAATCCGTAACAAAAAATAATTATTGCTACATAACGTAATCAGGAAATTTCTAAGGCGTGTTTCTAAATGAAGATTCAGAAACGACAACGAAGCTTTGTATGTTCGTAATTGAAGTAAATAATAACATCTATCATAATTTTTTACATTCATAAATAAGATTTGATATTACTTTATGGAAATATAAAGTTTGATTTGGAAAATTATTGCTACATAACGTAATCAGAAAATTTCTAAGGCGTGTTTCTAAATGAAGATTCAATCACGACAGCGAAGCTGTGTACGTTCGTAATTGAAGTAAATAATAACATCTATCGTAATTTTTTACTTTCATAAATAAAATTTGATGTTACTTTATGGAAATATAAAGTTTGATTTGGAAAATTTTAAATTTTACAAGAGAAATAAGCAAACTGGAAATAAAAAGAGAATTACTTGACAGCTGTTGATCTGAAAAACGGCACAATCATTGGTTGAGTTATAATTCTTTTGTTTTATTGCTACCTATTTTTTACACATTTTTCTTATATTTTTCGACAGTTATTAACATTATTTTTATTTTTTCGTTACATTTAACCAATTTGAATCTAAAATTATTCAATTTTTAGAAGCTGAATTAAAAAAATTCTGTGTATTTTAGATTAATATTTTAACAAAAGAACTGATTGCAAATGACACAGACCAATCACATTGTTCTCAGATTTAAGTAGAGGGCCAATAACTAAAAGAATCAGTTTAAGTAGAGGGCCAATAGCTAAAAGCGTCAGTGAAAGGGTTAATGATTTTTTTAAAAAAATATAACGCTATATGCGGATGTTTTTAGAACTAAAATTGAAAGCATTGAATTTCCTATCAAATAAGTCTAAAATGAAGAAATTGCGACCAAAATTGACCAAGAGATGGCGCATGATACCACATGCTTCTTCCAAAAAATTTTTAGCTACGGGGCATTTTCGTAATAAACAGGTGAAAGTTAATTAAGCTGGCTAATTCAAGATAACTTGCAATATAACTGATTAGTTGGATTACTTAAGTATAGCTAGGATTTAATAATAAACTAATTTAGCATAATTCATATTGGTTTATATTATATATAATATTAATTTTTCTATAATTAGCCACGACTTGGACTGCAGTTGCGTCCCATTAGACCTAGAGTTAGTCAGTTTAATATAATTTGCAATGAGTATAAAAAATTTCTCATAAATAAAATTAACTTTCTTTTAGATATTTCATAGTTATTCTAAACTAAAAATACCCAACAGCAAGCAGATAAAGCAACAAAGGTTTTAATTGAATATTAATGCAGTAATGAGATATGTTATCGTTTTAATGAAAAATTAAATAGAACGCTTGTGATTTTAATTTGTGTTCATGTAAATATATACTTCAATAGGCTTAAATCTTTTCTTTCAGGTGGCACATTGGTCAGTAAATGGGTATTTAACTATTTATATTTAGAGATGTAACAAAAATGATAGACCATTCAAATCTTCATGATCAAGAAGGTGTGTGCATTTATTATTTTTAATAAAGTTTAATCACTTCAGTCAGTAAATTCACCAGTAATAGGATTGCCATCGCGCTAATATAACGAGTCAATCAGGTGATGTCAAAATTGATGTTTATTATTAGTGGATTCGTTGGCTAGTCGGGTTTACATTTTATTAAGAAGTAATTAGCTTATATATAATTATCAGTTTATTTGTGTGCACATTCGATATCATACATATATATGAGCGTGTGTGTGTGTGTGTGTGTGTGTGTGTGTGTGTGTGTGTGTGTGTGTGTGTGTGTGTGTGTGTGTGTGTGTGTGTGTGTGTGTGTGTGTGTGTGTGGAAAAGAGAAGCTAAAAATCGAAGAAACTGGATTAAACTTGAAGAGATGTTTATCACCAATGGCTCGGTAATGACTGAAAATGATATATATATAAACATTCGATCAACGAAACTAAACGCAGAAAACATTTCAGCATTCCCATTGGTGACTAAAAATAACTATTTGTTCGCTAACCTTTACAATCATTCAAGGCAGCTAATATAATTGATCATTTTTGATCATTTTGTGTTGACTGAACAATCTAGTATACTAGCGATGTTGAATGTTTTTCAACAGTTTTTAATTTCGTTGGTCAAGACCGGAGATTACATATAACAGTTAAAATAACCTTGTGTTTATTATATATAATTTAGCCTATCAAATACAAAATGAAAACCTGACAGAACTAATTTAATAAACTAATAAATAGTAATTTAATGAAATTATTTTGACCCATATTTCAAAAGCACTCAACCTTATACTCAAATTGTAACTTTTTTATTTATTCTATTTTCTAATATTTGTGTTATATTTATATGTGTTATACGTTTATTTACTTTTTTTTTTCAAAAAGTTACCTTTATTGGTAAAAGGTTACAAAGCAATACTATAGGTATTAAACCCATAGATGTATATGTCAGAATGAATACATATTACATATGTAATGTTTTTAATGTGTCTATTTATAATAGAAACCTAAAACTAGATGTATGAGCCAGCACGTGTGTGTTGTTAAAAGGACGTTGCCTTCACAACAGTTTGAAATTGTTGATTGCTATTGATATTAGGATTGTCTATATGTTAACTGGTTTTATTGATATATATAATATGTCCTGTACATGAGGGGTCAGATTGACTTTAGGTCAACATGGATGTGACAAGAATCTCAGCATCGGGGTGGCCTTTGAGCATTTCATCATCAGATTTTTAATTGAAGAGCTGGAGTGTGGAGTAGATTGAAGCCTGTCCATTAAAGTATGAAGATTGCCTGTCCATTAAAGTATGAAGATTGCCTATCTTAATATATATCTGATTACTTATTGCATATATGTGTGGAGATGATAATCTGGACCAACTGATGATTGCTGGTTTAGTGTGAAATATGTATATTGGTGCTTATTTATCTTTTCGACATATGTGTTCAAGTGTATGAGTGATATGAGATAGAGTGGTGAGTGGTGAATCATGTGGAAGTCTGTGCTCATATACCCTATATATATATTACATATATTGATACATGTATATAATAAGTCTGTATTTCAATTACTAAATGTTTAAATGTACCACTTAATTGAAGGAACTTATTAATAATATTGATATTTTATAAAGGTTACAAAATGATTTTAGAAATTACAGACCTGGAAATTCTATATTCAGTTTTTATTTAAAATTATTGTATTTCATCTGCAGAGAACTTTGAATTTGTACTAATTAGAAGAGCAAAATAAATTATTAAATGTTTTATAAAAATAAAAAAAATGAAGAGAACTTTGGAATATCACGACATAGATTCGACTCGTATTAAAACGCAAAGGCATTTATTAGATTACTTTATAACAATAACAATTAAAAAAGATTGGCATAAATGTATCTATTTCACTAAACTTGTTTCAAAAAAATTAATAAAGATAAATATTAATACATTAAAAGAATATACTGTAATGCAATTTTTAATAAAGACGGAAAATAAAGTTAATCATAGAATTAAACTTAGAAAAAGTGATTTCAGTAGAAATAACTTAATATTAAAACAAAATATGTATGTGCAAAAAAGGTAGGCTTTTAGAAAATGCTTACCTCTGAATCTGATATATGGGCACTTAACAGAAAATCAAAAAGATATTTTACACTTTTCAGTAAAATATAGAGTAATAAAGTATGGAGTAACAAGAAAAGATTAAAAGCAAAATACACCGATGAAAGAATAAATAGATATAATTGCCATTTTTAAAACAATTCAGATTCTGAAATCACCATAAAAAAAAGAAATGATACTAGATGATTAGTTAAAGTATTAAATAATATTTACTAAGACAATAAACCTAAAGCATGTGCGATTGAAAATGCGAAGGTAGTGACCTCTACAGGTCTTAACCACAAGCTTACGCATTGGAAGAAAAGATGGGAACCCTCTTTACTTCAACCTACTTTCTATATAAATAGGTGAAGCTGAAGCGGTTAGATCTGAGAGGTGAAGCTATTCAATACTTCGCTGATTAAGTCCACAATTTCTATTATACATTAATACTCGCGAAATCTTTCGTTTACAACGAGTCAATGGAAAGATCTTATAGCTAGAAATCTATTACGATAATTTAAAGTATTAAAGTAAATCATAAAAGACTGAACAGATTTAGATAAAGTTCTATGCGATGGATGGATAAGGAAATTTTCTAATGTGCAAAAAGAAGCTAAAGAACTGAGAATGTAGATTAAACTTGAAAATATATTTATTCTACAGTAGATCTACAATAATTAAACATGATGATGATGATGATGTTTCGGTTATCACTTCTAATCACACCTGTTTTATATTTAATCTTCTGAATTTAAACACCGACTTGTATGATAGCATATCAAAATAGGTACTTACGTTTATAAATTACTCATATCTATTTGTGTTAAGTTGATCTTTTTTAACGGAGAAACTGTTAAAGAGTTTGTAAAGAAGAATATGACAAAACGTTAGCCATCAAGACACGCTTGAGTACTTGCAAACAATGTATTTTCCCACATGTTCAGACAAGTTTTGCAACTTTATTAATTATCGAAAGTAAATGAAGTTGTTTGAAATTTTTATTTACTCAGGAAGTAATAATTATGATTCAATTATTCACAGCATTCACTTCATTTCGCCGATATGAATGAATTAGATCGGTTACATTGCAGCTAATTATCGGCAGCTTTGATACTATCTACGGATGATATGAAATTGAGATATTATCGTCAATTAATTTTAGCATCTGTTTCTTAGTTAATTCATCTATGTATAAACAGTTATATTCTTATTCCAATATATTTTGTTAAGAGAAAGGGAATTAATTAATTTTACGCACATTTCCTTATAAATGTAGCAAATATTATAGAAGGGAGGAAATGTTATCAAAATATTATTATAAAATATTTAAATGATTTTATACTTGTAGAATGCTAATAGCATATAACTGAACAGGAAGTAACTGAAGCTTTGAATGTGTTATATAACTCATTGAAAGCTTCGGTTATTTTCTGTATATAATCTGAGTTATTTATTATTTATTAATATCATATAATATTCAAAGATTTTTTGCCATCCTTATGCTAATTGGAATTGATTTATTTTAACGTTTTGAATGTGGGCTAGGAAGAGGTTTTTTTTTCTGTATATATATGTAGACAATGTTTAAACACGCTGAAGTAAGATTCATAGTGCATCTGGTTTCACTGGTCGAAAGTACACTCAGCTATTGTCTACAAAAAAAAACTTCTTCTTAGCCAACGTTCAAAGCATTGAAATAAATCTATTAATATCATATAAATAGTTGTTTTTGTGTCTTTTTTACATTTTTCAGAAAAAATGTTTAGTAAAAATGTTATTTTCCAGGTCAAAAACAAAAATCATGATTTTTATAAATAATCCTATTCTTGGTTTTTATTAGATAATTGCCTTGCATGGTTTGATGCACTGGATGAGTGGTGACTCTGCAATTCAAGATCCATGGTTCAAAGATCCACTCCATTACTTCCTGTGCTCAATCTTCTTATGAACTCCCAAACAATAAACCATGTGATTACTTATTAAACAATTCATTTTTATTTTGCAGAAATATATGCTACAAATAGCAAGTAGAGATTGAAAAACAAAATACATGAGTAAGAGAACAAGCAATTATCACTGACATCAATGAAAGAATTAAAAGATAGAAATGAGGCTAGGCTACAAAAGGTGTTAGTAGATGGACAGTTAAAGTTTTAAATTATATTCCAAGAGATTGCAAAAGACCTAGAAATAGATCACATGTGAGATGGTTAGATGATATAAGACATCTTACTGTTGTAAACTTGGAGAGATTTTCATTCTTCAGTGGATTGAGAAATGTTGAAAATAATGATATGTTGAATAACAAAGAAAGAATATATATAACAATGTTTTACCACTATCTTGACATTCAAAATATCTGTATATCGAAGAACATTGTTAATTATGGCCTGCAGAGTATTGTGCAGTGATAGAATGGTAGATTCTAGAGCTCAATGATGGCTCAATTCTGTCAGTTTTGGTGCATTTAAACATCTAACAATCATTCTATTATTATTATTATTATTATTATTATTATTATTATTATTATTATTATTATTATTATTATTATTATTATTATTATTATTATTATTATTATTATTATTATTATTATTATTATTATTATTATTATTATTATTATTATTATTATTATTATTATTATTATTATTATTATTATTATTATTATTATTATTATTATTATTATTATTATTATTATTATTATTATTGTGTTTCAAAAATAGACTTTTAATGATGACCTTAGGGTTACATTTGCTATAAGCCACTCCGTATAAATATGTTTACATTGCTAGTGAATGGAGCAAGTTTAAGGTTGTATACGTGATGGAACAAAAATAAAACTAAATTAGGAGGGGAAAATATTTAAACATTGTTGTGCTTGTTGAATGTGTTTTTTAGAATTATGAATTTTGGAGTAGGTATGGTGGTTAGTCTATTCATTTACTAATTTCTCTTTGGATATGTTTTATATAGGGTATATGAACATAAAAATGCCTTTAAAAGGGGTGCTAATATATATGTATATATTACATTTGGGAGCATTACTTGCTGTAATCTGAATTCTCAAAAGTCTTGTCTGTTATCACTGTTCAATTGCAAACATCAACTTGTATGGCTATTGCAGTGCTGGGTTTAGTTTGCTTTCCAGTGCTTGAGTCCTGATTTTGTTGTTACAGTCCTCTATATCAATAGTATTCAGTCAAAGACAATATTCTCTGTATTTTTATTTGTAGATACATGTCACATCTTTTTGAGAAAAATATTTTTTAATGGCACAGATTGACGGTTATATTGAGCCATCTTAGAGGTTTGATTGTTGTGTTATCAATGACCAGATTGCTGCATAAATGTCTGGATGTGTAATTTTATTGTCTCTGGCTCATAATTTTGCCAATTTGATATTGAATGTTGATTTATGTCACCTTGTGTTATTACAATTTAATGAGAGGTATTTCTGAGAAATCGATGACCTTGATTCTCTTTAAAAAGAGATTTAAGTTGATAATTATGAGGATTTCTATGCGATAATTTTATCAAACCTGTCTAATTATAGCGTATGTAAATCTATGATGCCATTTAAGCGGCCATGATAGCAAATTTCACCACTCGACTTATATATAACATTTTGACATAGAGTAAATAATTAAAAAAAAACGATTTTTTAAAAAAAAATAATTTAAAAATACATCCATTTATAAAACTGTGAAATAGTATGTGATACTATTAAGCTCAAAATAATATTTAAATAGTTGTAGCTTCTTAATTAATCACACCTGTACATTATACGCTATTCATATTTTAAGTAGTATGTACATAAACTCTATCAGTGCGTAGTTTTTCCATGTGTAACCATGGAGAAACAGCACCACATAGTGGGCTAGAATCTTGTTAGTCGCTGTTAGCAGATGACACATAAGCTAGATGTGTTTACGGCAATCAGTGCCACCTAGGTTCTTGGTATCCACTGGTAGCAGACGATGTAAGCTAAATAAGCTTACGCACTGTGACCAGCGCCGCCAAGTGAGCAGTTTGCTGCATCTGGTGGAATGTTCCTGTGCTTATGCATTGTGAACAGTGCCACTTTTTGACTGGAATTTGCTACACTGCATTTGGGGCCCCTACTCTAAGTATTTCTGTGGTTGACCCTGACCAGCACCTCTGGTGGCCACATGAGTCAAAAGTCACAAGTACCAAAAAATGTTATTTTTCTTCATTTATATGAGATTTAATTTACATTTACACTAATTTTTATTTTATTAAATTATTCATTTTATTAAAACTTAATGTTGAATGACTTTCTTCTTTATTCTATGTGTTATTCTAAAATATATCTACATATACCATAGTATAAGTTATACATTTAGTGCATGTGACTTCTAATATTAATTAGATGTATGTAAATTTAACATCTAGAGAGATAAGAATTAGAATAATTTAATATCAAAGGAAGGGTTTTTGTCATGTGATGATTGTATGACTATAATGTCCATTATAGCTGGTATTTACTAATAAATAAATTCATCATCATCATAGCCAAACATCAGAGATATCATGTTGAGAGTTATAATTCTCCAGTCAATTTAAAGTTCCATTACATTTTATGTAATCAGTGTGTGGCTGGAATAGCATTCTCATGATATCCATTTTACAATTCCATTACCACACACACACGTAATTCTCCAGTCAATTTAAAGTTCCATTACATTTTATGTAATCAGTGTGTGGCTGGAATACCATTCTCATGATATCCATTTTACTATTCCATTACCACACACACACACACACACACATATATATATATATATATATATGAACTAACTCAAGGAAATATAAATATATATAAATAGTAATAAAAACACATACAATTACTTCTCTATAAAGCTGCTTTAATATCTCAACCAGAAGACTGGTTTTCATCAGAAAGTTTTGTGATTAAAACCAGTCTTGTGTGTTTATATATATATATAATAATATTATTGTTGTTATTATTATTATTCAATGCCTGTATTTTTCAAAGCAATATACCAAATTATAAAATTGAATATTTATAAATGTAGTAATTAAATAATTAACAATTTTATCCACTTAGGAGCACTTTTGATTATCCTAGTAATCTTTCTCAACTAAAACTTGACAAAGATTACTAGGATAATCAAAAGTGCTCCTAAGTGGATAAAATTATTAATTATTTAATTACTGTATTTACAAATATTCAATTATATATATATTGTAATGGTATATAATATGCCATTCCATTAATTTAAAATTAAAACTTAAGTTCGTAAATATAAACTAAACCTAAAAATTAAAGAATTGTTAAATGTATATATATATTCGCACAGATGCAAAACTTTAAAAGTATTTTTAAAAAAGTATTTGAATGTACTTTTTTTTATAAAAAAATAAAAAAAGGAAAGTACAAGATCTAAAGATAAAATATTTTTGTTAAAAGATTCCTATGTAATCTCTGTAAATGGAAATGATTGTGTTATTAATTATCAAAAAGCAAACTAGCCCTTGGGGCTCTTATATAAGAAAGTCAGATGAAATATATAGATAAGAGAACAAAAAAATTTGATGTCCAATAGAAGCAGCAACTAACACTCGAACCTTAATGAAAATTTGGAACAGTTAAACCATGTTCAGAGAATCCGGACGATTGGTATAAAAGAAAAAAAATATTCAAATTAAAACAGTTCCAGCTTGATTTTTTTTGAGATGGGTGATAAGATGCACTTTTCACCCTCTCTCTTATTTTAAATAAAATGACTGATGAATTATGAAGGGTACTATTGCAGACCCCAAATCATATGGGTTCTGCAATAAAATAGTACCAGGATTGAACCAGCTAAGGCCACCTCCAGAACAACAGACCGGTCTTCCAATAAAGACTTTGCAGGAATTAGCACCAAGAACAGGGACTCTTCTACTGTAAGATATAAACTGAAAAATTTTTAAAGTAATTAAGAACTTTTGTCAAAATTTGACAAGCTAAACATAATTTTTAAAATGAACTTTAATCTGACTTTTAAGATTTCAAAATCAATTATTGATGTTTAATTTTAAATGTTTGAGTTTGCTAATTTAATCATTTCCAATTTTTTATTGTCTAAATTATATAAATGTTAAATTTAAGTCGGGCATTAACTCTTTGCCCGCCTCTTACGAGGCTCCTCATCGACATCTGACATCACTCTAACTCAGCCAGTTTTTATACGAAAATATTCGTTAAACACGTATTGAATTCGTTTTTAAAAGCTCTGTAAGATGGTGCCATCTTCCGATTTATTTTACAAGTAAAAAATAGAAAAAAAACGCATTTAAACCTAAACAAAGAAGGAACATTATTTATGATTGGTTCTTAGCATGCTCTCAGCCGAAAAAGACATTCTGATTGGCTGGAAAGAACAAAGAAACTGCCTGATCAAAGAAAATAAAGAAAAACTCTGAGATTTTCATTTCGAATACGATTTAAATTATTATAAAAGAATATTTTGAGAAATTAAAATTATTTCAGAGAGAATAATAAAAAAACAAAATTATTTTCGAAAAATATTGAAGATTTAAGTAAAAATATTGAAGATGTAGAAAAAAGAAATATTTACTTTTCTATAACGTAAAAGTCGATCTTTTTGTTTATATTATAGCTTTTATGTTGCCGATATTGAATATTTTAGAATAAATAAATAGCAATTTATTTTTGAAAGAACTTTCGTTCTCTTCATAACCTGAAAAATTAATAATATACTTTTTATAAACGTATCTGAGTTGAATTTAATATTATAGGTGAATATGTTTTAACAATAGGCTTTGTCTTCAGTTTGTGAGTTGGCCAATTAAAAGATTTGATTTTTATCTGATACAACCAATGATAAAATTAGCGGTTAAAAGGTTAATGGCTGCATAGATTTGTAAAGTTATATTAATTAATTAAGGGAGGGTTAATCTTAGGTTATTTGTTTTGTAGTTAAATTGAGTTAATCAATTGGATATATTGGTGTAATTAGTAAATGTAGCATGAGATCCGCTACATGCAGGATCATATTACATGCTGCACTTGGGCAAAGTAAGTCCCATTTCTCACTGACCATCGGAAGTAGACAGTATTCCCTGATCCTTGAATCACCCTTTAGCCTACGGAATGGGATAGTAAGATGGAAAATGCAGTCCCTTCCTATGGAGTTTTTTTTATTATTGTTCTTCTCACCAGACAGATGTACCATTCCTGTACTGGACAAGAGTCAATGTATTCTATAACCATGCTGTTCAGATGTGCATTCCTGACAGTATGGTATTGTGCTGTCGTATTCATGCTGCATTGACTACATCGATATATAAGATAGATTGGCATTAGTTTGAATGCGAACTTTTGGCCTAAGGTTAAATAAGGGATAGAATATTTTCTTTTCAAATGCAATCTATGTAGTTTATTCATACTCAATACTCTAATAAAATATCATTAAATTCATCTGTGCAGATTGTTTAAAATAAAAATTTAAATTTAAAAATTAATAACCAATCTAAAATAATAAATTTTATTCCTCAATTTTATTTATATATGCGTTAATAAATGTGTGTGTGTGTGTTATTACTGACATTGGCTTCTTTTATTTATTTTTTTTATATTGAAAATATTTTTGGATAAGAATTTATATTTTATAAATCTCTGCATCTCCATGAGCTAGTGGCATGGGCTGATGGTCACAACAAAATATGTAAAAGTTAGATCTTAACATTATGTATCTGCCTACTATATAAATTTTCCAGGTTCAAATAGCCTGGTGGCACCCTGTACGGCAGATACGACAACACTCCAACTTCCTTTTTTCTGACTGTTATAATATATATATAAATATAAAATACAATACCCGTTATAAAATATATATCTAAGAAAAAACAAAAATTAACGGTAAATACAATATGATAGTTTAAATTATTTTGTAGTGCTTTCAATTACATGGTAATCCTCATCAGCTTTAACTGAATTTCTAATTTTTAAACTTACTGTTACATTTATTTCCATAAGCTGTGTATGGCCATATTTACAGTTTGCCTATTAATAACATTGTTCTTATATTTATCAATTAATATTGCCTCTTTAATTTTCCTCTTTTATGATTTCTTTCTTCCATTAATATTTTTATTTCATTACTATTAAATGGAAACTTATAATTACAAGTTTTTTCATGGTCAAAGAATACTGAAGCTGTATTAAATTGACTATTTACATTATTTTTAATTTGATTATATAATAATTGATGCTCCTTCAATCGTTTTTCCACAGAACATCTTTACATAGGTGAATTGAGACATCCTATGGAAAAAAGATTGAAGGAGCATCAATTATTATATAAATGAATTAAAAATAACATAAATAGTCAATTTAATACAGCTTCAGTATTCTTTGACCATGAAAAAACTTGTAATTATAAGTTTACATTTAATAGTAATGAAATAAAAATATTAATGGAAAAAAGAAATCATAAAAAGAGGAAAATTAAAGAGGCAATATTAATTGATAAATATAAGAATGATGTTATTAATAGGCAAACTGCAAATATGGCCATACACAGCTTATGGAAATATACATAGCATTAAGTTTAAAAATTTGAAATTCAGTTAAAGCTGACGAGGATTACCACGTAATCGAAAGTGCTATAAAATAATTTAAACTATAATATTGTATTTACCATTAATTTTTGTTTTTTCTTATATATATATAGTGTACCATTTATTTATATATGGTACAAATATATTGGCATTTAGTAAAAGCTAAAAGAAAAAGTAAATTTAGCATTCTTATTAATAGATGCAATTTTAATTTTTTTTTAGTTAGTGTAATTTTTTTTTTTAAACGTACAATGAAAGTTGATTTTTTTGTTTCGAATTATTTATTCAATTAAAACTTAAAATTGGAAGGAATAAAAAAGACATGCAGATTACAATCAGTAAAACTTTTTGGAAGTTAGTTAAAAATGGCAGAAAGACTTTAAAAAAAGACTTTGTAACTTAAATTTAAGAAAGAATGTACAAGATTATTATCTTGTATGTTAATAATAGGACAGAAGAAAATATGTGCAGAAGTCTGAAAACCAGACCTTGAGTATAAAATTAAGAATACCAGTGTGATTGGTAGTCTTGTCTTGTCCATTTTTTTTGGTTGGTCCTGGATTACGAAAAGATTCAGGACCACTGTATGCTGTAATAATTAGTCATGCTAGAGTGGACCGAAGCTTTTGACATCGTTCATCATGACTACATCAACCCCAGAAAAGCTTTCATGACTAGCTTTTAGAATGGACCAAAAAACAAGTTTGATACTAATGGCCATGAGCTCATTCTACCTCATTAAAACCATGCATGGTAATCAACAATCTTCGTAAACTCGCTAAACTTACTGGTAAGCTATGATTAATTATTCCTGATTGTGACTAAAATTAAGCTTATAATATAATCCTGGTAGAGACATTAATTCTTCTTATTTGAGAGACTTTGGTTATGAGCCTAAGAAATCTAAGTGTAATATGAACTGTGTTAATTAATTGATCAACGTTGTTATCTGTATTAGCATGTAGATGCCTTCCAATTTTATTAAACAATTTATTTTTAAATATTTTAATTTGTTAAAATAAAATATTTATTTCTAATATCAACTTTTCATTGTGTGTTATTATTGTTAGTTTATTTTTAATCTATTAGGTGTAAATTACCTTGGCCAATATGTTTATTTATTAACTAAGCCCTGGGTGTAATATTCTCTGAAAAATAACTAAGTTATGGGAAATCAAAAACCCAATCCTTTAAATTATTTTCTTCTTAATTTACTATGTGTGACATGATGGATTTCAGAGGATTGTTGTATGAATCCTGGTGCCCTGATAAAAACAAATAAAAAAGCTGATTTCGCCAGCAGCGTAAGTCACAATAATTAGTAGGCCAGTTAATCAGGAAATATAGCTATGTTTTTAGAAATATGAACAAAATATTTATATTTTCTGTCTTCATAACTTGACTAACTTTCATTTCATAGTGTATAAAAAAAGGCCTACCCGGATCTATAAAAACAGGAAAACCTTACAATAGATTATACTGAAACATCAGCTACTTTGCTATTATAGTTTTATTACATGAAAGCTCTTCGAAATAATACTATGAATTCATAATTTATCCATGAGAATGTTAGAATTAACATATATATACCCAAGATATTGTTTTACTCTGAAAATTATTTATAAAAATATAATATCAATAATTAGAATAATGATACTAAGAAGATTAACATTGATAAAGATGAGCGTCTTTCAATAACTTTGAAATTATATTTGGCTTACTTTCATTTTTTTGCAGTTATCCATAGTATTTGTTTGACAATTTTACATTCCGTTTGTTGGTAAAAACTAAAATAAAATTAATATATATATATATCTTAATTAGTTTTAAAAAATCTGAAGATGTCAATATCATACAGAGAATCTAATACAAATGAGCCCACAATTGCATTGATTGATAGATTTTTTTGAATCTCAGGTTAACTTGTGAGAATATTTGCGAATGATTGTGTCACTTTAGAAAAAAAACTTTTGTGTTTTCCGTGATTATTTACATATTTTTGATAATTTTTGCAAAATATTATACAAATATTTATCTTAAGACAATGCTATTTATGATTAAATTCAGATTTTATTCAAAAATGATTGATTTGAAACAAAATAAAGCAATTTTAGTAATGTTAAACAGTAAATTTTGTTTTGCTGAAGATTATGGGTCTCTATTATTATTGTACATATAATTTTGTGATATTTTAATAATTATAACTGCAATTTCGAATCTTAAATAATTTAATTGTTTTATGGAGTTCATTTAATAAATATTTTGTTAAAGATAAATTTTCATTGTGATTATAAAATAACAACCACTATTGTTCTGATTATACATATTTTAGTTTATTTATATATATATATTTGCAATATTGAAATGTTTTAAGAATGTTATCATCTGCAAACTTATATCTGTCATAAGTAATATTTACTAAGACAATAAACCTCAAGAATGTGCACTTGAAAATGTGATGGTAGGGACCTCTACAGGTCTTAACCACAAGCTTATGCTATGGAAGAAAAGGGGGGAAACCCCAAACAAAAAAGTGAACTCCCTCTTTACTTCATAAATAAATTACAAATTTTCAAAAGAAAAAAATTAAAATGTAACTATAGTCCAAATGGCTATTAAAGGTTATTAATGACAAATGCAAAATGTTAATGAATTATTGGTTAAGTCTTCTATATTTTACAGATGATGAAACTTAGAACTTTAATAAGTCTTGCAAGATTTATCAAATGAAAGTAAGAAAGTAAAATTATAAATAAATACTGAAAAGACTAAAATAATTTTTAATGGGGTTTTTTTTTAAAAAATAAAACAAACATTTAAATAGATAGATTTGAACTTAGGATCTTTCAGTCAATATCTCTTAAACCGCCTCTTACGAGGCATCTCGTTGACATCTGACATCACTCTAATTCTGCTAGTTTTAATGGTAGAATATTCGTTTGACAGTTATTGATTAGGTTTTTAAAAATTCTGTAAGATGGTGCCCTCTTCCGAATTATTTTACAAGTAAAAAATCAAAAAAACGCATTTAAAACTAAACAAAGAAGAACCTTGTTGGTGATTGGCTGTCAGCCAGCTCTCAGCCGAAAAAGACATTCTGATTGGCAGGAAAGAACAAAGAAACCACCTGATCAAAGAAAATAAAGAAAAACGCTGAGATTTTCATTTCGAATGTAATTTAAGTATTAAAAAAATATAAAATGAGAAATTAAAATAGTTTTTTTAAAAAATAAACTAAAAAAACAAAATTATTTTCGAAAAATATTGAAGATTTTAGTAAAAATATTTAAGATTTAGCAAAAAGAAATCTTTACTTTTCCATAACGTAAAATTGAAAAAAAGCGTTTGCGTCAGCACTTTTTGTTTAGACATTCGCTTTATATTTGCAGAAATTGAATATATTTTATAATAAATAAATAGCAATTTATTTTTGAAAGAACTTTCATTCTCTTTCATAACCTGAAAAATTAGTAGTATACTTTTTATAAACGTATCTGAGTTGAATTTAATATTATAGGCGAATATGTTTTAACAATAGGCTTTGTCTTCAGTTTGTGAGTTGGCCAATTAAAAGATTTGATTTTTACTTCATACAACCAATAATATAATTAGCGGTTTAAGGGATATTCATCCTCCACTTTATCTCAATCAATTATACACATAATCACATACTTGTGAAAAAGGTAGATGATCCCCAATATACATATTTTGTGCAGATCCAGCACACATCAGTTGGGCCAGATCATAATCTCCCATATATATATATATATATATATATATATATATATATATATATATATACAATCAGTGCTCAGTTTATATTAAGATAACAATTCCTTAAAGTTTAATAGTTAGGTTTCAATCTTCTAATCTTCCCAACTATTTAACTATCCATTTCATTGAAAAATTGATGATGGAATATACCCAAATCTCTTACTGGATTTAATATTGTAGTCATACTCATGTAGACATTGACAATCTAACCCCTCATATTATTAGACCATTATGTATCCATACATATTAATAGAAGAGGGATAGGATAAACTTATTCATAATTAGGAATTAGAAGAAGTTAACAATATCTTGGTGTTATTATTAATTCTCTTCTTTATAAACACAAAGTCATTTAGATCGATTGTTACATTGCACTCAGCATATGCAGTTATGTATTGTATTCATTTTCCAAGTATTGCATTCATTTGAGAGTTAAAACTTAAATTAAAATGTATACTCATTTAGTAATTTTAGATAAAATATCTATATATCAGTACGGTAACGGCAAACATTTGTCTAGAGGTCATGGTTATGCTTTTGATTGAATGATCTGTTTTCAAAGCAGTCCTTTCACTTATGCAATCTTCATCTTTGTTTAAAAATTTACTGTAGTCTGCATATCTATATTTCTTTTTATCATATTAAATTTAAAAAATGTTTTGATAATATATTTAGATAAAGATTTTATTTGAACATATTTGTTTCTTTTAAAGAATCTAAGTGAAAGGAAGTATAATAAATGTTGAACAGGAAGTTGTTATTGGTAAAAAAAAATACTTCAATAATATCTCAACTGTTATTTTTTTTGTCTTTTTTTAAGTATAATTGGATTTTAAGCTTTAAATTACAATTGTATAACTTTATATATATATTGCAAAAATTTGTTTTAATGATGAAAATGGAATTTAAGTAAATTTTATTTTGTTCTAAATATATTTTTGTCACCAAGAATAAAAAAAACTATTGTTCTGATTATTTATTTTAGTTTATTACTTTTTATATATATTTGCCATATTGAAATATTATTTTAAGGACAGTTTTTATTTTTAAACTTATAATGAGTATTTTTAAAAAATGAAAAATAAAATAAAAATAATGAAATCCTAGCAAATTGGTGGCTAGAAGACTGTTAAAAAGTGTTCAACCAGAAAATTACAACAGATGAAAACATGATGTATGAAATTTATCATAGAAATGAATTGGAATAAGTGTTTTTGATAGAAATAATTTAATATTAAAATAAAATATATGCTTAAAAAATAAACTTTTTTAATAGACATATTTTATGTTAACAGAAGAGCAATACAGAAACTTTAGGTCATTTAGTGAAATATGAAGAGAGATATGCTGGAAATGAAAAAAATACTAAAAGAGATTTTGATTCTGAGCAGAAACAGTTATCACTGACATCAGTGAAATAATGAACAGACTGAAATAAATCTGATCTGGATATATTTTGAGAAAAGATGGCCAAAGACAGTCGAAGTCTGAAACAGGATATCAAAAAATTATAAAAGACTTATAATAAGACCATATGTGAGATGTATTGATTAAATAAGGTTGTTTATTGATATAAGAAAAGAGATTATTAAACAGAGAAATTAAATTAAACTTTGAAAAATCTTCATTTTTCAGATGGAGTATGATAATATGCTAATATATATATAATGTTTTCATGGTTGTGTGATATACATAAATGATTGTTTTTGGGACTAAATCATGTGTTATTTTGCATTACAAACTGAATGGGAATGCATCTAGCTATGGTTGGACCTAGGGTCTTCTGTTTTAGGATGTATTATGCAATGAAGTCCCCCACCAATGATCATGTCTACTTCAAATGAGCTATCACTAATTTCACACATTAAATTCAGATACAATTTAGGCTAATTCACCATATCTCACCCCTTTTTTGGATTCCATTACACTTCAGTATTCATACTCAAGGAGAATGTTGCCTTCAACTTTCTTCAGGAGTAAATTTATCTTGTATAGCATCTACTGCACCTCTATAACTTAAAATACATCTAATCCTATTGCTCCATTAGCATGTACTAATAATATGTGTGTGCATAAATATATATAATCAACTAAGTTGATGTGTGGATGTGTGAAAGATTTGATAAACTAGAGAACAATTTATCTTCAATTAGATTAACAACTTTTATTTATAACAAATAGAAATTCAAACTCTGTTAACACAGTATAAAATAATAATAAAAAAATGTAATTACATATGTCTAATATGCATCTCTACCATATCAATGATTAAAATTCTCCATTACTCCACCCAATATCCATGGTAAATATACATAAATAGGCATTCATTGTTTACAAAGCATGTTAAATTAATATATATATATATATATATATATATATATATCATGAAGCTAGCTAACTAATTTATAGTACATAGAAACATATGTGTAAAAAGAGCCTATTGTCAAATTTTAATTGTTGATGTTCCATTTTCTTTAGGACCCCCTACCTATATATAATTGGTATGGTTGATAGAAAATAATATACAATAAGATTAGTCATTCATACTGAATAAACTAAAAATAACATTTGTTAATTAAAATAAACAAGTAAACAATATAACACAAACTCTATCCTGTAATAGTGCATGTAATTAATATGGAATAATATCAAAAATTCTTACCTCATTCCATACTATGGTGGTGATAAATATTAAGTCACTGCATAGGGGACTAACCTGAACTTTATTGACAAAAATGAAACAAAAAATTTCATCTAGCTTAATAAACCTATCTCCCTGCATTATGTTGCTTTTTATCATAATGGACTATTCCTACTGCAGACACATTGAAACTTCCAAGTGTGAGAGTGAAATAAAAATTGAATTCTACAAACATACAAAACAAGAAGAATTAACACATAATAACTCAGATTTTGTTCAAACCCTCCTAATTAAAGTCTGTAAACCTAGTATCAATGCCTCTTGTGGATACAATCTATCATCTCCTCATCATTCTCCTTTAATAAATCTTCCATCACTTGTTCAGATCCCTCTGCACGCTCCTGAAACAATGTTATTTCCCTTTTTGGCAGCTGCTTTCATCCTGGATCCACTCAGACATTTCATATGAGGCATTTGGCACTTCTTTAGGCATTATGTATACAAGTGAATCAAATCATCATGATTTTTGGCAATTACAGAAGTGCTCTGGCTCTATGGCATATTTATCTAGACAGAATACATTGCTTAGTATTTTGTAATAAATTCCAATTTCCTTCAATTTATTATTTGGTAATGAGTGAAATTATACACAAGAAAATTTTGCTTCATCATTTATAAGTATATGCTGGGATATAATATTTCCTTTCCTTCTTATTCGATTGATAGGGCAGTCTTTTATCTTTGATTATCACCATAAAATTGTTTCAGTTTTTTTTGTTAAACTATTAAAATTTATCAACTTTCACTGTTTTAAATGTCAACTTTTAGCGCTATAAAAAAAAGTTTATATGAGACGGTATTTTTGAACATGTCATCCATCTTATCTTGCATTCTAACGTTTGATCTTGATATATTTACTGTGTGTGTTTGTCATATCCTTTGATAAAATACAAAAAAATGGTAGAAATGAGCTGGGTTTGCTTTTATACCATGCTCGGTTTCCGTTATTCGCTTGTGCATTTCTCATTGCTGCAGCTTTTTATTGTTGAGTGAATTAATGGTTGTTACTGAAATTATTTAATAAAATTATGTAGCAAAATTACATAATAAAATTCTACTCTCATTTTCTAACACTTGGTTGTTTAGATATTGACTTGACATCGGGTCATCACCATGTCTATTAAGTTTATGTCTTTTCATAACATCTAACACATAGACAAAAGCTTATTGTTAATGTAGGTATATATATATGAATGTCTTTTTAATTAGATTTTTACTTTCTATTGAAAAAGACTTTATTTATTTTAAATCTATCTTGATTTAGTAATTATTAAAATAAACTTTTAATGCGTATATGTTTATATGTCTGTTTGCATAAAAAAAATTGATAATGCGTATCTAAACTTATTATCTCACTTTATGTTTCCAATGGATACATAAACTCTGGTGTGGCCTGGATCGCAAGCTTCTCTTACATATATATATATATACAGAGAAGTCCATAGAAATGTTAACGTATGTGTGCGTGTTAAAAATAATTTTTAATTCTTTATAATAATATACTGTCAGTAATACAATTAAAAAATCGCCAAATCAAATTGATATAAATACTGGTATTTTATTAATATAAAACCAATTTTAAAATTGAGTTTCAAAATGTAATATAGTTTAAATTAAAAGGATTTTAATTTTAAAATGATTCAAAAAGAGAACTGCAAATAATTATCTATTAAAATCATGCATATATTAATTTTTAATATTTTTTTATATATTGTACTTTATAATATGCGCAATAAAATAATTTAAATAACCTATACCTTCAAACGAGTTTTATATTATTCGTTAATTAGCTTCACCATCTAGACTCAAACTTGTGCATTATGTTTGTTTACATATATCATTTATATTTAAATGTATTTTTTATACGTTTTATATACTTCAATGGCTTTCTAGAGTTCAAAATTGAACCTTAAAAAACTTTTAAAAAAAACATTATTTAAAAATAAATTATTTTTATTATATAGTTTTTATTAAGGAAATGCAAACTTTTCATAAATAAATGGACATTTTATTGACGTATTTATAGTTTGAAGTCCACATCAAACGTTTGGCATAGATTCGTAGAATGAAGCCAAAATTAAAAAGTACTTTAGTACTTTAAATGCAAAATCTAAATTATTATATAACGTTATAATTCTTATGTCGTCTATTATTTTAAACAAATGTTTAAATGTTTAACATATTTATTTATAAATAAATTTGTATAAAATTTTGTGAGCTTGAATAAATATACAAAGAAATAGACAATAAAGAGATAAATAAAAGCATAAATATTAATGAGTAAAAAAAATTACAAGGCAAAAAAATATAAAAATTAAACACATGAGTAAAACAATTAATAATTTAAAAAAATGGCAAAAATAATAAAATTAATGGAGTAGTTCTGATCATTGCGGTCGCTAATTTCAGAATTTGATATTTAAATATCAAAATTAACCACTACATCCCAAATTAAACAATTGGTAGTTTTAATCTTTTTTTCACTTTTTATTAACTTTCTTAGTCATTTGTAATGTTTTTTAACTGCTACCATTAGATGTAATTTCAATTTAGCCATATAAATCTATCAATCATAGAAGAATATTGCTATATCTAGGAGCGATCTCTATGCTGCTCCACAGATTTAGGCTTATATAAAATTCACCTAATAACAATAAGCAACTTAGGATTATGATTTAATAGATTATTAATACAACTCATTGTAAGTATTTTAATTACAGATATATACATATTAACAATTTATATAAAGCATATATATTTATTACCTGAAGGCATTCGCAAATAATAATAAAGGTCAGTCTGACCTGTTTATTTTCTAGACTTGCTTTGCCACATTCGGAGGCAAACCTCTTTACGATATTAGCTATCAAGGATAACACACGATTACGCCCAGCATTGTTGTTGTTGCAGATACATTTGCACGTTTGTAGCTTCCACAAGCGTTTCTTGGTTCTTCCCCAGACCAATTCATCACTATTATTTATTGTCTAATGTTATTTATCTGTAGATGCATTTTGTTATATCAATAAAATCTTTTTTTTTAATTGTCAGTAATTAATTGGATTATTTTCTGATAGAATTCGGTTATGGATTTATATTTGCTGACTGATTTTCATTTCTATTAAATACCCTTTTATGACTATTTTTGTCTTTACCAGGTTTATTTATTCTTAATGCCCTTTTTTATTGCCGAATTCACAATGTTCGTTTTTGTGAATACAGTCACTGGCTTTATGGCCAGCTTTTTGGCAACAAAAACAGATAGAGTATTATTACTGCTATCATTATTTTTTTACATTTGTAAATCCCTTCTTTTTTGGTTTAAATCTTACAAATGTATGTTTGTATTTTATCTTGAATTTTACCTTTGCAAATTCTCTTGATTGCTCAAGAACCAATTCATGGTCTATGCCACATTTTATAGCTTTGCTATATTTAATTTCATTATCATCTAACAGCTATTGTCATAAACTGTCACTTCTCATCCCCCACAGAAATTGGTCAAGAAGAAACTGATCAAGAAATAAGCCATGTATACAATTTTTTGCAAGATCCCAAAGGGCTATATCGTAATTTTCAATTTTTTCATTTCTGCCTTGATAAAAAAGATAATTCTCATGAGTATCAGGTTCACAGAACCTATTAGTAGCCTTTATTACTTCTTTTCCTGCAAAATACAGTAGTGATGCAACCAGGGTGACCAGATGTCCCGATTTTGGGGGATTTGTTCCAATTTTTGATTACATGTTCCAGTGTCCCTAAAATATCTTTTTGGGACCATTGTATGTCCCAATTTTCAAATACTCACAATTATTATTTGTCTTACATAAATAATTTATTGCAAAAATGATAGTTTCTTGGCCCTCTCTGTCTATTATAAAAACTTCAAACAAATTCCAACGCCAAAACAAAAACCACCATTAGGTTATATGGCCAGGTTCTCAAGCTAGATGTGTTCTAACATCTAACCTCACCTTGGAGCATGGATAGTTGGATTTTTATAGGCTAAAATTTGAACTGCACTTGCACCTGCTTTGATTGACAGTGTAGTTTTACTAGTTCTTTGAAGATATTAATTTTCTATAGTGATAAAATTAATAGGAATATTAATAACCCTAAACAATAGACAACATGCCAAAAAGTAAGTGTACTTACAACCATGAATATACACAGGAATGAAGTTTTATAAAAATGGTCATTATGTCCTGATTTTTTATTGAACCAGTTTGATCATCCTAGATGCAACTTTAATTTTCTCATCTTCAACTTTATTAATGAAGAGATGTTTCTTAGTGTGTGTAGAACATAAAAAGGCCAATTATTGGTGTCACTGACATTAAATTCACCAACTGACAATTGCATTATAGCAGAACATTTAATATTTATTATCTTGATAATTTACCCTTTTTTAGCTTGTTTCAGGTTCGACTTATGAATGCGCCAATGTAGAGGAGCGATTCCTACACTGCCAATCAGACATAGGCTTATATAAAATTGATCTGGTAACAATAATACTACTGTAGCAACTTAGGATTATGATTTAATAGAATATTAATACAACCATTATAAGAATTTTAATTACAGATATACAATTTTTATAAAGTATATATATTTACCTACCCAACGCCTTCTCAAATAACAGTAAAGGTTAGTCTGACCTGTTTAATCTCTAGTCTTGCTTTGCCATGTTCAGAGGCAACTCTCTTTGCAATATTATCTATCAAGGCTAACACACAATCACTCCCGGCATCGTTGTTGTAGCAAATACATCTGCACGATTGTAGCTACCACAAGCAAGTGTTCCTTGTATTTTACCCAGACCAATTCTTCACTACTACTTAATTATTAGAGTTCCTGTTCTAATTGATTGGGTCACTTAGATCCTGCTAACATTGTGTAATGTTATTTATCTGTAGATGCATTCGGTTACCGGTAATATTTTTTTTTAATTGTTACTAATTAATTAGACTATTTTTTGATGAAATTCTGTTGTCTCTTTTGCTCTTTAGGAATTTAATTAAGATTGTTTCCTGAATTTATAATTAATCTTTTAGTAGTATTAATTATTTTAATTATTGCTTCAATCAGTTTTAATTTAACATTTTACTTCAATTTATTACTCAACTTTTTACCACTTTAAATGTGTATGTATTTCACATACTGTTATGTATGTGTATAATTAAAATACACATACACACAAAATAATAATAGTAAATATTAAATCTCTATTTACAATGTTATTTCCGCCAGTTATAATACTCACTGGCAAATAATCTATGCAGTAAGCTAACCCTTGCCCTGACTATATATGCATACAATAATTTTAGCACAAAGACTAACGCCGGTGGAATAAGAAAACAGATTTAATTATAATACACTAATATATACATATTTACAATAATACATTTAAACAATCATAATCTATTTATATTAACAAACCCGAAGGTATACAAAAATAATAATGAAGATCTATGTGACCTACTTTATAATCCCTATACTGACTCTTGGACGTTCGGAGGCCAGCTGTCCGCTCTGGGGCTACCATGCTAAATAAACGACGTTCAGCACCTTTCCCAGTTCATCTGCATCAGTAGAGCTCCCAGTTTTAAGTGTCAAATGCTTTACACTTTCACTCATTTTTTCAGTCCTAATGTTCTGGATTTGATTGGTCAAATCTTGTCCGTACTGGTCAGATCAATCCCTCCCAGTTTATCTTTAGGCTTAAGTTTTACTTTGATTGATTACCCTTTGCAGTTCAATTGCTTTTTAATTAATCATCTTGTTTATCTGCAAAGTTCCTTCATTAATTAACCTCCCTATCTAAAAGGATTTGTTTACATGTTGTTTTAAAAAATAACACAGCTATTAAAGTATAATATTATTTTAAATTAACAAAGTATTTTTATCTTCACATATATTATATATATAACTTATGTATGTATATGCAATAAATTATACACATACATATGTTTAAATATTAATTCCCTATTTACAATATTTACTATTATTATTTTGTGTGTATGTGTATTTTAATTATACACATACATAACAATATTTCCCCCAATTTCGAAAATTATTTGTTAGTCTTTGGACTTAAAATATAATTATTTAAATATCTGGGAGGGTTTATTTTCCTTTTTAGTCGGTGCCATGAATTATTTTCCATTTGTAGTGGTGATTTCTCTATAGGCAAAATGTTTAATTGAAAATTAGTTTCTTGAGTGGCGCAAATTTCTGGTTTATTATCATTTTTAGAGTCTCGTTGGTTTCTGTTGTGCTGAGATTTGGAATCCAGTCGTTACTTTTATTTCTCCATAGCTGGTTCACATGTTTTTTTAATATCTTACCATCGCCCATGCAAACTGTCATGACTTGTTTTGACAGATGGCGAATAACTTCCCCTGAAAACCATCGATTTTTTAGTGTGTTCTTTACCCACCGTCTCTCTTACGGTTGGAATTTATATGAACAACTCTGTTGTTTGTCTCATTGTTTTGTTGGCACTATTTTTGCAAGTTTTGTTTGCAGTTTTCTGCCTAAATATATTTCCGCTGTGATTTTCCAGATTTGGCCACTGGAGTAAAATGCTGGTAGAGAAGAGCAGTCAATACAGCTTCGTTGATTTTCATTTCACCCATTTTTTTATAGCTGACTTGAGGCTTTGCACTGCTCTCTCAGCCAGTCCATTTGATTGTGGGTGGTATGGGGGTGTGAGTACATGTTTTATTCCCCAATCTTGCATTGCCTCTGTGAACTTTTCCAATGTGAAACTTGTTCCATTATCTGAGAGTAAAGTTTCTGGGAATCCATGATGAGCAAAAATCTCATACAGAATGCTAACTATTACCTCTGTGCTGGTATTTTTCACTATTTTATACTCAGCCCATCCTGAATACGAGTCGACTATAACTAGAAATAAATGGCCTTTGAATGGACCACAGTGGTCTATATGGATTCGTTGCCATGGGTTGTCTGCTTTTGGCCATGTTTCAAAAGTCGATGGGGGTGCTTTAACACACTGTTGGAAGTTCTCACATTTCTTTTTATATCTTTCTATATCTACATTGATATTTGGCCATCATATGATGCTATGAGCTAGGGCTTTTGCCCTCACAATGCCCAGATGTCCCTCATGAAGCAAGTTTAATATTTGTTGTCACTCCACCACAGGTATCAGCACTTTGTCGCTCCTCAAAATGCATCCTTTACAAATGGATAGCTGTTCACGGGCATTCCATAATTGTTTGTGGAAAAAACTTGAATGTTTGTTCGGCCATCCTCCTCTTATCTTATTTATTATCCACTGATAGCCATCTTCTTCTGTCCATCGAGCTACAATTTTGCTATTTAGGTTTTGCTTTTGAAGTACATCTATATAATTTATTTCTCTTTCTAATACTATTGCTTCATCAAGATCAGGCATGTGTGATAACACATCTGCATGCCCAATTTGTTTTCCCTTTTTGTATTGCAGACTGTAATCAAAGCTCATGAGAATGTTAAGCCAATGTAACATTCGGGGGCTTAAATGATCAGGTGTATGTTTATTTCCGAATATTCCCAGCAGTTGTATGTGATCGGTTATAATAGTAAATTTCCTCCCATATAGATATTGGTGGAATTTTTTCACTCTGAACCAAATTGCAAGTGCTTCCTTGTCCAATTGGCTATAGTTTTTTCTGCCTTGGACAATGTGTGTGAAGCATATGCTATAGGTCACTCTTCTGACTGGGCTGCGTGACTTAGTACTGCCCGACCCCAAATTCAGATGTGTTGGTAGTCAACATAATTTCCAGATCACTGTTATAATGTACTAATAACTTCTCTGAAGTAAGCAGTGCTTTGGTGTGAATCAATGCTGTTTCTTCTTGTTCGTCCCATTGTCATTTCTGGTTTTTCCTCAGTAGATTATATAAAGGAGTGGCTACACGGGCTTTTCCTTTTAAAAAAGTTTCAAAAAAATTCACCAGACCTAGGAAAGCTTGTAGTTGCTTTACATTTGTGGGTCTTGGTTCTTCTGCTACTGATTTAGCCTTTTTGGGGATGTGCCATTTCTCGATATAATGTGGCCCAGGAATTTAATTTCCTTAGTTTTACAAATGCATTTTTCAGTATTCAGCTTTTTTCCAAACTCATTTAGCTGTTCACATATCTTATCTACTCGGTTTTTAAGTTCTTTGTCTGTGATCGCTGTTACAAGGATGTAATCAAAATATGGTATGATGCCATCTAATCCATTGAGGAGAGTCGATTTTCGACTGAAATATGCTAGGGGCCGATGTTATTCTGAATGAAGTCTTTTACATTCGTATAGCCCAAGATGTGTAGTAATTGTCAGTATTCTGGATGCTTCCTCTGTAACTGGTATTTGATGGAATGCAGCATTAAGGTCTAGCTTCACAAAGAAATTAGACTTTTTCAATGAAGTGATAACTTCTCTACTATTTGGTACAGGGTATGCACTCTTGTTTAATGCTTTATTTACAGTTACCCAGTAATCCCCACACAAGTGTATCTGACCATTAGGTTTAGTTATGATTACTACTGGGGTGGCCCAATCTGACTTTTCCATGGGTTTCAACACCCCTTTTTTGATGAGGTTGTTGATTTCTTTTTCTATTTTTACTTTCTGAGCAAACGGTACCTTTCTAGGTTTGCAAATTATGGGTAGAGCTGATTTGTTCATTTCTAATGATACCGGCTCAGTTTTAATAATTCCCAACTCCCCATTAAATAAATTTGGAAATTTGTTTTCCATTTCTTTTTCCAATTCGACATGTTGTACGAATGTCAATCTAATCCCTAATTTATTAAACCACTCACGGCTGATTAATGGATTTATCGGGGTGTGTACTGTATATAACGGTAAATTGACAATTTTACCCTCTACTCTACTTACTGGAGCTTTAACTATGCCCTTTATTTTAATAGCATTGCCATTTACATCTAATGCTTTCATGTCAGTTTTTACTATTTCGGGTTTTTGCTTACAATTTTTTGTAACGGTCTGCCAATCGCATAGTGAAATTAGGGTTAAACTGCTCCCGCTGTCCACTTCCATGTATATAGGGTGATCGTATATTTTAACTTTTATAATTATTTTCTCATTAAGACTGGTTGCTGTATTGTTAATCATTGTAAACTGTTTTTCTTTTCCCTGTAATTTATGGTTATGACTGTTTCTTGTGTGTAGTGTTTCATTTTGTTCTCTCCAACATGTTTTGCCTATGCCCTTTCTTATTACATAATTTTCATTGTTCACATCTAAAATAGCAATCAGTGGTTTTATGCCCTTTTTTTCCACAACAAAAACAGATAACAGGGTTTCTACTATTACTGCCATTACTTTCATTATTTTCTGTGGATTTCTGTTCCACTGTTTTGAAAGTTTTGTAAACTTCAGTATGCTTATTTCCCCTGTTATTGAATTCTGCATATTTTTTGGACTGTTCCAAGACAAGCTCGTAGGCATTTGATTGCCTCCATGTAATCGAGATTAATTACTGACAGTAGCTGTTGCTGTAAGATGTCACTGTTTATGCCTGTCAGGAACTGTTCAAGAAGAGCTTCATCTAAGTAAGAACCATACACACAGTCTTTAGCTAACACTCGCAGTGCACAATCAAAATCCTTAATCATCTCATTTCTAGCTTGCAGACGATGGCAGAACTATAGTCTAGCAATGTGATGCAGAGGAGTGGGGTTAAAATAATTACCCAATTGCTCTTTGAAGTCACTGTACGAGCATTGCTCAGGGGTTAAAGCCAATTTGCAATTTTTATAACCACTTTACCCGTGAAACATAATGTGACTATTTTATACTTATCGTCTTCGACTCTATTAATAAAAAAATACTTTTCTATGTGTTCAACATACAATGGCCAACTGCTCATCTCGTTTATGTCGAATTCGCCAATGGCCATATGCAATTTATCCATTATACCCAAATATTGTACTTAAAAAATTTCTTTGTATAAATGGTGAATAACAGCAATTTTAATACACACTACTCTAGCTTTACTAGGTTCAAACTCTTGACTGCACCAAATGTTATATGCACCAGTTATAATACTCACTGGCAAATAATCTATGCAGTAAGCTAACTCTTGCCCTGACTATATATGCATACAATAATTTTAGCACAAAGACTGAAGCCGGTGGAATAAGAAAACAGATTTAATTATAATACACTAATATATACATATTTACAGTAATACATTTAAACAATCATAATCTATTTATATTAACAAACCCAAAGGTATACAAAAATAAAAATGAGGATCTATGCAACCTACTTTATAATCCCTATGCTGACTCTTGGATGTTCGGAGGCCAGCTGTCCACTCTGGGGCTACTGTGCTAAATAAGCGACATTCATTGCCTTTCCCAGTTCATCTGCATCAGTAGAGCACCCAGTTTTAAGTGTCAAATGTTTACACTTTTATTCATTTTTTCAGTCCTGATTTTCTGGATTTGATTGGTCAAATCTTGTCCATACTGGTCGGATCAATCCCTCCCAGTTTATCTTTAGGCTTACGTTTTACTTTGATTGATTACCCTTTGCAATTCAATTGCTTTTTAATTAATCATCTTGTTTATCTGCAAAGTTCCTTCGTTAATTAACCTTCCTATATAAAAGGATTTGTTTACATGTTGTTTTAAAAAATAACACAGCTATTAAAGTATAATGTTATTTTAAATTAATGAAGTATTTTTATCTTCCCGTATCATCATCATCATCAACCATTATCAATCCACTGCAGGATGGGGTCTCTCCAAGTTCAATCCATCTTTTCCTATCTTTAGCTTCTCTTCTCCACATCACCCCTGCACACCTTCTTATTTCATCCATCCCTCTCACATGTGGTCTCTTTCTGGGTCTTTTACAATCTCTTGGAATCCAGCTTAAAATTTCACTTATCCATCTTTTATCATCTCTCCTAACAATATGTCCAGCCCCACTCTACTTCAGTCTTTTAATTTTTTCAATGAGGTCAATAACAACTGTTTGTTCTCTTACCCATACATTGCATTATCGATCCCTTCTTTTTACTCCCAAAATGCATCTCTCCATACTTCTTTGAATGGTCTGAAGTCTCTGTATTGCTCTTCTATTAAGTGTCCAAGTCTCAGATCCATAAGTAAGAACTGGCAAAACACATTTATTAAAAACCTTCCTTTTCAAACACATAGGCATATTTCCTTTTAGTATCAAATTATTTCTACCAAAAGCACTCCAACCAAGTTTAATTCTATGATTAATTTCATCCATTATATTTCCATCTGTATTAATAATCTGACCAAGGTATTTGTAACTGTTAACTTCTTCTAACTCATCATAATCAATCTTTATTTTTATATTTTGAGAAAATCTATTAAACATTACTTTAGTCTTTTTAGCATTTATCTTTAGTCCTACTTTCCTACTTTCATCTGATAATTCCTGCAACATTTCCTGTAGCTCTAAAGCATTATTTGCAAAAACAACTACATCATCTGCAAAATCTAAATGACTTAAATAATCTCCATTTACTTTCACTCCTTTAGTTTCCCATTTTAATCCACAAAATACTTCTTGCAGCACTGCTGTAAAAAGTTTTGGAGATATGGAGTCACCCTGTCTTACACCTTTTTCAATGTTGATTTTCCTACTATTATTATGTAATCTAATTGATGCTGCTGCATTTTTATAAATATTCTTTAAAATATGACAATATCCTGGATCTACACCTTGATGATCCAATGCTTTAATCATTGAAGAAATGTTTATAGAATCAAATGCCTTTTCATAGTCTACAAATCCTAAGCATAATGGCAACTCATATTCATTTGTCCTTTCTACAATTTCTCTTAATACCTGGATATGATCTACTGTACTAAAACCACTTTTAAATCCAGCTTGTTCTCTTGGTTGGTGGAAATCCTGTGTTTTCTGTAGACGAGTTGTAATTATCTTAGTAAAAATTTTGTACAAAACTGATAAAAGACTGATAGGACTGTAATTTCTAATATCTTCTTTATCACCTTTTTTAAATATTAATATTAATACTGCATTCTTCCAATCATCCGGTACATCTTTATTATTTAGACATTTGGTGTATAACTTTGCTAAAAAAAATTCTACTTCTTCACCTGCTTTTTTTAATATATCAATTACAATTCTATCATTACCTGGAGACTTTCCTTTCTTCATACTTTTAATTGCATGTCTCACTTCTTCATTTAAAATGCTGGGCAATTCGGAAGATATAATAAGTATAGGATGCACCTGTTCTTTATTACTATATAATTCTTGATAGAAGTCTTCTACACATTTTATAATGTCATCTCTCTTTTTAGTAATAATGCCATCTTTTTTTCTTATTGCAGATATAAATTTCCTACCAATGCCAAAATGTTGTTTTATACTCTTTAGACTTCTATTCTCTTCTACAGCTTTCCTTGCTAGTTCACAATTATACTTTCTTATATCGTTTTCAACTCTTTTCCGCACCATTTTACAAAATTCGAGATATTCAATCTTTTTTAATGCATCATTGTTGTATATCCTCATATTCCTTCTTTTCTTCATAAATTCTCTAGTCTCAGTAGAAATTTTACTGGTCAATTGCAGCTTTTTTCTACCAGCTATCTTTGTTGCAGTTTTTAAAAGTGTATCCCTTATTTTCCTATTAAGGTCATTCAAATCTGAATCATGTTCAAAATCTACTAATACTTGAAACCGATTTGTAAGTTGTAATTTAAATTTATTAGAATGTTTCTGAAGATTAGGAATATCAATGGTAAATATTGTTTTTTTTTAATTATTTTTGTTTCTCTAGTTTTGCATTAACATGTATCTTACATCTTACTAATCAGTGATCACTTCCTGTGTTAAATTTATTGAGAACATTACAATCTTGAAATATGTATTTTCGGTTAGTCAAATATAATCCAATTTTGCTGTATCTTCATTTGGATGCTTCCATGTCCATTTCCTTTTAACATTTTTCTCAAAAAAAGAATTCATAATATAAAGTTTTTCTTTCTCTGCAAACTCCACAAGTCTATGTCCTCTCTCATTTCTATTACCATAACCAAAACTACCTACAGCACTTTCATTTGTTTACCAATTTTAGCATTGAAGTATCCCATAACAATTTTAAAATATTGTTTATTCTGATCAAAAGCCTTTTGTACATCCATATAAAAATCTTCTATAACTTCATCACTGTGAGAACTTGTTGGGGCATAAACCTGAATTATCTGCATTTAGTATCTGTTATTAAGTTGTAAAACTAATCTTTCCACTCTGTCCAATACACCATCCATCTCCACAATGTTATTCTTCCATTTTTTATTTATAATGAATCCTACTCCACTTGTATTTCCAATATTTGTGCCTTTATAGTAGAGTATATGTCCACTTTTTAAATCAATTGTTTCTTCACCTTTTCTTCTAACTTCACAAAGTCCAATAATGTCCCATTTAATATAAGATAGTTCTTCTTCTAACTCTTGCAATCTTCCTTCACTTGAAAGTGATCTACAGTTGTAAGTACCTAAATAAAAAGTCATCAAATGGCAGCCTGAGTCCGCAATCAGGGGATTCTTAGCACCCTCTGTGGCCACCAACCGCTGCCTTGGTTGGTGACTTTACAGCCTCTGGGAATAAGGGCCATGATTTATTTTTGTCTGTCATGATTGTATATATTGAAAAAATATTCTTAAACTCGGAGATAAAAAGCCAATAACCTCACCACACTGGCTAATACGTGTTGGTGAGCAGCCCATCCATGTTCGTATACTATATGAATAATCACATAATAATAACAACTGCAACGACAAGAACGTATGGAGTGGACATTAGGAATTTGCCCTGCTCGGTTCCTTTAAGGCCTCCAAGAGGAATCAAAGGGTCTCCTTTCAGTTAATAGCAAACTCCTTTCTGCAGCCATCTTCGTATATACGTATATATATGCGATAAATTATACACATACATATGTTTAAATATTAAATCCCTATTTACAATATTTACTATTATTATTTTGTGTGTATGTGTATTTTAATTATACACATACATAACACATACACACAAATGTTTATAACTTTTTTAATTATATGTATTTACTTTGACATACACTTATAAAAATAGTACCTACCTTGGCTTTTTGCTTAACCCATTGATTCGTTGTTTATTACTTCTTTTCATATACTTCTATTTTTTATATATGTTCTATTTCTTTCGATAAATTTTATATTTAACACACAAACAAAACTGCTTTTGTAACAATTATATAATATAGTAGCATGACCTGTATGTCTTATTTTTAAAAAACCACGACTAAGATTGTCTTTTAAATACTTGTAGATAACAATTTTGATTTTCATTTTAGTATTATTTATTTATATATTTTACATATGCAATATTTTTGAATAATGGAGTGAATATTTTGCATAATCTGGCTTTCACTCAAAGAACTTGAAAGTGATTTTTTTGGAGGGAAGGATAAGAAACAAAGCAAGATTTAACGTTAGATCTATAGGTAGATAATCATATTTAAGGAGCTGACTGCAACATTATGAAGTTTATAGAGTGTGAGACCTGTGGAAATTACACACTCTTATTTGAGAAACGTTTTATTTTACAGATTTAAGCATTTTTGATAACTAAAAAATGTCCAACTATGAATTTCTTTAAGTCAAAGATAACTGCTAAGCCAACTTTCTATGTAGTATTGGTGAATAGAAGCTTATTACACTTAAATTGGTTATGACAAATTGAGAATAGTCTGTATTAATTAGATTAGTATTTAGAAATGACTATAATAGTAAAACATATGATAAGATAAAACCTTTAAAAATAATGAGCTCTGTGGATGCTGAGTAAATAGTTTGTATTTTATGAAAAAATATACTAGGAATAAAACAAAGGTATAGGTCATCATTCTGATGCAAATTCACATCAATTATAGAAATAAAACTAAAAAAAAAAGATGGAGTACAGTAAGAAAAAATAATTAATAAATTAAAAACTCTAATGTCTATCTTTTTTGGAAAAGGGGATTAGAAACAATAATTTGATAATTAACAGTCGACTAATTAGAAGTAATACACAATGCTAATAGTATTCACATAAGAAGTCATTGGTTTTTTTTTGCAAAAGATATGAAAAACTATTCACTCGGGAATATATTTCATCTGGCAACTATTTTTAGGTTATTTAATTCTCGGATAAATGTCTTACATCTCTATTTATTATTATCTTTGTAGGTGATACAGTATTATTTATGAAGTTATTTTTAAAGGAAATTTTATTCTATTTCTATATTGAATGCTACAAATACAAAAATGACATCAATTACATATCTATTTGAAGCAAGGTATATCCAACCTTCTCCCATGTTGCTCTTGTGATATAATTTGGGGCAATTAGATGGTCATTCTTCATGATTATCTCCATGACATTCTTAAATTTAGTAGCGTGCGGGTCTCTCATTCCTTCAATCGTTACTTTACATCTGGCACACCACAGGGCATAATTCACGAAAATCACCAGCTTTATGTCCGTAAATAGACCCCGGACTCATATAGTCTTTAATTGATTTATACTTTCCATTCATATTGCTGTACCATTCATGAGTTATCGATCTGTAATTGGAAATACTGGAACATCTAAGAAGGATGTGGTCAGTTGATTTCTCCTCTCTCACCCACATCCAGCACACAGGATTGAGCTTCTTGAAATTTTTTCTGCATGCCAAAAATGAATTCGTAGAGAGGGAGTCCAGGTTGATTTTTATTACGAAATCTTGAAATTTTGCCTCAATGAACCAGAATTTTGATCTCGAAATCAGTTGCTGATTGGTAATCCTGAGAGACCCTTTGTTTATGTTATTTTCCCAAATGTATTATTTTATGTGCTTTCCAGTATGAAGTTGTTTTAAAATGTTAAAAAAATGATATATATTATATAATAATTTGTCTTTTTATTTTTGCTTTAATTATTTTTATATCAATTTATTTGTTGTTTATGTTATTCCGTGTAAAAATTATTTCTGAATACTGTTTGTAAATATTTGAAATCAAATTAGGTGTTGCAAAATGTAATTACAGTTATGAAAGTAAATTAGAAAAGGGACAAAAGAGTCAATATGCCTTGCTAAAGACTTAGGAGGTTAAAATGTGTAGAAAAAATGTCGAACATTTAAATTGAAAACGAACAAAAGTTGAGAAAAAACATAACTCTTAGACATTTAACTCCTTTACATTAGATAGTTGTGATTTTTTTCTTTATTATCGGTAAACAGTTATTTAGATAAGGGGTTTGTGGAAATCGCATAAGTAAGAGCTGCAATAGAAGTTTTCATTGATCATTTTACTTTTATTATACTCTAATGAGCTTATTATAAAATAATTAATTAATATTCAAAGGAAAAATATTTTTTTATTAAATTTTAGTGTTTTACCCCCCTCCCCTAGTTTTGTTGCAAAAATTTTTTACTAATTTTTTCTCATATAATTCTTAAACTATTTTACTGTGTTTATTTTTTGATTTTTTTTCTAACATTTCAGGATTAGTTTCTGTCTCAAAATATTTCTTTTTTTTTCTATTGCTTCTAATATTTATTTTATATTTTTTTCTAAAAGAATACTATCATTATTCAAAGAAATTTAAACATATTTTGTAGCAGATAAGCTTCTTAGCCAAGTATTTGATTTAAAGCATCTTTATCAAACAATGGCACACATACTTCTATGTTTCTCCAAACATCAACGGTCACAATTAAAGAATAAAACAATTGAATGCTTTATAAAAAGTTCAAGCATCAGAAGTGACAGAATTAGGCAGGATTTGTGACTCCTAAACACAAATGGCTGCTACTCTCTATGACTCTACCAAACTATGCAAGGCTTTTAGTTGAATTCATTACTATTAAAAGAAATATAGTAAAAAAATTAAAATAAGAGACTTTGAACATAATCAATACATTGTACAGGCTTAAACCTGCATTTATATATGTAATATATGTGGGATTCGAACTCAGACTTTTACACGACCCACTACTCTCAGTGCCATCTCATATTGCTGACCCACCTGATCATCTTTTCAACATTGTGTGATCAGGTGGATCAGCAATATGAGATGGCACTGAGAGTAATAGGTCGTGTGAAAGTCTGAGTTCGAATCCCAACATAATCAATAGAAAATATTCATTAATATAAAAACCAATAGTGATTCTCTCAACGCATATTGTTTTTTTTAATTTATACTGAGTAATTGTAATAGTTCTGATAATAAAAATTTATAGTCTAGCTTTGATAAAGGTATCTGCATCAAAAGCTTGGCTATATCCTATTAATTGTTATGAGTTTACCACTTATATTGAATATAATTTTACATTATATTATGGTTGAACTGCTTTCAAATGAATTATAGTGCAACAATGAAGCAAGTGTTTTCAGGAAATGAGAATTTATGGATTACAGATCAATTTTTGGCACCTGGAAAGTTACTCTCATCAAACCATTTGAGTTTAATTTATTTATTTATTTATTTATTTATTTTTTAAGATACTTAAAACTTTTAGTCCATAATATCTTTAAACATACGAATAAAGACATATGAAAAAGACAAATGACCCCAAATATTTGCATTTCATGCTAAACTAGCGCAGATCAGTTGTGTTCCAGATCAGCTTCATCGTTTGTTTAGTATTTAACAATACAAATTAATTATACTTTAAAACTAACCTTTCTACACTTATGAATTTGATCACTCCAGATAAATATATTAATGATAAATCATTTATTAAATTAGTGATTGTTCCTAGCCCAGAAATAAACTTTAATTCTTAGTTAAAAATTAACCAATATATTTTTTAATTATAAACAAATATGGAATAACTCAACTTCATATCTCTTTTCCTATGTATAATATCTTTTTACAATGTACTTACAAATTGAGATGTTGATGATTTAAATCTATCTTTAAAAGATATACATTAAAAAGATATATTAATCATTAATTAATTTTTATCAGAAGATTCAAGGTTATATCTGGGCAAGAGAATCTTTAGATTAAAAATGATTAGTAGTAACCATTAACATTAAAGAATATCACTAAACTCCTGTCCTATTATGTTTTTTAAACATCATCAACAAATCTCTCATTATTTTGTTTTTCAACTATTGTTTTATAAATAAATCACGATTACCTCATAATGTTATTTACCTTGTAAACAAAAACTCTGAACTAGCATACTTTTTATTAATAATTTCATCATAGTGAAAATATTCATTTTTATTACGTTTTTTGTCCATCCTTATTATTTGCAATAATTTTTAGTTCTTTGATTGTTTTGTTGTTGTTTTTTTAGTAAAAAAGGAAAAGACAAATATATATATAAATCATGCACGGTACTCAAATAAGCCAATAGAATGTCTTAAATATGTTGCTACGACAGCATTCAATTAGATAATAAATTGGATTTCATTTATTATCTAATAGAGTGTCGCCTTGACAACCATTGCTGATATTCTACTGATTTATTGATTGTGATGATATGATTTACATGTGTTAAACAGTTGTTGAAATTTATGACTAAATATATAGACACGTGTGGAACGTCAATAATATATCAAAACAGTGTATCATATAAGTACTTTACATTACATTTAATCTGCTTTTAACTGCAGAAATTTATCTTTTCTTCTCTTAGCCATTTTTATAAGCATGAATAATCAATAGATATAAAATGTTTATAGAAAATCTGAGTACCTAGATTAATATCTAGTCATTTTGGATTTCTTCAGGAGACTGCACTGCTGCAATATACCAAAAACCGGTATGGAGATCGATTTTGGTATCTAGTCTCTTATTAATTATTCATCTTAAAATATGACTCTGGAGTTAAGAAAAAAAAATTATTTCAAAAGTTTGAATTATTTATTTTTTTATATAATAATTTTAAATATATGTACAGTGGATTCAAATACATTTAAAAAATAATAATAATTTTCTTCACCATACTCTGCAAATAGGATTATGAGCCATTGCAGATGTCTTAGAGCAATTAAAAGCTTGTAAGAATTCAGGAAAATTTGATAGAGGACCATTTACTCTGAAAAAAACAAAACAAATATATGTTATTAATTATAAGGTATTCTTTTAATATTTCGGTTTTTGTGGCATTTACATTTTTGTTAAAGCAAGTATAGTTTTTAACTGAATGCTAAAAACAACTATATTTATAAAATAATTCAAAATAGAAAATACAAAAATGTGTTAATGGCTTATAAACAGTGTGTACATTATCAGATTATACATTTGTAAATAACAATTCATTAGTAAGAATGTAATGGGAGTAATCGGTCCAAAAATCATTACCAACCACGGATTTTTATTGTCAGAAATTCTAATATACATTGTTGTTTTAAAAAAATTAAATCAAACTAATTAATCTATCCACTTTAGTAATTAAGGCAATGGACTTGCATACTACCAAAACAATTCAAATGCATAGAATCTTTACACTGCTTTAAAACAAATATGTAGTAATACAAAAAATTAAAATATTAATAAACAATCGGGGTTTAGAACATTCGAGTATAAAACGGAGCTTTAAAATCACTATCCATTATCCAACTAACATCCTCTTTCCAAGCTAAACTTATATTTTGGCTAGAAATAATTTTGTCAAGCCTATAAATATCTGGCACTCAACAACATGAATTTCGTAGATAAGCATTTTAAAGTGATTTTTTTTTCAAAGAGTAAACATATTCACACATAAGTATTGTGTTTAATTCAATAATGTAACATCAAAAACATATCGTACAAAAGAATCAATTATAAATTTTTCTTGCATCTTTATACAAATATTTAAATATTGCCCGACCCAACTAAATTAAATATATAATAAATCATAAATATTAACTAAAATAATAGAAAGAGCTTTAAATATTAGATGGAACTATAAATAATCAATAAATTGTCCAACAAAAACATATGATGTTGATTCATTAAGGACTAGGTATTGTTTCTGATACATGCACACTATTTAAGTATTACTTACTGCGTTTCCTCTGTTTTTTTTAACTTTCCAGTATACATTATTATTTTCAATCAGTTACATTAATACGTTATTCATCCATTATAAACTTTTTATTTAATCAATGCATCAACTCCTGACATTGAGATTAGTGTTTGTGCTACTATATTTTATCCTTTAATTATACGTATATCAATCTGATTTCCATCTTTTGTATGCATTTCTGAATATGTAAAATAATATATCTTCATCATTGTTAAAACAATGGATGGCAATAGCTAGAAGATTTGGAACTTTTAGCTATAATTTATAAAATACAATATACCAGTAACGAATATTTGAAACTAAATTGTGTATAAAGGTTTCATGGCAAATGATTGTATACTTAAGCAACTCTGTTTGTGGATGCTTCTGGATTTATAAATGTGAAGTAAGTAAAAGCCAAATATGTGATATGATCAAACCAAAAAAAATGTTAAATAATTAAAAAACAATATAGACACCAAGCAAAAAAAAAAGTGAATATTTCTGGTATGCTTCTAATAATTATCCTACAGACAATGGATGTAAATAAATCAACTAATATAATAAGTATTATAAATAAATCATGATAACATTTAAATTTTAAACATTAAATTATAAATAAATTTCAGAAGGTATTTAATTACACCCATATATTCAGTTGATAGCGATTAGTGGCAGTAATTGAAAGGCTTCTGTAATTTATTATTTAATGCTAAAACTTAAATGTCCCACACATTGTACCTTTCTATTATAGCACACTATATATTTCTGAAGTCTGGACAATTTCTGTAGTAACAAAGGTAGTTAAAGAAAGTGAATGGGAAGCAAGAATACTTACTTCATTTATCCAATAGTTTCTTTATTAAGTTAACATTGTTTCCTTGATGTGTAAGTAATTTAATGTTTTATCATTAAATGGGCACAATATAGAATTTAATTAAAATAATTACCAATCAAGTTTATATTTACACTGAAGGATACCAGGTGAAGGTTCAAATCTGTAATAAGGTAGACCAAACTATGAAGCCATTTTATATTCTATAATTATTAGTTAGTGAGACATGTGCCTACTTAACACATTTGCTATCAATAATAAAATGACGTATAAAATAAAAACTAAAATACTGTTACTTATTTGCATAAGTAATTGTTCATAACCAGCCAGTCTCAGCCACAATACCCATCACTACTTTCGTGTGAATCTTTATCGCATAACACTTAATTGTCTACTGATTTTGCTAACTTATTCCAAAAATTCACAGCTATAGGACTTGATTTGTTCACTTTGAACAAAAAAATCTTCAAAGAAGACTACTATTATTAATCAAAATTTTATTAATCAAAATTATAATTTAATTTTAATTAATGTACATATATAGTTTTAACAGAGGCGGATCAAGCCAAGTGGGGGTCCCAAGAGGTAAAAACTTCGGGACCCTCAAACTCAAGTTAGAAAAAAAAATTTCAAAAAAGCTTTCATTAAGTTATTAACAAAAAAGAAAAGTAATCAAAAATTTCATGCCATAGCACATTAAATGAATTTATTAAAAAACATATTTTTACATGAATTTCCATCTTGCTTTATTTCTTGCAAATGGGTCAATTATTTTTGCATTGTCAATTCGGCTTTAAATTTCCTGCTATATATACAGAATAGTACTCCTTAAATAATTTTTTGCATGTTTTAAAACAGAAAACGATCTTTCATCTGGTGCATTAGATAAATGAATTGTGTAAAAAAAATTCAATAATATTTCACCATTCAGAAAGGTGCAAGACATTTCTTTGGCGGCTCGATACATGTCTGGTGTGTTTTTTATGGTGTCCTTTTTGTAAATATCCTTAAACTTTTTTTTATCTCGTTCTTTTTTCTTCTATTGATAAATTCCAGTCAAAAAATAATCAAAAAGGCTTTAAAACAACTTCATACATCTGAGTTCTTCGAGATAGTTCTACCTTGGAGTTATCACATATGATATAAAATGAATTGAGTGTGAAATTTCCCCTTATTATAAATTCACGTCGACTTTTTTTTATTTTCATTAAAAAACATTTTTTCACTTTTGTTGTCTGTGTATTTGTCCATCTTTCACATTAAATGATGGCCCTGATAAATCAGTTGCCTCTTTTTAAACTTTTTCAAATTATTGATAAAATTTTCTAATGACTAGGATAGGTCCTTTCAATAGTTCGCACTCCACTGATTACAGTGATTTACTAGTACCATTTATTCTTTGTAAAATAGTATTCCAACTTACTATCATTAGGGCGGTTTTATATTTGTCCATTTTCTTTAGAAGTGAAGTAGCCTTCACTACAGTAACTTTTTTTTCCTCTTCTGAATTACAAATTTTGGTTAAAGCCTCTTTTACATGAGTGAAAACAAGTTTTATAGCTAATACAGCATCTGCTCTTGCTGACCATCTTGTATTAGAAACTTTTTATTTGACGGAATGTTTAAGCATTTTTAGATTTCTGGATAAAATGTTCTGGCGATGGGTTGACACAGAAAAAATGTGAATAAATTCTGCACAAACATAAAATACTCTTATGCAGCGCTACAACTTTCTGCAGCGAAATTTCTAATTAAATTTAAGGAATGACTAGCACACGAAATAAAAACTGCACTTTGGGCTATGTTCTTTAACACGTGCTTGCAAACCTGCATACTTTTATGACATATTAGAAGCATTATCAAATGATTGTCCTCGACAGTTTTTAATATTCACTCCTAATTTTATTAAAGTTTGCACAACTTCTTGTTCCAAATATGAAGATGTGTGTTTATTTACATAAAGTTAAATTTCTTATTTTTATTTAAATTTATGTAAATGTTGTTAGGAGGCCACTTTTTAGATAAAGGAATAGTGGTTTTTTTTTTTTTATAAGGCATTTGTCTTTGCCCATAGTCTATGCCTCTCCAATCCTTCCCTTTCCATCATCCCTCTCACACACACAACATCTGATTTGAAGAGAACAAATTCTTGACTGACTGCAGCTTATGCTCCAAAAATATTGAAGAGTATTTGTTATAGTTTTTTTCGTTATACAAATAGTTGTGCTGGCCAGTCCCATGGACAAGCTTGCTCTTACTTCCCCTTAATATGTGACAAGTAATTAAGTATTTTACACTCAATTTCACAGACCATCTGGTAGCAGCCTCTTTAACCAGTTTATCTTTGGAATTATTCAATATTTTAACGAGGGACATATCCAGAAACTTATATTTTCCTCTACGTTTCTTGGTTTCTGAGTTATTCTTGGCATATATGGGAGGCTAGTCTATTTGTCTCATTGGAGCCAGGTTGTACTGAGTTCATTATTTTGTTGTAGTATTTTTCTGTTGTGGAATTAATTTTCTTGAGGTTATACCCCATGTCTTTTAAATATTTTGTGAATGCATCTATATAGTTTCTCTGATCAGATTCAAATTTACCTAGTTTTAAATTTCTGTAGAGAAAACCTTTAAGATCTGCATGGCTATGTGCCATGGGGGTTATAGATTTAGGATGTATGGTTCCTCTGACATTTATGGCTTTTAGAGCCATTTTGTAGTTCAAAATATTATTCTGATTTTGCACTTCTATATGCAGAAATTTTATATTTAGGTTTTCATCTTCTTTTAGTACTGATTTCCAGAGGAGATTGAATCGTATTCCAAGATCGGAAGAGCCAAAGACACAACTAATCTGAAGTTGATTGAGATCACTAATCTATTTTAAGATGTAAAGATAAATGGATTCATTCCTATGCAAGCAAAATATGAAAATCTCATTGGAAAATTGAAGAAACTATAAAAAAATTGGATAAAAAAATTCGAAATTCCAATTTTTTAATAAACACTATGGAATATTTTTTCATATAATACTCATTTCATTATTTCACACAATGAAACAAAGCTATTTATATTCAATTGAAAAAGACTGCAATCATTTATAAAATTCATATATTTATCAATTTTGAAATTATCTGTACAGCAAAGAAAATATAAAAGGTTAACATAATTATAATTATTAGCATAAACATTAAATAATAATTTTTCATAAGTACTACTTGACACACTCCCAAATCATAAGAACACAATGGAAAAATATTTCATAAAACTTCCCATAAACATGCCTATTCTTAATGTAGGAGTCTAACATAGTTTTAAACTTTCAGAAAAATCAATATAAAGCAATTTAATAAAAAGAAAATAAAGCAGGGGAAATAAATTGATGAAATAAAGTCTGGTATTGAGACAATAAGGTTTTAAGATTTGCAGATTAGGGGTAATAATAATATAGTTGAAGTGTTAGGTCCATAGAGTTCTTGCTTACTGAGGTAGATTATAGCATAACAGTTAGTTATATAAAGTAGGAATTATGTCTAATGTTTGGACTCTAGATAATCCTGGATAATGCAAAGATATATCCTTTAATTTCCAGACACTACATTTAATAATAATTAGAAGTTTATAGTTTGCCAGTACATTATTGGTTCTATATAGCCAGAGAAATATAAGGATCAGCTGTTTAAGCATTATTTGCTAAGTTTGGAATTGATTAAATAATTATCCTGGTCTCTAGTAGACCCATTTCAAATCCAGTCACAAGGTTGACTTGATTATTTTGTTGTTGATCATTCATGATAATGAATGATTGTTATTCTTTTCTGTAATGCTGGTTGAACTTATAATTAGTTCTCTGCTGATCTCTCATGCTCATTATATTCATTATCATTTCTTTTATATTTAATGTTATATTTTGTTTATTTGGGGGTGATGATGGTTTCCCATCTTGTCATAATCCATCTCTAATGTGGTGCAAGATTACAAATAGTAACCCAGTTATAAGACCTTGTAATCCCAGATTTTCACTTATTAACCCCCTATTTTCTGTACTGTTATTCAACTGTGAGCCGTATGTTGATCAGATTTTGATGGCCAGTGACCAGATAACTTGAATTTCAAAAATATACCTGGAAAAACAATTCTGTACTTTGATGGTAGAATTAATTTAAAACATATCACTATAAAATGTGACAAGATTATAGAGGTTGAATGTTATAATTTGATTATAGATTATAAAACAGTAGTATTAATATTTAAGAAGTTCTTATTTAAAGTTGAACAAAAAATCAAAGCATGATTTTGGTGATTGAATTGAGTTTTTTGATTGTTGATGTTTGTTTAGCTATAGAGGATTTTGTCCTTGGCTAATGTTTTCATGAAGCTCTGTGGAGTGTTCTACCTCAGGCACAGCTCCAACTTATTTTTTTCATATTTTTATTGTTTATCATGATTCAATTAATGTAGCTCTGCCAACCTCTAAGTATCCAAAAAAAGAACAAGGTATAGTTCTGTATTATCCAGCCCCTAAGACTTAAAGGAGCAGAACTTTGCAAAGATTGTTCCATTTTTGTTTTTATTGTGGATTTATGTAGCTTATACTGTCTAAATTAAAATAGACCTTTGGATGTTCATGCTGCATTGTGTACTTATAGTCCAGTGTCTGGATTCTGTATGTATCCCAGGATTGTAAGTCACTGTGCATTCTTTTGCTGTCAGATTTTCACCAGATCTCTAAGAAAGGTTTTGACAAATAGTTCTTGATATGAACTTGTTTTTGTATATGCATATGTACTATAATAAAAATATTATGGAAATAGAAATTAATCACAAACACATAAATGGGATATGATTGGAGAATAAAGCAGGAGAAATAAATTAATGAAATAAAACATATTGAGACAATAAGATTTAAAGAAAAACAGATTAGTAGTAATGATAATATAGTTGTAGTGTTAGACAATATGAAATGTGGTTTCATGGAAAAGCAGATGTTAAGTTTAATTTATGAGATAGTTTTAAAAGTTCATATTTGTAATTCCTGTATAAAAATAATTTAACACAGTTTCTAGAAGATTAAAAGTAATTTATATAAACATATATGCTGGCAAGAAGAAAATTGAAAAAGATGGAGGGAGAACATATCATAAAGAAAAGATCAGCAACCAATGGAAGGAACCCAGAGATTTTAAGATGCTTCCATGTTATTCTAATTGTTGGAAATGTTTAACAAATGAAAGAACAAAGAGAGGAAGATAAAAAAGAATAGATAAGTGAAAAGTAGAAAAATAACAAAAACAATGTTAAAAAATTGAAAGTATATATTCTATAAAAAATATATGAAAAAAGTAAGATCAAGTTATAGAGAAAATTAAAAATAATAAAATGAGCCAAAGTATTCAGGATGTTAATAACAATATAATACAAATATGTGAGAAAAAATTGAATATATTGAAGAAAATGCTATAAGTGAATATAGTATGAATTCTGAAACCACTAGTAATGATGTTTATGTTAGTGCTATTGATTATCAGCTAAATAAAAACATAAATGAAGAAAAATTTGACAAACAAAAAGTGTAAAGTGATACAAAATGTCATGATGGAAAAGAGTTTAATGAATTCTTTAGTGAAATAAATAAAAATGTAGATGATGAAAATAATGTAAATGAAGATCAAATGATAAATGCATTAAAACAATGACTAAAATACTAAAAATGAATAAAAATCTATGGATATGATAAACCAAAAGATTGAAGAATGCAAATAAAAAACAGAAATGACACTTCAAAAAGTACAGTAAGTAATAAAGAAGTAGAAGATCAAGTCTCACCAGAGACATAGACAATAGATATACTAGAGAGACCTACACTCATAATTTTTTCAAGGTCAGATATTTCATTTAAAAGTACTAAATGTTGGTTCTTTTAAAATAAAATTTGTTATTCATAGATTGGATGATTTTGTATATTGACAAAAAATGTATTGAGCTGATAATGGAATTACTAAGGCAACAACTTATGAAAAATTATAAAGAGGAGATTTTGGCTCTCCTAATACTCAATATAAATGATTCTCAAAAATGGAATAAAAATAGTATAAAGAACAGAGTTGATGGAAGAAAGAATAAATATAATCCAAGGTAGGAGGCATGGATGAGAAAAAAGATTAATAACAGTCCAGAAAAAATCTTAACAGGTCACCACCCATTTCACTATAGCTAGAGTAAAAAAAACTACTCGAGTATCTTAGCTTATTGAGTGTAACTAATCTTAAATTTTCTTTTTATTGTGAAATAAAATTGTCTCAATCAAACTAAAATATCAAGAAAGTGTTCAAATAATTTCATTTCTTATTATTAACCAGGGTAATGTAAACATTTGGCTACATAGTCTGAATTAAAAATAATTAGATAATTGGAAACATGATCCTCAGGTTTAATTTAGATTTGTGTAATTAATGGAGAAAAATAATATTTATTTAATTGAATATTTTACTTCTATTCCCACATGATAGTAGGAAGAGACAATTTTTTTAAACTTGTTTTTAGTCATAATATGCATATCACAATATGTATTATAAATTGTAAATGTTAGTAGAAGAGAGAGAAAATTATAAAATCAGATAATTTCTTTTGTTCTCTGTCTTCAATAATTTTATTTAATTACCAATTGTTTTTAATTTTTTTAATTAAAATTTTAAAAATTTTCTAAGAAAAAATAATTTTGTCTTTTTTATAAATTATTTAATAAATATTAATTTTAACCTTAAAAGAGAGAAGTTTTATTTTTAGTAGTATTTTTTAAAAAAAAAAAATATGATTTTAATACTTTTGATAAACTTTATTATAACTTAGAGTTGCTTTTTCTCCTTTTTTCTTTATCTTTCTTCAATGCAAATAATTTAATTAGTATATTTTGTTTTTCTTTTGGAAAGAATTTTTTTCATGGTGTTAATTTAAGTTCTTGACTTGTTTTCAATGTCAAAATTTAAGGATGGAAATAGGTAAACAATTGTTTTGGTAAAATTTTATCTAATTGTTTGTTATTTGTAATTACTTGTAGGCAAGATTATTTTAGATAAAAAATAATAGTGGTGTAAATAAATCAAAAGACAAGTGCCTGGTAAGAAGAAATTATTCCTAACTTTGCTGTTGAACTAATCCAGTTGCTAAAAAAAAAATGAAGCAGAAGTCTTAACTAAGCTGTTACATAGTACAGCAGAAGTTTTAAACATGTTTTTAGCATATTATAAATTTAGTCATAAAATTGTTTTCTACAATGAAAACCATGTGCTAAATAGAGCTAAAATCTAGACATCATCTTCTTCCATATAACTGATAACTTCATTGCAATGAAATGTAGAGAAATAGAAATTATCCTCTAAAGTAATATGCAACTTTGTCTTCAACCAAAAGCATGAATCTCTGTATGTTATTGTCATCTGAAAATTTTAGTGAAAAGAAATGGATAAACTTTGTTCTTGGCTAATCTTGAAATGCAGCATATCAGGGAAAGAATAAATTAATTATATTCATATGTAGATGCCCTCACAGAAAAACATTCAACTTGGGAATTATAACTCGAAAGGACTCCACAGAAGAATCAAACCATGGTTAAAGATATTTTTGTGTGCAAATTCTATTTTTGTTAATAGTAAAAAAAAAGATTACATAAAAGTAATAATCTTTTGTAAGAATTGATAATTTTAAATATTTTTATTAATGTTTTCAAATTGTGAAACATATTTTTTTAATCTATTCAATTTTCTCTAAAATTATGAAAGAGGTTTTTTTAAGAAAAAAATAAGTATTTTTTAATTTAAATTTAATTTTTCAAACATGTTTTTTTCTTTTTATTTATTTTTTTCTCATAAAACTTAACAAAAGATTAAACTAAGTCAAATATTGTTATCTTTGATTTTGAAAATCTTGCTTTTCCAACTCTTAGTTATTATAAATAATATAATAAATTAATTTAATGAATAAAAATTTACTGGTTAATATAATTTTTATGAAACTATAGTTTTTTGATGAAATGAATATTTAAAATTTCACACTATCAGGTCGATTTCTTTTATTTATTGTTAATCAATTAGTTATTAAATAATTGTTTTAAAATATTGTTTAATCTTTATTCCTTCCAACTAATGTTACATGAATTGGCAGTGTTTGACTTGAATTCAAGACAGCTTAGTGTTCTAGGATTTGTTTAAATTATCCCAATAAAACTATTTATCTATAGTAAAGTATACCTATGAATTATTTAAAGAAATTTAGAATAAACTGGTTTATTTATATATCTTTTACAGTAATAGTCTATAGAGTTTTTGAGCTATATTACAGCATAACAGTTAGTTATATAAAGTAGTGCTTATGTCTAGTGTTTGGACTTTAGATAACCCTGAATAACACAAAGGTATATTCTTTAAAGTTCAGGTACTATTGAGAATGAACAAAATGGAAAAATAAGATTTTTGGATTTACCAATATTTAGAGATGCTATTTATTTAAATTATAAATTAATTTTAAACCTATTAAAAATAGAGAATATATTCATTTTAAATCATGTGTTCCAATGATACATAAAATGGCAAGATCTGAAATCGTTTTTGCATCGCAATGATAAATTATGTAAATATAAGAGTGATAAAATTTTAAATATTGAACTCTTTGCTAATGAACTTTTAAAGGTTGGTTATGATAAAAACCAAATTTTGCATACAGTAAATTCATTTAATAATAAGAGAAGGGTTTGCAATGTTACCTTAGATAATAACAAATAGATATCTATGCCATTTGTAAATAACATGCAATCTAAATTAATTAAGAATATATTTAAAGACAAGTATAATATTTCATTTTGTGTTCCTCCAAATGTTAATTGATTCATTAATAATTCTAAGAGTATAATTCCTAAATTGCAAAGAAGTAATATAATTTATGAGATTTCATGTGAATGTCAAAAATTATATATCAGTGAATCAAGATTTTCTATGGAAAAAAGATTGAAGGAGCATCAATTATTATATAATCGGATTAAAAATAAGTGTAAATAGTTAATTTAATACAGCTTCAGTATTCTTTGACCATGAAAAAGTTTGTAATCATAGGTTTACATTTAATATTAATGAAATAAAAATATTCTTGGCAGAAAGGAATCATAAAAAGAGGAAAACTAAAGAGGCAATTTTAATAGATAAATATAAAGATAATATTATTAATAGGCAAGTTGCAAATATGGCCATACACAGCTTATGAAAATTTATGTTACATTAAAATAAAAAAAATTTGAAATTCAGTTAGAGCTGACAAGGATTACTACTGAATTGAAAGCACTACTAAAGAATTTAAAATATAATATTTATAATATTTTTATAAAGGGCATTATATATATATATATATATATATATATATATATATATATATATATAAATATGATATATATATATATATATATATATATCACAGCTGCATGTCAACTTCTGAAAATTATCTTATGCTCAACCATTTTCCAAGAAAATAAGGTCTGAATTTGCAATCTATATTTATCTAATAAAGTTATAAATAGTTATTTATATAGCACTGACTACATATATAATAAAGAGAAAGGGAATAAAACCTTCAGTCATGAGTTCTTATACAAATTTACATGCAGTTGTGCACTTGCCCATGAGCTCAGTTTAGAGCGTATTATCATGTAAGCCAATACTCTAACTCTCTCCTATTATAGAATGAAAAAGTTTATATAATTCATTTGTTAATTTATAATTCAAGCACACATTTTAAAGCCCTAATTTAGCACAGTAAGCAATATGTTGACTTATATAACGATAAGCTCTAAATTTAAGTGGACCACGTGTTTTTTTTTTTTTAAACTGAGCTCATGGGCGAATGCATGTAAATTTGTGAAAGGGTGCATGACCAAAGGTTTTATTTTCCTTCTTTTTATTATTTAATAAAGTTATTTAATTTTATAATTATTTATCGGCTCTATTTTATATCCAATCATCATTTCATTAACTCAAATATATTAGTTCGCTAACTTTAATCCTTTTAGTATCAATATTTACTATTCTTATGTTGTTAAATAAATACTATCAGTATAAAAGACTAATTTAGTATATTTGCCAATTTAGTAAAATAAAATGGGGTCAAATAGGCAATATATTAAAAAAGAAAATGTGACTGTTGTCAAAAGATCAATAATTTATTCAAAATAATAATGTGAGAAAATATTAACAAATATATAAATAGTATAAGAAAAGATAAAATGGAATGACTTTACTTTGTTCTATAACTAATGATCTTTTATATAAATAATGTTTGGTGTAGTTGTAGAATGAAGATTCTAGAGTCAAATGCTCATTGATCTGGAGCCAACTCTATCATCTCCTGGGCAATAAAACTTCTGACTAATAAAACCATTTTCTTATTTTTGCATATATATAAATTAAAAATTTTAGTGACCAAAATTCAGGCAATTATTACAGAAATTCAGTCCGTTTAAGATTATTTTAATATCTTTATACAATAAAACTAATATCTTAGAATTACTTTTTTTTTTTAAACGCAAAAATATTTACGTATTTATTTACCATGAAGTTTACTATGTAATAAATAATTAGAGGGTGTTTGAACTCAGACTTTCAATCAAGTCATCCATTCCATTTTATACAACTGATACACATGACCACATACATGTGATAAAGATGAATGATCTCCAATATATGTATTTCATGCTGAAACAGGACTCTACTTTTGGTCTACATCATGTTCTTCCACACATATATTAATCAGTGCTCGTTTTATTTAAGATATCAAATCCTTAAACTGTAATAGATACGCTTCAATCTTCTCTACTCTCCAATTTTACAGCCATTCATATCTTTGAAAATTTGATGATGGTATGTTCAAACCCCTTATTTTGCCTATTTTGTTTCATATTCATGTTGCCTGTAAGTCATTCTGACTTCTCATATATAATGCCTTAAGATCACTTTAATACACAGAATATGGATGTGGTTAAGTGTATCAGTTGCATGAGATGAAGTGGAAGATTAAAAGTGCTTGAAAGTCTGGATTCAAATCCCCTCTAATTACATCTAGCTTAAGTATATATACTATACTTGTATCTAAATATTATACAATAAATAAAAAATCTTTTGAAAAAAAATTGCTTTATTTACCTGAATTTAAATGGGCTGTGAGTGTTGGATAGAACCAAGTTTTGCAAGCTTTCATTTTTCATCAGAAAACATCTTAGCTAATGATACATAAATTTAAATATATTTTTAATTTATCAAACATTTATTCAGATATATGCAATATAATCAAAATATATGCATACACACACTTAGATATACGTAACAAAATCGTAAATCAAATTTCAAATAAGTTATAAACAAAAACAAAACAGATGCTAATGACTCGCATCTATGTAAAAAAAGAAATTGACAATTATTTCTATACATATATTTTTTCCAGGATCTGAGAATACCTTCAGATGTTCCTGGAAATATAATATCAGCTCCATTCAATACACAGTTATAGTGACTCTATAATATTTAATATCGAAACGGATTACTGTATTTTATTCAAAGTTAAAAAAAAGTCAAAAACTCTAGAAAAAAGCTTATACTATGTATTACAACTTATAAATAGTTTGCCCGAAATTGAATCACATAAATTAATATAATTTCATTTTACTATTTCTTAGTTGTAATATATATATATATATATTATTTGATTGATATTTAGACATATCAGTCTCGGAAATTTCAGTCTTGTTTGTGCACTAGACTGAAGAGATCTTGATCTTCAATAAATTCGTATACACGTTCTATAAGAGTTTTTTATTTTTTTATTCTTGAATAGAATCACCAGTTTCTAATTTACATATTATGTGTATTGAATAAATCTGAATGCTATATTTTCAGGAGTCCTTTGAAAATGTTTTCAGTTATTTTGAAATATATGTACAGTATTAAGATAGTTCTCTTAGCAATATTTGGGTTTGGTTTATTATCAATGCAACATACACACTTTCAAACTCTTTTACAGCAGTTTTACAAGAAATATTTTGTGGACTAATATAAGAAACTAAGAGAATAAAAGTAAATGGAGATTATTTAAATCATCTATATTTTGTTGATGATATAGTTGCTTTGGCAAATAATGTTTTAGAGTTTCAGGAAATATTGCAAGACTTATTTATAAGATGGAAATAAGAATGTAGAATTAAATGTAAATGTACAAAAGATTAAAATAATGGTCAATGAATTTTCCCAAAAAAAGAAAATAAGGATTGATACTGATGAATTAAAAGTTAACAACTACAAAAATACTTGGTCAGATTATTATTACAAATTGAAACATAGTGGATGAAATTAATCATAGAATTCAACTTGGTTGGAGTGCTTTTGTTAGAGTTAACTTAATATTAAAAAAAAGATATGCCTATGTGTTTCAAAAGGAAAGATTTTCAATAAATGTGTGTTACTAGTTTTTACATAAGGATGTAAAACCTGGATACTGAAACAGTAAGATTTGCTTTGCAGATCTTCGTTTCACCTTTTCTCACCTCTTTCCTACCCTCATATCTTAGTTTAAACCCCAGTGTATCGTAGTGTGTCTACATTGCACTTATATGCTGAAAATCTCACCCAATTTTAAACCAGGAGTACAAAGCTTGTGTTATATATATATATATATATGTTTCTAACTAGTGTAAATTATGTGTATGTACACGTAAAAGATATTTGTTTAAAAAGTAGGTTATATAGGATGTAATTGCGCACACACTGTGATATATTTATTTTAAAAACTTAAGTTAAATTAATTTTGTTATTTAAAATTATTTCTGTTTAAATCTATTTATAAAAAAGATATTACATTGGTAATATTTGTTTTAGTTTAATAAGGTAATATTTCACGGTAAATAGATTTGGACATTTTACAATTTAAAAGTAAAATAATTTTGTTTTTAGAAATCATGCCGCATATTTTCGCTTAAAAATAAGTGAGGATTGGTAAGAAAACAATAGTTTAATTAATATGTTCTAGTGGTTTATCTAGAAATACAGCAGATGTCCACTTAGGGAAATTTTAATTAGCAAAAAAAAATTTTTAAAGAAATCAAAGTTTTAATCCGAATGTCTACAGGGTAATTAACAATAAAAAATTAATTAAAATTTTGTTGAATTCCTTTGGACGTTCGGATTGGTTTGATTGCAGCAATGATAAGATAGCAAATTTTCGTATATTTGAAACACTCCAGGGCAGTTTTATTGTACAGCTTTGCTATATATAGAAGGGTTTTCTTTTGTTTGAGCTTTCTGATTATTATTCTAATTAGTGTTCTTAGTTTTCTGATAGTAGGCAAGTAGCCTGAAAGTTTTAATATTTGAAGCCGAGTTTTCATCTTCAAATAGACTTTACAGTTTTCAAATATATTGCATTTAAAGTGTTCTCTGAAAAGTTTAATTTGCTGAAAGTCTAAGAATCTCAGAGAACTGCACATCCAGCTCTTAACAGAAATCTTAAAATAACTGAGTAGAGCCGGCAAGAAGGCTATTTTCCTTTCAGAAATGGCCATCCCTGCACATCAATGCCATCTGATGTCTTCACTTAAGAAGCCCTAAAAACTGCCACCACTGCTAAAAATGTGAACTGTTAACCGAACTTTGCTGCCAAATTCTTATGAGTGCTGCTACCATCAAACTGGAAAAGTCTCCACCTGTTAAAATTCCTACTTCAACAAGGTAACCCAAAATTAACCCAAGAGCTCTTGTGATATCATATTCCTTCTAAGCTATAGCTAATACCATTTGTTTTATCTTATAATTCTGTTCTTGTTTCTTTAACTTCTGTAACTTAATTAATGTATTCTATCTCTTTACTTGGGTTAATATTTTGTATTTTAATCTGTTTTTCTTTTATTATGATGGTGTGCCAGCATAGCCATTGACTGAGCAAATTACTTCCTTTTTTATTTAAATCAAGATGCCGCCATTAATGCATTTTAAATTATAAATTTTGTCCCATTTTATTATCTTGTTAAATCGCTCGTTTGAGGACTATCTTATTAGTAATCAACTATTTAATAATTTTGCAGTTAAAATCCACATGTTTATTGGTTTTAACATAATATGTGTGAGGTCAATGAGTAAATATTTAACAAATGAAGGATTACATAATTAACTTACATTTCTCTTAAAACCCCACAATTATGCATTCTCCCACTTTAAATATGTTTTATTGTTTTTCTTAATTTCCAAAGCTTATAATTTTGAAGTTGACAATGGGCGGACTTTCTTAAAATAAATATCCGGGGAATTGATTAGTTGCTTTCTCAAAATAAATGAATCCTTTTTAAATATTTTTATGTACTTTGTTCGAGTGCTGCTAGTAGGGGTATTGGGTGTTTGAAACCACTTTGTTCTTCCAAAGGGCTTTAAATGGCTAAGACCGTTTCCCCTTCACTTTCTACAGTTCCCAGTTAGAGTGTGTACTCGAATTGTCACACCTGGAAATTCTATGCAGTTGTCACACAGTCGCTAAGTACTTGGATGAATCCAGATTTGGACTGCCATGTGACACCACTTCCTACAGATTTAGGGCAAGATGCATTCCCATGTTTTACTTTATTTATTCATTTAGTTATTTATTTTGCAAAGCTCCATGGTTTCAATGTACCACCCCCTCCATCCTTTACAGAAATTCCTCACTAGCACCATCGACCTCCCAGTATAATTTAATTATTTCTATGAATATGCATGCCTTAATGACATCCCCACCTTATAGCTTAATGAGCATTAGTCTGTTCTATTCTCGAATTCAAGAAGTATTACATTAAAACTTTACTGTCTCCAAACCTTTTTATTCAACTATTTCTGATATTTACTTTAAGCACCTCGCATATCTTCGCAAACTTTCTTAGGCACATTATCATAATGTTATTGTATTAGCCTGAAGTATAGAGAATTCATTAACAACCCGTAATGTAAATTTTGACTGATATTTGTTTTAAAACAATGTTAGTTAGTAAATGTCACTGTCTAACATATGCAGACAGTGTGCGTATTATATATATTTGATAATTTAATAAATCTTTTAAATTTACTAAATTTTGATTCTTGATCTATATCACTGTATCAGTCTATATCTTTATACATCTCTTTTGTGCCATTCATAGACATTTAGTTAACAAACTCCAGGCTTATATTGTAGTACAGGGTCTTTTTGTTTCTCCCTGACCACCGGCGCTGGTGAAAAGGTTATATTATTAGTAGCATCAGGTGCATTATCATATAAGTGGTGCTGTGGCACGTAGACTTTGGATTCAAACTTAGGTTTTTCATGAAGCAGACCTTCCTAGTGTTGAGTTCATGTCTGGGTTTAAATTCTGCAGTGTGTTAGCGAGGTAGATGAATCTGACCATTACAATACTTAACAAAAACAGCAATCCAAAGAATTCAGACCACTCAATAAAGTATGGATAAATGTATATTAAGAGTAATAGTACAAGATTGAAAATGAGATACATGGGTGAGAAAATAGCAAGTATTACTGAGTGACATCACTGAAATAATATAGAGACTGAAATGGAGTAGGGCTGGACATATTGCTAGAAGAAATGATAATCGATGGATAGTTGAAATCGTAAACTGGATTCCAAAAGAATGTAAAAGACTTATAAAGACACCACATGGGAAAATGGATAAATAAAATAAGCAAGTATGCTGGAGTCATGTTGAGAAGAGAAGCTCGAAATCAGAGAAGATAGATTGAACTTGGAAAGATCTTCATCCTGCAGTGAATTGATAATGAGTGAAAATAGTAGTGATAATGCTATATATGTTGAAGCAGTAAACTCTGTTATACATATTTTGGCATCACTGTCTGGTAATATTAGAAACCTTAAACTAAATGTGCAAACCCATCTATGTACTGTTTAATCACCAGGGGGTGCAAGTACACATATACACGTGATTATCCCCCCCCCCTTTGTAAGTTTTAAACATTTATTTGGAATAAAGAATATTAGTTTTAAGTCATAAATATTTAAAATTTCCATCACCTTAAATAATCGTGTATGTGTGTGTATGTATTACAAATACGTAAAAATGTTGTAAATAATATTCAGTTTATTAAAAATATTTTGAATCTTATAATTTATATAATTTGTGTATTTTATTATTAGGCTGAAACAATACCAGAGAAAGTTCCAGAGAGTAATTAACATAACTCAAAATTATAAACAAAAGAAACATACCCTGTTCAATTTAAAAATGTCGTTACTAAATTAGACTTATTTAGCAATCCTAATGTTAATGGAAATTATATCTCTTGAATCTATTTCCAATCTTAAAATAAATTAAAACAACACCCTCTAGAACTTATCGCATTATCACCTTTAAAATGTAAATCTTAAACAAAGGATAAGTGCAGTCAGGCCAGGTAATGCAGATCCAGACCTTGCCAGCAGCAAGGTAATCAAAGTTTCTAGAAAGTTTTGTTGGTGTATAAATACAGCCAAAATTCTATGCTAGACACTCTTTATTTTATTTTAGAAAATGTTGATGAATAAATCCACACTACTCAAAATTATGAATCATAATTTCTGAGTAGAGGAAAGAAATTTGCTTTCTCGATCTTTTCAAGATGGTCTCCATACTGAGATGCCATCACCATTTAAAGACTGATTTAATTAAATGCTAAATTAATTCAACAAAGATGTCAACCATTATTTTTCTGAACTCTGCATTGTTAACTATGTTTTCCATATTTATTTCTTATGCATATCAACCCATACAGCCATCAAGTCGAGTAACAGAAGGCAATCCCATCCATGCCACTAACATGAACTCTTTAAACCCTTTATTTATGTAGTCTTAATTTGTTTAAAGTATAAATGTAACTCTGTCTATTTAATAATTGGTGATGTAATGCTGATTAGGGTAAAGGTTTACTTTAGAAGCCACATCATGTTCACCCTCTATTTCTTAAAATTGCAACTGAAAAAAAGGAACACATATTGGTAATAAAAATTATTGGAAAATCTTACGTATATGCTATAAAAAACTTACATTACTAGACCTATTATTTTTGATTTGGAACTATATTAGAATTAGATAAAAATGTATTAAAATGTAAAAGATAATTAAAAAAAAACATTTATCTTTTTAATCATAATTGTGTCCTGTGCAGACTAGGAAGTTGGAGAGAAAACAGTAGTGTTGTGTCTAATCCAGAAGGCAAATTCTTGTAGGTATGACAAAAACAAAACTCTGCTGGTACCAGATTGGAATTTCAGCTTATGCTTTACTCTCATCCACATATTTTCAATATCCTGGGTATGTATGTCTTGGTCTTTGGGATGCATGAAGTTGACATGATGGACATCAACCGAATGCATATATGCACCATTGTTGAGTCTGTTGCTGGTATTGTATGCATCCCAGCCATCTGAAATGATATGAATACCTGGTAAAATGTACTGCTGTATCAGGGTCTCCAGAGTGGCAGCCATCCTCTCTGGAATTTCAGTCATGAAGCATTTCCTTGATCTCCTTTCGATATCACCAAAGACCCAAAAACCTCTTCATACAGTCCCCCTGTGGTATTTGCGATGAAAATAATGTCTCATCAATTTTGATAACCAGTGATCCCACTGTCATCAAATCCACTGAGAATCATAGGATTTGCATCAAAATATATGGCATATTCCTCACAGCAAAAATTAGCTTAGTCAATTATTATCTTTTTGCTGACACCAGTCTCATGCACAATGTATTCTTGTGGCAAACTATGCACCCAAAAATACAATACATTCATAACTGTTCCCAGAGGCAGATGACTTCTGGGGGAAAATGACCTCTTTCTGATTGATCTGCAGTGATGACATATTCTGCATTGCCATTTACACCCATCTAAGCCTGTAGAATACATCACCAGTGAACAACAAACATCACACTGTTAGTATAGGGCATAATTCTTCAGAAGGTGTCTTCTTGCAAGCCATTTGATGGTCAATTCTGGAGTTTGGAAGGCATTTCACAACTGATACATATTCCAGTCTTCTGCCAGAATAGCAGCAACATCCAAAATTTGATCATCTGGAACTAAAGATGTAACAGGTCTATCTGCCATTTTTTGCAACTATAAAACTGTACACATGTGCATGTAATTCAAACTTTTGAACCCAGGGGGTGTCTTTATTGTAACAAGTGTTATAAATGTAGATAGTTTAAATTCTTAAGTTTCAAATAAATAAATAATTATTTTAATTAATGTAGTGCAATTAATCCAACATTCAGTTTATCGATACAAATGTTTTAAGTAATATTAAATAGTTTTAATTTTATAAAATAGAGGGTGAACATGATATGGCCACTAAAGTAAACCTTTACCCTGATTAGTATAACTTAGTAAATTAATGACTTTCTCTCTCTGTAAAATATAATGCATGAATCTATAAATTTATTCTTTAAATGTATTTACTGGGTTTCATTCTATTTCTATCTTACTATTTTAAATGTGGCAAACTTTCAACTTCATTTAGTATAATTTTATATCTGATTATATTTAATTTAATATGCTAATAATTCAATCTGGCAAATCTAACTTATTTTAATTCTCAATCCTGATAATATGAGATAGCAAATATTTAAATGTAGGTTTTCTTACTGAATTAAGATTCGATCAGTTGAATAATCTTACTAAATTGTTCTATTTGCTTGATGGCAGATTATATGCCTTCATATTTAAGATATCAATTTATTACCATATTAACACTACTGATTTAGTTAGTCTTAATATTATATAAACTTAATGGCCTTACCTTTCTTATAATAAATCATTTGCATACCACATCATCCAGCATAATTGTATTACGTAATTATTTATTCATTAAGTGTACTTATATTTGTTTAATAAAGGGAACTACATATTCCCTCTCTTTTATAGTTTGCCTTTCTAATTAATATTTAAGATTATTTTGTGTACTTTTAAGGATGGGTTAAATTTTGTCATGTCATTACGCTAGATTTTATTAAATTACGAAAGCCCTAGTTAACACATCAGTGTCATTAATGACCTGAATCTTCTTAGCATTGCTTATCCCTGATAGTGTTATAAAACTTCATATATCTTGCTTTGTCAAACTTAATACCTGGAGGTCCAGAATCATTTTCTTATGACATATCCCTAAATGGAGTTTGGAAGCACCGACTCCAGGATAATGTCAGGTTAAAGTTAGGCTCTGCATGGGATAACATCGGGAAATCCGAACCATGAATCTCTACCAACTATTTCTTCAAAGTCTGCCCTGTCATAGGTGCAGGCAGATTTCTCACATTTGTATAATTGATTAAGCTTCTCATCCTAAAGTGGGCTTAATATTTCTAATGTTATCATTTAGGTCATCACTGCAATTCTTAATATTTTATATTGCCCGATTATTTATCTATAAGTCATAATGCTATGATTTCTGTAAACCATCTTTCTTTCTTTCTATTATTTATATGTTAGAAATGTCATTTAAAGCTTATTTAAGCTATCCGCCCTCTCATTAAAACGATCTTTAGATACGCTAGTAAACAACATTCAGTAAATTCTGTCAAGTCAGAATGATTTGCTGAAATATGAAAATAACTGTTTTCCTTCTAAATGATTGATGGAGTATAATTACTGACCAAATAAATCTTATAATATCTATAAATATATTGTAATGTATGGTCAGGATAAACTATAATTTGAATATAAGTTTATGTAAATAAAACTCTATTTCATCTATGTTCGTTAAGGTCATTTATTTCTCATTGAGTTAATCATAGCGTTCGAATCATAAATTAATATTAAAATTGATATCTCTCTGTTAGTATATTAAGCTGATTTATCTTGATTATTTGTCTGTTTAACTTGTGTTGGCATATTCTTTAATCATTAATCTGTGTTCTATTATTATGTCATCTATTAGAATACGCAAATCATCGCTAATAATTATGTGAAACCCAGATTCTACTAATTTTATGACAAGTAAATAGATTCATCATGGCATTTATTAAATTACATAATCATTACATGATTATTCAATTTCTCATTAATTATTATTAATAAATTATTAACATTTTATAACCAGTTATTTAATTGTTCTTTGTCTCATGTTTTATGCATGAACATCGTTAATGGGTTGTGTTATATATAATTTCAGGTTGTGTTATATATAATTTCAGATTCTATTGACAGTAGGTTCTTATTTTATTAAATAATTCTTATGAAAATATTATGCGCTATCATATCCTGTTTGGGGTTCAAAGTTAAGTAATATCACTTTTTTCCTGTAGATCTCTTGTTTCTCCACTGTGTCTTCAGGACTGGAATAAATAAAATTCATCAGTTATCATAAGCAATGTTGTTTATAAGGTTATAGTTTTAGAGAAAAATAAAAACAAGACAGAATCCATGATTGCTCCTGACGGGTGTATTTCGGGCATGAGTGAATTTGGGGTACTCTTGCCTAAATTCCCAATCTTGTTAGATGAACACACAATTTTGACTGGTACAATATATTACTTCACTTCAGCCAAAGCTTAAAGGAAGCCAATAGAAAATGAGCAATCTCTTCTCAGGGTAACATTCACACAATAAATGTTGTTTTGACAACAGATAGATAATATTTTATTGCTGTATTTTAAGACTTGGCTGAAGTGATGAGATTTACATGATAACCAATCAAATATATGTCCTTATGGCTCAATATATATATATATTGTAATGGATGTTTAAGACACCAATCAAATATATATCCATATATATATATATATATATATATTGTAATGGATGTTTAAGACACCATTACAAAAATTATAGTTTTATAGGGGTGAAGAAAATAAAATAAATTTTTATATAAGGTTTCGTTTGTAAAACTTGATTAAAAGTTTTTTTTTAAATGCTTGTACAAATATATATGTATGTGCGTGGGAATTATATTTTAATACCACAGTTATATTTGGTTTTTAATTTTAATTTTGAAAAAAAAAAGAAAACTAAGATTTATTTTTTTTTTTTGTTAAATTTATGTACAAATAGATTGCTTTTCAGATTTGGGGATTTAGATTGATAAGGCTAAAGAAAAAGACAAGAATTTTTCATTAGTTAATTCCTAGATCTGTAAAGGGCAATTTATTTCGTTAATTAGATAACTATTGTTATTTAGATCGAGAATTTTGAAATTTTAATTAAAAAGAAAAAGTTTGGTAATTGGTTTAAGAGATATGATTCAGATATAACAGGCTGAATCAGGCCATTGGTTTATCTTGGACTAGCTTTCAATACTTGCATGAGCTAGAATACTTGCACCAGCGCAAAGAGACAGACACCAACTCTGACAGGAGAATTGCACGATTCCTGCCAAAATACTTAAAAAGAATGATTCCTGCATATTCTGAAAGCTGATCCAGTAATTATTCTACCTAGAATGAACATTAAACCTACAGCAAGAATATTTTCTTTACCATGATGTGCTAAGCTTCTCACTAGGACAGGTTCGGACATCCTGTGTCTCCATTAACTGCCTATAATGCCATAAGAACTGGCTCCAAAGAAACCACTAACCAACTCGCCCAAGCCTACCGTCAGTGACTCCCGAGTAACGGACTACACTTAAAGAAGTCTAGTGCACTAGCGTTTAACTAAATTATTAAGGTACCTTATCTTCCACAGTTTAAATAATTTTGTTGTCTTAGATTTGTTTTCTTTTTTAAATATAAATATTTTTCAAGTTATATCTTATGTAATTCGATTTCTGAGTGCTTGATATTTTTTTCTTTTTAACGAGTGCTAGTTACCTATTACTGTCCATCTTATTTAAGTCTTAGTAAGTAAGATAGTAGTTTATTTTAATCTCACATTCCTTGTCATTACAGAGCGCAGTCTGGATATTACAGACTAATTTAATTGGCTTTTGGCTTGTGACCCATTTTTTATTAGCCGTACTTATGTCGCGACCTGAATTATTAGTAATAGACGATCACAAAATATAATAGTCTTTAGTTTTATTTCTTCAAGCTTCCAATTCGTTTATTAGGGGCACGTACGATCATTTTAACCCTCTCAATAGGTAGATCGTGAGCTCCTAGCCTGTCTCACTCAGAGGGAGGTCAATCGATTGAAAGTAATAACTTTCAACACTCTTTTTATTATTAATGTTTTGGAAGCTACCTTCGTATTTCTTCTGTTTCGACATAAATATCTTTTCCTAACTATGGGTTATAAGCAGGAAGCTAACTTCCTCTGTCTGGCGTGAGATCACTGTATACTTACTAATACTTCTGCTTCTGCCAGTATTTTGCACTCTTTCACGCACAGGAAATCGCCTCAAAGCCTTATAAATATTTTAGTTCAATTTTGACGAATGTACGTGTAGTACATATTTTAAGTGTGCTTTAACGATTATTATTTAGATTTATGTTTATTTAATCATATTTTTAATAAAATTATTTATTTACTTAGTTGATTTTGTTTTCTGTTGCTACCTTTCCAACTCACTGAACAAAACATAGATCTCATTTGCTTGATTGAGCTAGTCCGGCGCATTCGATTCGCATATCCTGTAACCCCTTAAAAATAAATGTCTAGTTCCAAATTTCGGACTAGTGGTGCCCTGGCGGTCAGTTTATACGAGTCTAAAGCTTTTGTCCGGTATAATATATAATAGAAAGATATGCAGATATATTAAGCAAACATTATAATGTTGTTAATTTTTTATATTTATGTGAGTACTTTGAGATTTCTTTAAAAAAATAATATATAAAATATTTAATTTTTATTAACACTATTACAATTTTATAATTAGTTCAATTATAAATATTTTTTAAATATAACAATAATTTCAAATTTTAATCTTAGTTTTATTTTTGGGAATTAAAATAAATTTGTAACAATTTTAATTACAAAATTCTGTCAAGCGTTGTTCGCCGAGAGGTCATCGCAGCTGCCTTGCAAGCAAGTAGTTGTTTGCAGACGGTTGTGGGTTCGCCTCCCGGCCGATGCTATGACATATGAAAAAAAAATTTTTTTGATTTTTTTTTTTAATGTTTTAATTTTTCATTTTTTAAATTCATAAAAATTAATGACATTTGATTTTAAATAATTTTAAAACATTTTTTTTAAAAAAAGTATTGATTTTAGTGACAACTTTAAATTATAAATTATTTTATCTAATATATTTATTGCATTTTAAATGTGTATTTTGTTTGAAAACATATTATTTCATAGGTATATCAGTCTTTAAACTGCTTTGAAGTTTTGTGATTATTTGTCATGCTTGTGCTTTTTAGAATTCATTTTTTAAGTATTTATATTAACTTTAAATAGGCCATTCTAATTTAATGATGTCATCCATCATTTTTATTTTACATACCTTAATAGGTTATCCATCAGTTTTATTTTTTATCTAATTTACACTTGAAAAATCGTTTTTTATGAATTATATCTGGTACACTAGCATAATGCTATTAACCTTTTGAAGGTAAATACACCTTATATCTGTGAAGTATAATTCATATGAAATAAATCTTTATAGCCACAACAGCGTGTAATATCATTAACTAATAATAAACTAAAGATATCAATGATAATAATAAGCTAATACATAAGTCATGTATTAGATACCATAATAGTTATTCTATGTGATGTAGAAGAATAAATTTAATGTATTAGTTCATCCCTGGAAATTTATATAATATAAAACCAAAACATTAATATTAGTAAATTTTAGCTAAGTATAAAAAATTATATATATATGAAAAACGAAAAATCAAAAAAAAAAACTCAGCAAAGGTTTAATGTAAAAGTCAAAGATGGCAATATCATCAAAATCAATAAAGTCTGGACAGAAAAAAAAATTTATATAAAAAGCAAATTAGGATTATTATCTTTAGTTTGAATCATATCTTTAATTTTTTGCCTAAAACAATACAATTTTAAAAATAATAAACTATAAGTGTATATCAAAAATGTATATAATAACGACCCAAAATATAAAGAACTACATGTTGGTACCTTGACGAGATATAATAATTTGTCCAGGATACATAATTGCATTCATTTTTTTTTTGTAGTAATTTTTCATCTCAAACATTTATTATTACAGAAACTCAAACCATTTCTTTCTCATTAGGCATGTATTCCAAAAGAAACCTTCATACCTTCAGGTGAGATGATATCAAATATCTGAATCCCCACATCCATATTAATAGCTTAATACCTTTCTATTGCCCACCCTTGTGCATTATAGAAATTGTCTTCTATCCATGTTAATCCTCTGTGGAAGGGTGAACAATTATTGTACTAGAGAACCATATTATTATTTTTTTTTAACTTTTATCAGTTCCTTTCTCATCTCAATTACTTTATATTCACTAGCACAGTGTTTCCCAAACTGTATTCCATAGAAGGTCAATAAGTATTCCATGAAAAAATATAAAATTCTGTTAAATTAGCCTTGCGCTTGTTTTGAACATGTAAACTGTATTATAACTAAAATTTTGAAATAAATGTTGTTGTTTTTTGTTTTTTAACTCCTATACTGTTATTAAAACTGAAATATATATATATATATATTGCAATAGTATGAAATCTGGAGTGAACTTGGGGTGATGGAAACTTATCATCATCAACCCTAGTTAATACAAAATTTAAAAAAAAAATTACATACAGATATATAATGAATATGAACAGTAAAAGAGCATAAGAGACAATAAAATTATATCATTACCAGCTTTACAGAGAAGAAGGATCATTCATCATCATGGTAGTTGTTTTATAGACATCCATGTCGGGCATGGGATGGCACAATTTATGTGCTAAAACACATAAAAATGCTGTTATGCACGGCCGACATTTCACAGCCACATTTACGTGTAATTCAACAATTCTGCTGTAAAACACATTACAGACCACTTTGTCACATCGCAGTAAATTATTTATGCTGAATCGCACACTTCACACTTTTTACGGTGTAGTGAGAGGGTGTGCTTAAATGTTTTTATTTTTACTTTAATTTTTTTTTATATATTTATTGAAATCACGCTATTGAAGTATTTGATAATTAACAGACTGTTTACACACTTCTGTAGTGAAATTTTAATATGCAAAACATTGTCCAAGGGTATATCTGAACATACTCATAAATAGTTAACACATCAAGTAGCGTTTACTCGAGAACCTCCATGAGAAAATAATAATGGCACAGTAAAACCCAGATGTTGTTCGATTGTGTGATTTATTGACAACAGAATGTGATGCTGTGGGCTTTTTGCAAAGTAAGAATGTACTTCCACATTTAAAGAAATTCGAATGTGGAGCCTCAATGAAATTTAGGATCGGAAAAAGTACATGTCAGTTTAGATGTTCATCTCATTCATGCAGTAGAACGGTTTCCATTAGATATCTCACTTGGTTTGACAGCTCCAGAATACCATTGGTTAAAGTTATACATCTAATATATTACTGGAGCCATGAATACCTAACTGTCAAAGCTGTCCAGAAAGAATTGGGCCTAGGCAAAAATGCCATTTTGCATTTGACTGACGGTCTGTGTTAACTGTGCTCTGAGAGTTTGTCATCTCGACCGTGCTGTCAAATCGGCAGCCCCGGTTTGATAGTTGAGGTTGATGAAATTCTGTTTAGCTGGGAAAAGAACCACCCGAAAAGTACTACCTCCACAATGGATTTTGGGAGGGGGTGCCATTTTAAACCTAGCCAATGTTATTTTTAATCCTTTTTAAAGTTGTTTATCTTTATAGGGGAAAAAAAAATTCGTAACAACTTTTATTTTTGTCGATGTGAGTTTTTAAAGAAATCGACAAGTTAAAAAAAAAGGCTACTAAGTTTTAACTTTGTTGTTGCTTTTTTAAAAAATGTTATTAAACTTAGTTAATGTTATTTTTAATCCTTTATCAATTTCTTTATTTCTTATAGGAAAAAAACAAAAAGGAAGCGTAATAAGTTTTATTTTTGTTAATGTTAGTTTATAAAAAAAACGGTAATCCAAAAAAAAAAGTCCGCTAAGTTTGCTTGTGTTATTTATTTGTGTAACCAAAAAAAAAAAAAAAGCTTCATAACTTTAAACTTGTTGATTGTTCTTTTTTAAAAAAGTGGCATTCCAAAAAAAAGCCTACTAAGTTTAAAAAGTTTGTTTGTGTGATTTATTTGTTACATTTTCATTTACCATTGTCAAACTCCCTCCACTCACAACCCCGACTCCATCTATTTCAGCTAAATACACTAATGATTATTACTAATCATCCTCGAAACTAGAGATTATTTCTAGCACAGATATAAACTTTAAACTTCAGTTAAAGATTAATATATCTTACTTTTTAAATTTACACACACGGAATTATTCACCTTTCTCTATCCCGTATGTAATATCTTTATAGATATAATAAACACCTCCATACTTCCCTATTCTTTTTTATTTATTTTTGTAACCCAAACAACAAAAAAAAAAGCTTAATAACTTTGAACTTGTTGGGTTTTTTTTTTAAAAAAAAAGCGGCATTCCAAAAAAAAAGCCTATTAAGTTTAAAGTTTGTTTGTGTGATTTATTTGTTACATTTTCATTTACCATTGTCAAATTCCCTCCACTCACAATCCCGACGCCATCCATTTCAGCTAAATAGACTAATAATTATTACTAATCATCCTCGAAACTAGAGATTATCTCTAGCACAGATAGATATAAACTTTAAACCTCGGTTAAAGATTAATATATTTGATTTTTTAAATTTACACACATGGAATTATTCACCTTTCTCTATCCCGTATGCAATATCTTTATAGATATAATAAACACCTCCATACTTCCCCATTCTTTTTTATTTATTCGTGCAACCAAAAAAAAAAAGCTTAATAACTTTGAAGTTTGTTTTAAAATGGTTAAAAAAATGTTATTTTTACAAATAAAAAAGTGTCATAACTTTTTTAAAAAAGTCTACTAAGTTTAACTTTTTTTAAAAAAAAAAAAAAAGCCTACGAAGTTTCGAGTTTGTTTATGTGATTTATTTGTGTTTAAAATAGTATTACTTCATCATTTTATTGATGTTATTTTTTTTTTAAAAAGCGGCAAAATAAAAAAAATGCCTACTAAGTTTTGAGTTTGTTTATGTTCTTTTATTGTGTATAAATTACCCACAACTGTCAGTAATAGGACACAGGTTAGTTTATTCACAATGTTTCAAGAGGTATTATTCTCCTCGCTTCTTCCATCATTGTTGGCCTGATCAGTAACAGTACTAGCATGAGAATCGAACCTGGACCTTTAAATTCTTGAATATGTTGATGGAAATAATACAATATATAAATACAATTAGACTATAAATGAATAACTTGAACAATAGTTGATTATTTAGCAAAAAATTTAATTTTAAATTTATAGTAAAATTCTAAATCTCAATCAATTCAATAAGTAAATTAGAAACTAACAAATACCAAAAAAGAAATCATATGACATTATTGATAAAGAGATTTAAAATTAAACATTGATATATAAACTCAAGTTTTTCAATATGTAATCAATTTTTAAAAATTTTAGACTAACATTATTAAAATTAAACCTATAGAACTAGTTATGATTTTAAAATTACATTTTTTTAAATATATATTTTGTTTTAAATTTCTTTAATTAAGATAATATTATGTCACCTTAATTGATTTGTAATATTCTGATGAGCTATTGCGTTATAATATGTAAGAGCAAAAGACTGAAGTTTCTCTTATTAATCTTAGTTATACTACTTTGTTTAGCATAATTGTTAATTGTAGAAATAATATTTAATTTTTTGTTCATGTATATATGTAAATTTTTATTTTTTTGTATGTTTTAGTAGTGCATATCTTATTCCAACCCCATTTTATCTCAACTATCCATGCTCACAGATAGTCAGCCCATCCCATCACTCTCTATATGTATGCAATTCATGAACACACATAGCTTTTCAGGTGATCTCTTCACTCCCATGTTTATACCTTGAAATTTTTATTAAATCACTCTTAAAAAAATAAATGTTATTTCTATCTACTTTTAATGTCTGAAGGAAAGTTAAATCCTGGATACATAATTTGAAAACCGATGCCATATATTTACCACAAACAACTGTTCAATAAATATACAAATAATCTTATGTCATCTTTATTAAGTTAAAAATTATTATATTTTCTTCAACTTCAGATATAGTGTTTAAACTTAACTAAAGATTAAATATATTTATAATTTTTATTCAATTACATTTCATTATTTTTATTGCAAAAACAATATATTTTCACAAACGAAAACTTGACTTAGATTTGCATTGTTAATCTAAAGTTATAAGAAAAAAAATTGACCAATATGACCAGAGAAAAAATGAACAAATTCCTGTAATTGAACGAAGAGTAATCTTTGACGCATAGAAATATAATTAACTATTTTTTAATTTTTTCAATACACAATTGATTTAACTGCCTGTCTGTACTCAAAAGAATTTTGAGATAGATTTACATTGAACACAGGAGAATGAAACACATCAATATTTTTGTTGATCACGTTAGTTTTAAAGAGATATCATGAAAGACTTTTCCTGCAAACAATCCTAAGGTATATGAAAATGTTAATTATTTAAATACCACATTAATGTGTAATTTATTAGCATTATTTATTTACCCCTATTTAGAAACTTTATATAGTTTCTACATACAGCAATATATGATGAAAAATCGATTAATTTCTTGCAGGATACGTATTTATGTTAATCATATCGGACATCATTAAATTATATTTGGACAATGTTTGATGAAAATCGGTTAACTTTTACAATACATCTATTTCTGTCAATCAAACCTGACATCATAAAGCTACATATATACGCAATGTTTGATGAAAAATTAATTAACATTTTTCAAGACATAAGTTTCTGTTAATCAAATCTTAAGTCTTTAATACTTCTTGGAAGATCTATTGAGTATTACTAGACTTTTTAAATAGAAAGCAACTTGATGCATTTGACATGATCTCAACTGGTCTTCCAAGCAACGGATGGCTTCATGCTCGATTGACAGAAACACATTTTTTGCAAAGGGTTAGTAGATTTGTCATCAAACGTTGTCTAGTAGAAGACTTGACGTTTCTATAAATTTCTATAGAGTGTATAAATAAAGTGTTAATAGATTATATGTGTGTGCATGCATATGAATTAACATTTAAATTGCCTATTACAAGGCAAAGTTTATAAAACATTCCTTATTGAATAATAATAATAATAATAATAATAATAATAATAATAATAATAATAATAATAATAATAATAATAATAATAATAATAATAATAATAATAATAATAATAATGAAGAAAGCGTTACTCACTAGACTTTTCAATTGCTGAATAATGAGCGTTTGAGTGTTTTATAACTATGGTCAGTTACATACTTTTTTACAAAACATAACTGGATAGTTATCTAGTTTAGCTATGAATTATTTGCTTGAAAATAAACAAATTTTATTGGTCCAGTCACAGGTCATGGCAAACAACCATGGGATTGTCAAAAATAAAATTATTTAGTGAGATATTTCATGATTTTTTTAAATTCTGTTATGATATTATTAAGCATGCAGCAAATGAAAAAGCAGTCATTTACAAACAGTATTATATTTTCTAATTCTAGGTAAGCACATTAAAGTCAAGTAGGCAGTCAAAATAATGCCTATCATAATCTTTTTAATGTGGATTTCCAATATTCAGTTGCCTGTTGACTTTAATCAGCAAATGAACAAACAGTATTTTTCTTTTACTTTGAATGTTAATACTTTTTTTAAAAAAAATTGCAGATTATTATATATACATTTTTATGTTCTTGCAGTATTTTTGTTTTGATGTGAATTTTTTATGGACTAACATAAAATAGTACTTGTAATTAAGGTGCTTTTGGGTTTAAGATTGATATGGCCTATTCTTAGAAAATTATTTTTTCCAGAAGACAATGTTTATAGTTTGTTTGTTTGTTTGTTTTTTGGAAAGGCAATTCAAATGAAAATAAACTCTAATGAATGATTTAATAAAAATTTCATGTTGGATTTATTTTGAGATCTAATTTAGTATGTTCTGTTTTTGAAATTCCTAGATCAGGAAAATACTGTTGACGGATGATGTGTATTTATATTGCTACTCCAAACTTAACTGATTGTGTGCTTAATTTCATCACATCTGAATTCATAATAAAAAATACAAGCAATACCTCATTAAATACTTTTAATATTGACTTTAAAAGTTTATGGATACATTTTAATATATATGACTATTGTTTTTAAGTTTATCCAAATATAACATCCAAAAGCAGTGTTCACATATCCTTGTCACCATCCCCGTAAAAATTTTCACACACACATATATATATATATATATATATACACACACACACACAAGAATGATAATAAATAACTATTACAAAATACAGAAATAGTTTCAATTATTTTCATAGCCATCTTTAATTGGAAAAGTTTTAAATTTGAAAGGTTTCCAGATGAAGATGGTTATGAAAATAAATGAAAATACTTCTGCATTTTATAATAATTATTTGTAAAATTTATTATTACCATTAATATTTTATTGTTTTATTGTTATTGCATTAATTAATCTATAATGAATATTTTATTTGCTTTAAATATATCAAGTACTTACAGTTCCATATGCTATAAAAAACAATTGTTCATTGGTAAAGTTGAGGTTAGGTAAAACTTGATCTGCAGTAGTTTTTAACAAAGTTTTATAGGCCTAAATTAATTAATTTATCAATAAATAAAATGTAAGTATATAAATATAATAAATAAGTAATATAAAAACTCTGTCAGATAATGAAAATTATTCTCCACGAATAAAATAAACAGAGCAGCCAAAATGCAAAAACATTAATTATAAACAACAATTTGTCAAGCGCTTTCGGTACTGTATACCAGACTCATGGCGATGCTCTGTTTATCAGGTTTATTAGTGTAGAACAATAAATACAATAATAAGCTTTCAATGCTAAGATTATAATAGTAAAAATTTACTTTTTATTATTTAATTACAACAGTTTATTGATCATTATAGCATATTAAAACAATTTTTTTCTCAAATTTCAAGATGAAATAAAATATTACATTACATATAATAACTAATTTATTGATTATAAATGTACAATAATATAAAATTTATAGTATTAATCTGAAGAAATTATTGTTATAAAAGTTAACTATTAACTGCAATTCAGAATAACTAAAATCTTATTTAAGGCAGATGATTTCATGCATTTACAAACAATAATAATAATAATATTTAAATGGGCTTAATATCCTGTATCTAAGGAGCCAGAATGAGATACAGTCAATGTGAATATGACAATAAAATTGGTAAACAAGGGCTTTGAATATGCCTTCATCAGATTTTCAATGTTATGGATGCCTAAAAAGTTAGAGAGTGGAGAGGATTGAAGTCTGTTCATTAAAGTTTGAAGGTCTGATATCTTAATATAAACTGAGCACTGATTATATATATATATATTGTGCCAGATGAAAGATTTTAATTTCGTATATCAATCTATTCTGATACAGAGGGCGCCACAAGACCACTACATGTCTGGAAAATTTATTTACTGTGATCAGAATAGATGATGATGATGGTTTGTGCCGACTAAACTCAGAGAGAAACAAGAGATCTTAAATTGTTTAGACAATTGAGACAAAGACAAACATCAGCCAAATTAAGTTTAAACATATTTAACAAAATTTTATTCAGAGAAGAATAACTTATAAGAAAAGTTTATAAGTTAACAAATAGGATTAGCTCAGGCGTGTACCAGAAAGACTAAAGGCAATGCTCTGGCAGATCTACTGATTCTCTAATAAACAAATTATAAAGGGAGGAAGCAAATTTCATTCAGCAGAGAATTCACTCAAACATTAGTTTTCACTTTCAGATATTTAAACAATACGTTCCTGAAACAAATCAACAAAACCAGCGCCAACGAGCTTTTCAAGGTCCGAAAAATGTAATGGGCCCACGAATGTCCTATGTCGGTATAAGCTGCACCTATTATTACATTTAAAATAAAGGTGATTGATCCATGTCAAAAACAACTGAAAAAGATGATTGAAAATGAAGGAAAAACAATTAAAACTGGTGAATCCCAGCCAAACGATTGGCAAAAACTACTCTAAAAATAAGAATTAAAGTTCTCAATAGGAGATGAGCAAAGAATTAGAAAAACAGTTACGTCTGCTCCAGCATTTAAAGAAAATAAACTTACAAACAAATTCTAAGTACACGCTCTGATAAATTTAAAGCACAAGTAATAAATACAAAAGTATATCTATCAGAGAGTGCACAGGAGTATGAAAATATTAAAAGTTTTAAATACTTTAGCAGAACGAAAGTCTCTCTCACCTGTAATTTAAAAAGGGATAAATATCTTCCTGCTGATGACTTATAAAATTACAAAGAAAAAAAATTCTAATTTCCACTTTCAGAGATATAAGAAACGAAATCCCCACCTGCCGAAAATTAGACAATGAAGTCATCAGCCAAAAGATTTTTGGAGGTTTGCAAAAGCACAAACACAGTGTTTAAAAAGTAATTATTGAATAATAAAATAATTGCAGGTAACCATTTAAATATACATGACTGCTAAAGCATTTAGTAAAAGTTAGGCATAAAATAGACTCATTCATCACTCTCCAGTAAACAAAATTTGAAAGCAAACTTGGAATCCTAAAACTAAGATTCCAAGACCGACTACAAAATACAAGGAAACACAGCAAATATTATATAGGAAGCTATATTGTTTAGGAATACATATTTATGATTAGATTGAGTGGAGATTTAATGAGAATTAATTTACCCTGGGAAGAATAAAAAAGAAAATAGTTACCTTACGGTAAAGCAATGTTCACGTAGAGTGTGCACTATTATTTTAGTTCATTTCAAGTTCTTTGACAGCAGCAAAGTAGATGTAAAGAGGTCCCAGCTTCTTCTAAATGTTTACGGCATTACTGGAGCAAATTTGGAAGTTAGGGGTCCGTCCTTTGTTAAATTAACAAGCCATTCTGGTGGCGATAACACTGACAATATTGGTCATCTTGTTGCAAGCAAAAGGATTGAACAACAGTGAATTTTCTTGAAGAAATTAAATGTCTGAACTGATATAAACTTTCACTTGAGAAACAGCTTGTCTAGTTAAGAATAATTAATTAATTAACTGTCCAAATTTTCAGGGCTATTTATACCTCACTCCATTTCCCGTGAAACACTTTCCTTGTTGTTGAATACTATGCCTAAGGCAGGGAAAATATTAATCTCCAGCTCAATCTAATCTAAGAATTCTACCCAGGTATTATTGAAATGAAAACAACTACATAAAAATCAAATCTCGCTTTTAGAATTGTTTACAATAATTAAAATAAAAGCAACAGGAATGCAATTAGCAAGCCAGCTTGTTTTTAAATCAAATTGACTTAAGGTAAAAACAAGCGGTATAAGAAAACTATTTTAAAATAAATCGATAAACATTAAAATGATCCGTTTTACATATAAACACATGTGTATTTTGATACATGTATTCTTTTTAAATAATAATAAAATTTAAACCTTAAATGTTTAATGAAAATTAAAAGCTTAATAAATTTTTTTTTTGTAATAACACCATTGAATTGGATTCAATCCGGTTCAATATATATATATATGTGTGTGTGTGTGTGTATATATTGTAACATAAATAATAGAGTTCAAACATTGTAACATAAATTAAAAGTAGATCAAAAGACATTAAGATACCTGAATAGTCTAAAATATATAAGATCATAATATTATAACTTAATAAATGAAAAATGGTAAGTTAAATTTTATATCAAAGAGAAAAGAATTATATTTTTATAAAATTTTACCATCTGAGACAAACTAGAAATCATTGTAGCTGAATGAAATATGATCAAAATGCTTATCTCAAACACATTAAGGATTAAGCATTGTAACTCAAATTAAAGTAAGAGAAGAGTTATAATAATACCATAGTGACTATTAAATAAAGCTCAGACTGAGTTATCAATCATATTAAGGAATCATATATAAGTTGTAACTATAATAATCATTGAAATTTATTACTTTCAATACTCAAGTAAATATTAATTATAGATAAAAATATCAGTGGCTTAAATATTCATCAATTTTTACTTAAGATTTCTAAAGATATCATAATATCAATAATTAGAAACAATAATGCCTAGAGACCAGTCATTTAAGGTGTCTGGCCTATTTCAAACCCTAGTTAGGCAGGCATTGTATCGTCAATAAACAAGTAAAAACTATAAACAAATTATTAAGAACAAATTATTATAACTCAGGAAATAAAAATATCTTCTCAGGTATACAGACAGTAGATTTTATTCACTTTCATCTCTTGGTTTTATATCAAGTCCATATTTAAGTAAATAACAAGTGAATATGGTCTAGCAGGGTACCACTAAATTATCTGAATCTAGATACAGTTATATCTTATAACCTTTTCACATGTACCAGGTTTGAATCCCTTTTGGTACTTTATTTCTAACAAAAATAGAGGATTTTGCTTTTAGATCCATATCACTGTATGCACTCACATTTAGGTAAACATAAAACATCCTTAAACTAAAGTCGAGGATATAAAATTCATTAGACAGAAATCATTTTCTAGATCTTAACATAATAAATGTGCTTCAATATCTTTATAAGTTTTACTAGCTCATATTACTATTAATTTAGGATGGCAATTCACACATCCTTGCATGATATAGATGATGGAATGGTGGTTATTACAATTATTCACAAAAGTCAACTAAATACCATGAAATCACTTATTTATTTCTGGCCTTTAAACATTTATCTAGCTCATTAATTCAAAATGTGATGATGATAATGACGATAATGACAATGATAATGGTTTCAACCACAGCTTTAGGACTAAGCCTAATCATAAAACTTAATTTTTATAAATAAATTCATAATCATTGCTTAATTTTAGTATAACTAATTAAATCTTAACTAATTAATATTAACTATTGATGATGAATGATCACAACCAACCAAGAATATTCTCAATAAAGTATATACGCCTCATTTAATAAAACAATTTAACATTTATTAATTTATTATGAACATATACAAACAATTTAAAGATAAAACTAAGAATTTATATAAACAATAACGATAATAACAATAATTGATTATTTGGCAATCATCAGATTAATTTTGAATTCTTCCCCCTTTCCCATCAAAGATATATAATGTATATTAGGTTGGATACTAAGTTTGCTAAAGTTTTCAATTCACAAGAAAATATTTCAAAAAAGATTGGATACCAAGTTTGCTAAAGTTTTCAATTCACAATAAAATATTTCAAAAAAAAATAAATAAACACTTTTTTTTCTCTCTTTTACACACATACTTTTATAATCTAACATGTAAAGTAGAATAATTAAGAATAAATGTTAGTAGAATTGGAAAGAGCAAGTTTTCCAGAAACAATTTTTTAGATTACTTTTCTCTCCCTCCTTTCTATGCTCTGAAATGCTATACTTTCCTAAAACAAAATAATATAATATTGTTGATCATTCTCACACACACCCAACCACACATGTAACAAGTTAATATATTGCTGTATATGTGCATGTTTTATCCCCATAATCAAATATTATTTAAAAACAATAATACAAAAAAATTATTATACATATTAATAACATTTCATAACTTTAGATTAATATACAATAATACCCTTTAGAAGATACTTCATTAATAAGCTGGGTATTCATAAAATTATTACTCAAGGTTATAATTATTATTATTGAAGAAAACTATGTTTTTAATTGATTTTGGGTTGTGTTAAAGTTCTGAGAAAAAAAATTTAAAACCTCATTTCTAAAATTTTAGAATAGTCTTTGATAAAATAAAAAAAGAAAATATATAGTAAAAAGTTCATATTACCAGTCCCAAGGGTTCAAACTTAGCTTGTTTAATGTTCATACTTTTGCAGCAATCAATTTCCACAGTTTTTGCTGGAACAATTTCTTTTTCTTGATGCTTGTAATTATTTAATGGTGATGATGAGAAATCATTTGCTTCAGTGGGAATTATATGGCACTGGAACTTTTTCTCCTCTTCCTTGTTAAGCATAATTCTTCCATTATAGTATATTAATTGTTCTCTCATTTGCAATTTCTTTTACTGGGTTTAAATTCAGTCACTGGAATAATTGTACTAGATGATTCAATTTTTACTAGATGATTTAATACTTATCAGTCGATTAATTATTTTCCTTCAGCTTTCAAATGCAGGTGAATGTTTTGTTTGCTTAAGATATCGACTTTTTCTTTTAATCAGTCATCAGGTGTATAATATTTTAATTTCAGACAAGACATTTTTCTTTCTATATGATATGCTGGTTAATGATGAGTCTGGTAAACAGACGAGAAAATATATATTTTTTTTCTAGCCCGACATCCTTATATTTTCAATATTCACAAACTTGCCATAAAAAAAAAAGATTTAAAAAAAAGATACTTGCAGAATTAAAATGCTTGTCTGCCTTAGTTTCAATATTTTTAAAAATCTCTCTTCTGATTTTTCCCAGACACCTTTTATAGTTTATTTTTCAGATAACTCATTTAATTAGATTTCTATTGTAACTTTCTCTAGAAACATATTAAAAATCACACTACCTTGATTTTTCAGACTAATCTTGTTTTGAAGGAAAAATTGTCTTAATCCTTTTTCTTGGCATCTCTGTCACAAATGTAACACCTAAAATTTGAGCTGCTTTCTTTGATCAAGCTGATGGGACAATTTTAAAACTTAGCGCTCTCACCAAGCTTTAACAGAAAAACAACCAATCTTTATAAAAACAAAATTGTTACAAATATATATATCTAATTTAACAGATTTTCTTCTTTAACACAAAATTGTGAAGCAAATAATTTAACAGTTTTAACTTTTTTTCAATATGTAATAAATGTAGGTTTGTTTGTACAATGTACCACACACCTATCATTCAACCCATTTATAAAAACTGGTCTATTAAAATAACCTAAATGCTTTCTAGAAATTATAATTTTAATATTTAAAATTAAATCCTTAATTTTCAAATCCCAAACTACAATCTTTAAAAAAAAATAGAAATAGAATAAAATATTAGAATCTAGTAAATGTAGGTTAGCTTTGAAGAGAGTTTAATATTTAAAATATACAACGATAATTAAACAATTTACACACACACTGCCTATATATGTGTTATTAATTTACTTTTCAACAAAAAAAATTAAATATTGAATATTTAAATGTGTGTACTATTCTTGTTTTTTATCAACACACAAACAAATAAAGAGCATAACTGTTGCCCCACTCTCTTTCTGTCTTAAGCTTTTAGAACTGGATTTTGTAGAGTTTAAACTTGGGTGCCCTACAGCTTCCTTTACTATATAAAAATGTGATGATGATTTTTGTTCCCCATTTTCTTACATGCACATTACTACAAATTTAGCTAATGACTAAACTGTAATGGCACAATATATATATATATATATATATTGTAACGATACATAAATATGTCGTTACATTAATTTAAAATAAAAACTTAAAAGTTCGCAAATAAAAGTAAAAAACTAAATGCTAAAATTAAAATATTGTTAAACGTATATACATTCGCACAGAGGCCAAACTTTAAAAATATTTTTTTAAAAAAAAAAAAAACAAATAAGTATTTGAACGTACTTTTTTTTATAAAAAAGTACAAGATTTAAAAATAAAAACAGGTATTAATTAATGTAATCTGTAAATTGAAATGATTGTTTATAAATTGTTTGAAAAGCAAGCTAGCTTCAGGCTCTTGTATAATTAAAATGATCTGATGAAAGATAGATAAGAGAATAAAAAGAAATTAGCTTAACCAATGGAAGCACCAAGCCTCAGCCCGGACCCGAACGAAAATTTGGATTAGTGACATCTTTGTTCATTCAATCTGGAGATTTACTATAAAAAGAGAAATATTGAGTTCCAGAGAGTTTTTTCGGACTTGATTTGATGAGAACGGTAGGACGCACTTACCGTTCTCTCTCATTTTTTTTTGTTTGTTTTAAAAAAAATATATAAAATGAAAAGACTGTGATACAAGAATGGAACCAGCTAATGCTACCTCCAGAACATTATCTTCCAATGGAGACATCGCGGGAATTAAAAACAGGAACCTGGACTCTTCTACCGTAAGCTAAATTGACATGAACTCTAAATTGAAAAATAATTAAGAACTTTCGTTCAAGCTTATGAACTTCTATCTGACTTTTTTTAAGTTTAAAATCAAATTAATAATGTTTAATTTTATATGTTTTCCGATTGATAAAAATCATTTCCATTTTTTTTTCTTATTGTATAAATTATTTATTGTTTAAATTTTAAATGAGGGAATTTAAGGTTGGGTATAGACGTTGCATAGATTCGTTAGCGGTTGATAATGTGGTGGTTTTCACATTCGATTAGAATATATGTCAACGATATCACTGCAAGCATCTTACGATGAATGCTAATGGGATTTGTATATTCCCTATGCAAGTGACGTTTATCGAGGACTTTGTATTTTGATCGGTTGTGTTTAATTTGGAATGTTTCTGACCATGGAATCTGTGCAGCTGATCTGTACTCAACATTTTAATAACAAATTTTATAAAATGCATTTGTGCGAACGTATTTAAATGTTAAATTTAAGTCGGGCGTGAATGGCTATATAGATTTGTAAAGTTATATTAGGGGAGGGTAATCTTAGGTTATTTGTGTCGTTGTTGAATTGGGTAATTAGTAGATGTAGTATAAGTTTCGCTACGTGCAGAATCGCTGAATACACCGCACCAACCCTTTGCCTATGGATGGGATTGTAAGTCGGCAAAAAGGATCGCGGTCCCTTCCTATGGAGTTTTTATTTTATTGTTCTTCTTGCTATACAGACGTCATATTCCTGTATTGGACAAGAGTCAATGTTTTCTCTAACTATACTGTTCAGATTTCCATTCCTGACAGTATAGTATATTTGTGCTGTTGTATTTTCATGCTACATTGAATACATAAATGTATCAGATGGATTGATGCCGGTTTGACTGCGAATTTTAGCCTAAGGTTAAATAGGGATAGAATGTTTTATTTTCAAATGCAAATCTATGTAGTCTATTCATACTTGACCATCTAAATAAAATATTAAACTCATTGAAATTTATGTAAATGTACAATTAAAGAGCAATATAAAAATCTAAAAATGTTAAACTATTCCTCGAATTTAGAATGATTTTATATGTGCGTAAATAAATATTTTTATGTGTTAATTTCTGGCAGTGGCTTTTATTTATTTATATGTAAGATATAAATTAAGATATAGATTTTTATCTCTGCGTCTCCACTGAGCTAGTGACTTGGGCTAACGATCGGAATATTTAAATAAAGTGGAATCTTAACAGCGCGTATCTGCCTACTTTATAAATTTTTCTAGGCTCAAATGCCTAGATGGCGCCCTGGTAGTTGCAGATATTGTTTTTGCGGTTAGATTCGATCTTCACTTTCATTTCGATCGTTATAATATATATATATCAATAGATGGAGCTTTACCAAGACCTCCAAACAAGCGCATTTGTTTACATAAATGTCAGAGTCAATATTCACTGTCTCTTTCATTTTGCTCCACCCTCAGATCAGCTGATTTCAAGCTGATTTGCTCTCATCAGTGAGGGATAGAAGTTAGAAACTAGACCTAAATATTAACTCCAAGCGTTTATGCAAAACGTTTCTATCAGTTTGCAAGCATGAATTTTTTAGACACCTAAATGTCTTCAAACTCAGCCTATCAAACTAGATAGCTATATAGGTCTGATATCAGTTCAGATTCTCCACATAGTGAAAGCTTCTGCAATCTATATCACTGCAAGAAAATTTTAAAGGTACATTTATGAAAAACAAAAACAAGTTTTATATACGTAAAAACCTGCTATCGCTTGCATTAATGATCAATAGATGGAGCTTTACCAAGACCTCCAAACAAGCACATTTGTTTACATAAATGTCAGAGTCAATATTCACTGTCTCTTTCATTTTGCTCTACCCTCAGATCAGCTGATTTCAAGCTGATTTGCTCTCATCAGTGAGAGATAGAAGTTGGAAACTAGACCTTTATGTAAACAAATACGCTTGTTTGGAGGTCTTGGTAAAGCTCCATCTATTGATCATTAATACAAGTGATAGCAGGTTTTTACATATATAAAATTTGTTTTTGTTTTTCATAAATGTACCTTTAAAGTTTTCTTACAATGATATAGATTGCAGAAGCTTTCACTATGTGGAGAATCTGAACTGATATCAGACCCATATAGCTATCTAGTTTGGTAGGCTGAGTTTGAAGACATTTAGGTGTCAAAAAAATTCATGCTTGCAAACTGATAGAAACGTTTTGCATAAATGCTTGGAGTTAATATTTAGGTCTAGTTTCTAACTTCTATCCCTCACTGATGAGAGCAAATCAGCTTGAAATCAGCTGATCTGAGGGTGGAGCAAAATGAAAGAGACAGTGAATATTGACTCTGACGTTTATGTAAACAAATATGCTTGTTTGGAGGTCTTGGTAAAGCTCCATCTATTGATCATTAATACAAGTGATAGCAGGTTTTTACGTATATAAAACTTGTTTTTGTTTTATATATATATATATATATATATATATATATATATATATATATATATGGGGGAAATGATCTGGACCAACTGATGAATGTTGATTCAGCATGAAATAGATGATCTGGACTAACTGATGAATGTTGATTCAGCATGAAATACACATATTGGAGAACATTTATATTTTTCACATATATGTGGTCATGTGTATCGATTGTATAAAGATGAAATAAATGACAAAAGGGAGCTCGAAAGTCTGGGTTCAAATCTCCTATGATTATAGTAAGGCTTATAAAAAATATATAACTAATTTGAATTTCCACCTAGTTAAAATGTAATTGTATGTACACTTGAGTTGTATTTAGGAAATTTTAAGGGAATTGGTGAAGCTAATAAAAAGATTTTCTTGAAGTCGAAACTAGTTCAGAAGATTAATATATAACAACTAATGTTTTATTTCTCTATTATAATGCACAACATTGCTTCATTATAAGTTTAAATTTTGTAATATTATTAATAATAATTGATTACCTACTCTTATATGTATATAATATAATTTATAGAATAAAGTATTATGTAATGCATTAGGAGTGAAAATCTATTCAAATTTTTCATAGTTTGCAGTGTCACAGAATTCATATCTAATTGTCAAAAAAAAAATTGAGCCTATTTTTGCTTGTTTGCTTGAAGACATGGAAATCTAAAAGAATCAAATTTATTCATTGCCTCAGTGAAATTAGTTCAGTTTAATGCATATGAAAATGAAAAGTTAATTACAAATAATTTGAATTCTTTTATGATTCTTGTTGCTGCAATATTATAAATGATGAAAATGCGATTGATTTTTTGAATTGTGGTTTCATAAAAATCAAATTTGAATTTTTTTTTTTTTTTTTAAGATATTCGGCTAAATGAAATATTTATTTTGATTAATGGTATAAAAAAATGGAAAGAGTATGGATTTACATGATATTTTAATAACAGTAATTGCTACTAATTTGTAAACTCTATTGCCTATATTAAAGTTGTTGTTTAATTTATCTGTTAAATCTGATATTGTTTCAGATTTATGGAAGAGATCACTAATCTTGTTCTATTTTTAAAAATGATGCCACTATGCAAATGGATAAATTATAAGTCTATATCTTTGTTGTCTACTTTACTTAAAATTTTTGAAGTTGAAATTTTTTTTTAAATCACATTACAGATTCATTGGAACATGGTTATAAAACAATAAGTGTATGTCTGGATTTATATAAAGCTTTTGATTTTGTTTCAAAGAATAAACTTATAGAGAAATTTTAAGATATGGATATTAGAAGCTTCTTGAATGATTGGTTGGCATTTTAGTCATGACAAAAAAACAATGTGTTCAAATAAATGATATTTTGAATGACAATTATGTTATTCAATTTTGTATACCATGAAGTTCAGTTTTATGTCCATTACATTTCATTACTTAAATGAATGATTTGTTGAATTTTCCTTTGCACTCAAACATTGCATATTTTGTAGATGATACAATACTAGTATTATAAGTTACAATTTATGGATTACTTGAAAATTGATAAATGAGATTTAAATGTAATTATGCATTGGCTTTTATAGAACAATCTTATTATCAATTACACTAAATCCAAATATATTATATACCATTATAAAAATTCGGATTTTCAAGCTATTCCTGTTGAAATGGCAAAGAAAGAAACTAATAAAATTTGAATCAACATTTTATTTGGGACTAATGCTGATCTCATGCAAAAGGAATAAATATATATTTGCAAAAAAGGTTTTAAAATTTTCAAATTTGTTCTTTAAAATTATAAACATTTTACCACAGAAGATTATTATAAATTATTATAAACAAATTATTTTCCATAAATTAAGTTATGGGATATACATTTGGGGAGGCACAGCTTTATTTAAGACCTTTAAAAGGTCAGCAGAACTTTTCTTTGAGAATTGTTTTAAATAAATCATTGGAATATCATCTTCCCTTTTTGCACACTCTATTAGGAATTTTATCGGTTAATCAATTATTTATCATTAATATTTTATGTCATTATTTCAAAATATATTATTCCATATAACGTTTGTTTTTAAAAAAAGGTAAAACTATAAAGTCTAAATTTAATTTCATTAATTAGTCACTTATAATAAAACCCATATTAGATCAACTATATTATATTGGTCCAATGTATTTTAGTATTTTTCTGCAGTTATTATCCTGAAATTATGAACATTTTATTGAACAGATTTAAAATAAATTACTCTTGCGTTTAACTTCAAATAATAAAATGAAACAAATTTAATATTAGATGATAGCTGTTTTATATTTCAATTGTTTTTTTTTCTGTTTCAATCATACTTTTATTATTTTGTATAAGCTGTATATATATATTATTTCTATTATCTTTTTAACTATATGTGATTTTTTATTCCCATGGAGTTTATTGTAAACCGATAAATAAATAAAAATAACTAAAATTATTATACTACATGTGGTAATATGTTGAACTATTTCCATCATTTACCATTAAATGTTCAATGTGTAGAAAATTTTAAATGTTTTTTTAAACTTTTCAAATACAAACAACTCTTAGTGATAACACACAAATAACACATGGTCTATTTGTGTGTTTGTATTTAAAAAGTTTAAATAAAGTTTAAATTTTTCTAGACATTCAACATTTAATGGTAGATGATGGAAATAGTCCAACATATTATCACATCTAATACCATCAACACTAACCTTCAGGCAAATTATTATTATTATTATCATCATCATATTTATTTTTAATTATATCTTGCTAATTTCTTTTTATTTATATTTAAAAATAAAGCTTGACTCCACCCATGCTACTTTGTTCATATAGTTGTACTTAATAGCCTCCACTCCACCAAACATTCTTGAAATATATGAATGAAGACATCTTAAAAAACAAATCATTCCCAGGAAGCATTTTGGGCTGAACCAGCATTTATCAGTTGGCCAAGGTCACAGTTTTTCAACATATATCTTTATTATATGTTCAGTATTTATCAATACTAAATTATTATATTTTAATTTACAAGCATAAAACTTATTCCATCCTTGATTATGATATAATGTATTCTAGATAAAAGCAAATATTAATTATTATCATTATTTATTCAATTAGAGATTATCCCTAACCTAGATATAAACTTTAAACCTCAGTTAAAGATTAATATATGTGATTTTTAAATTAAAAACACAAACAAGAATTAATTCAACTTTATTTCCATTTTTCTATGTGTAATATCTTTTATTAAAGTACTTAATAATCTTCATTCTACCACATATTATTGAAATACATGAATAAAGACATCTTAAGAGACAAATGATTCCCAAGCTGAGCTAATATTTATTAATTGGCCAATAGTTCCATTTTGAATTATAATTTTTCTATAACTGTTGTCTAAAAACTTTAGTGCATTGCTTTTTAACATCAGAACTCAAAAAATATTTTATTAGCTTTATTTATAAACATAAAGGCTCTTTGATACATGTATTGATACAAGCAATTAAAGCAGGAGTTTTTGCTGATATTAGAAGTGTCACTTTTTTAATATATAGTTTATGGCTAACTCGATGTGATATTATCTTTAATTCTAATTGTACAGATCCTTTGAAGATAATAATTAGTAAAATCAGAATGATAAAAGCAAGAGACAATAGAATATCATCACAAGATTTATTTAATAGCACACGGAAACTTATTGACATTTGAAGACCAATTTCTACCTATAGAACTTTAATTTGCATATTGTTTTTATTATACAATATTATGTATTTATTTATTGGTTTAATAAAGTTTGTTTTTGATAAATAAAAAAAAATTAAAAAATATATGATAAAAAACAGATGGTGTCTAAAATATTTTCTCGTACAAGAGCATTCTTTGAAGAAAATAATATAATTATCTTGATAATATAATGCTTTAAATTAAAATTTGATTAAAAAATTTGTCAGCTAATTTTATAAACTCTTTACAACTTTCAGAGGTGTAATGGTATCTTTTCTTTCTTTGGGCATAGATCGTTTATGGGATTTATGTCGCATTTAGTTAAAAAAAATTATTTCCTTAACATTATTTAATAAAATTTGTTAAGAGCAAATATTGAAAATTATATGACACTTATGTGGTATAAAAATATGTCGTATAGAAAAACAAATTAGCTTAGATAAAGATTTATGGTACTTATGTATTATATATTTCGTGACATTTCACATAGTATCAGTTCACCAATAACTTTCTAATCTTGCAATCTCATCAAATAACATATACATTGGAAGTTATGACTAACTTAAGTGATACATTTGTAAAAACCGACCCTGTATATACATTATTTCATGGCATTTTCATAAGGTTTAGAAAATTTTTGGAGATATGTGAAATGTCGCAGCAGCTCTAATCCAAAATAATCACTTAGACTAATACTTAAATCTAAAAAAATGCATTTTTAATAATATAAAAAGTATAAATTTGTTTACAAAAATAATAAACACATTACGATAACAGTTATGAGTTTGTAATACAGCAATCGGCCATCGCAAACATCTCTCCCATCTGAAAAAAGATACATCATTCTGCCATCACAAATACACAGCATTTCCCAAATTTTATGTAAAATTAACATATACTACATATATTAACTCTGGTAGGATATTAAAAAATGGTCATTTAAAGCAAAATTAACAAAAAAAATTACGACATAAGCAAAATAAAAAAAATTATTATACATCTATTCACTTGGTTAAAATCAAAACATTCTTACCCATTAATATATAAGAGGAATTGTTATGATGAAACATCATGTATTTCTCTGCAGAAGTTCTCTGAACATTACTACTTCATTTTAAATGCATTCTCTTAAATAGAAAGCAGCAATTGCCAAATTTTAATCATGATACTTACAAATCAAAAATAATAAGTAAAATAGCTATAAAATAGACGGTAAAACGAAGAACAAAGTTTTACAACTAATAGCTATGCTAGAAAATGAAAAATTGAGCAGATCAAATAAACCTATTTCTGGCTCAACTATAAAATAGACAGTAAAACAAAGAAAAAAATTTACAACTATTAGCTATGCTAGAAAATGAAAAAGTGAGCAGATCAAATAAACCTATTTCTGGCTCAGACTATAACAAAATGGAGAGCTAAACCTTATAATGCTTTCATGAGATCTTGATTGAGAAATGTGTCTAACTACATTTATTTTATTAAAAACTTAGTAATCTTTTATCAAACTGAAATCACTGTTATGGGACTGATTTTTTGTTAATATCATTGAGAATGTAAAAAAAATGTGATGTACAGTTCACATGAAAATGTTCATATCTGGAAGATCATAGTTCCTTAAGTTTTATATACTTTGCAGCACACAAAAATGTTCATATCCAGTATATCATAGTTTCTCAGTTTTATATGCTTTCCAGCAATCAGAATAAAATGATGAAACTTCTTCCACATTTTATTTGATTGCTTCTATCAGGGTTGCCACTGTTCTATCCTCAATTGCAATGATAAAACAGTTGTCGGTCTTCCCGCCAATATTTGCAATGCAGAATGCAGTACCTTTCTCTAATGTAAAGGAGGGTGACTGTTTGTGACAAATTTATCCCTTAAGTTTGTCAGAAGTTCTGGTGTTCATGTTATTTGATAAGATCCAAAAGTTAGAAATTAAAAAAACAGAATAAAATGGATGTGAAAAGCACAGCAGGTCTAATATGTAAGTATCAGATTTATTTATAATTTACATTTTTATGTCATTAAACATCATATTAACTAATTATCTACATTTACATTTTTTCCAAACTCCTATATAATATAATTACATCATTTGAATATTTTGGTCGTGGTATTGAAAATAAAATGGATGTGAAAAGCACAGCAGGTCTAATATGTAAGTATCAGATTTATTTATAATTTACATTTTTATGTCATTAAACATCATATTAACTAATTATCTACATTTACATTTTTTCCAAACTCCTATATAATATAATTACATCATTTGAATATTTTGGTCGTGGTATTGAAAATATCATTTGACATTCAAACATCAATAGAATAAATATTGAACACTTTATCATTTGGTTTTATGTGATATAAAAATTATTTGTTCTTAAAGTCTAAATTTTTATAACGTAATAGCGATAATGATTTTAAATATGATAATTATTGAGAAAAAAATTCATGTATAGATACATATATAATATCAAATACAATAATATAATAAAATAAAAGATCGAAATTAACTTATACAATTTTCAATACAACAAAATATAAATAAATACCAGTTAGTTATAATTATGAAGAAAAATTATCCATGCATATATACATATATATCAGAAACAATAATATATAATAAAGCAAGACGCTGGAATTAACTATCAATACAGCAGGAACATATATTTATATTGTAATTAACTTTTTAATTTTCAGCATGCCAAAATATAAATAAATACCAGTTATAGCTAGCTTAACGCTGCTCGAGATGATAATTATGCCATAAACTATTTTAGAGCTTATATTACATATATGCTTTTATGTAATGATAATTCTATTGTTTATCACCAGAAAAACTGACCATCAGAGAAACTAATTAGTGATTTTATTATGCAATAATTATAAGTATATGCAAAAGACAAAATATAAATCTATTAATAAGAAGTCTTGAAAAATCCCTTCTAAGATGAATACAATTTTAAAATTATTTGCAAGATAGATATAGCACTTACTAAATATAAGACATGAAGTGTATTGTTTGTGGTTTAGGTAAACATAATTAATTAATTAATTTTTATCATAACAATGAGTATAAAGTCTTTTATATGGCATAATAGTTTGTTAATCTCACTTCTCTTGTAAAGGCTGCAGGTTTTGAATTCAGCACTGCAATATAATTAATCTTATGATTTTAATGACATGATTCTCTTCTTTTTCGCTCTCGCTCTGTATATATATATATTGTGTCTGTAAAAAAAAATAATGGTCAAATTATGAGACTCCTAACTGAAGTTAGTTTTCAATATGACAATTGGATGTTTGAAATGCTGGAAAATAAAGAGGTATTGGAAATGCTATAAAATTTTCTGTTTATTTCAGATACTCTTTATATTTAGAATCAGTTAAAATATCAATCTTATTGGATATGTATATTTCTATTTTTTGTTTCCTTGAAGCTAGTTTTCAATATAACTAAATGAGCTTAAAATCCTATAAATGGAGACATTTTGGAGATACTGTATAATTTAATGTTTATCATGGGTTTAGATAACTTTTGACACTTAGATTGGGTTCAAATCCTAATCTTATTGGACATGTATCTTTCTATTTTGGGTTTTCTTGATGTAATGAATGGACATGATAATCAACATTTTAAACTAAACTAGCATTAAAAAAGCAATTAAATTATTATCTTTAAGGCTTCTTTATCTCTAACATAGGTAGAATATTATGATTCTCTCTGATCTATTTACTGAATCATATATCATTAAAAAAAATAATCATGAAATGGTACGAACTTAAAATAAAATGTATTCATAAACAAAACCTATTCACAAAATCATTAGTTGATCATTCAACATTTTGAATTTTATCTTCATATAAAAATGTAAATAAGCTTGGCCGTAATTTTATATCTTCCAAATGATTTCCTTTTTATGTAAATTAACTTCCAATTTTAAATGGTACTTTTCTTTTCTAACATTAATTATATGATTATCTTTAATTTAAATCAAACAATGTTGTCAGTACATTACACATATTATTAGGATTATAGTTTATGTGTGTGAATTTCCTTTTTACAAATGTAATGTCTTTATAAAAACTTTACAAAGTTTCAATTTTTATAAATAATCTTTTCAAATCATCCATCATTTTAATAATGTTGCCCATAAGGCATTACAATTAAAATATATCAAAATTGAAATACCTTATAAGTGAACTTAATTGATTAATAATTACAAAGAAGATACATAACCCCATCACTAAAACAACAAATCCTAAAACATCTTTATGACGACATATATAGCAGGTGAGGTTTACGGACCATGACAAATAGAAATAACTTTATCAATAACACAATATTTATTACTCAATTCTACCTATGGCTCATTTTATAAGACTATGTCAATTGTCCATAAAAATCTAATAAAGTAATTAAATCCATGGGCAGTCCTTAATGTAAATAATATGACAAGCATGCCTAATAATAAATAGATTAATTAGTTATAGATAATAATGGTTATATTATGATCGATAATATAAACATACATCTATTTATGTAAAATCATTCTATAAGCATTTAGCAACAACAAATTCCCATGCTTGCAGCATTGGCGATGAAATATAAATTATTATTGTTAGTATATATTCTCATTATTTGAGCCTTTCTTTCTCTTTAACTCTGCTGCGTTAACATAAAATGGAATTATATATAATTAGAGTCCTTCAAAATATTTATATAACTCTTTCAAAGATAATGTAATCAGTCCCAAAAGTATGTACTTCAGTAGATATGGGCTAGCATTATTAATATATATTCACTCACGCATGTGCATTCATGTATTACAGTTAAATAAATTTTATTTTAGGAAATTAGGAAATCTATTCAATCCTCAGTGATTTCTATAGCACTCATTTTAAATTTACCCTTGATAGTTAGTTAGGCAGATAGATAGGCAGGGAGACAGGTAGCTAGGGAGGTAGGTAGGTAGATGGCGGGTGGTGGGCAGTGATGGTGGGTGTGGACGGGCAGGTGGGTGGATAGGTAGGGAGGTAGGTAGGGAAATAGATGGGTAGGTAGGTAGATAAGTAGGAAGGAGGGAGGGAGGTTGGTGGATAGATAGGTAGGTGGGTAGGTAGGTATATAGATAGATAGGTAGATAGGTGGGTGGGTGGGTGGATAAATAAGATAGATAGATAGATAGATAGATAGATAGATAGATAGATAGATAGATAGATAGATAGATAGATAGATAGATAGATAGATGGATTGACATATTGATAGTCAGACAGATAAATAGATAGATAGATAGATAGATAGATAGATAGATAGATAGATAGATAGATAGATAGATAGATAGATAGATAGATAAATAGATAGATAGATAGATAGATAGATAGATAGATAGATAGATAGATAGATAGAAACAGAGAGACAGACAGACAGATAGATAGATTGATAGATAGATAGATGGATGGATAGATGGATAGATGAATATATGGATTGATAGATTGATAGATAGACAGATAAATAGATAAAGACAGATAGATAGATAGATAGATAGATAGATAGATAGATAGATAGATAGATGGATAGATGAATATATAGATTGATAAACTGATAGATAGACTGACAGATAAATAGAGAGAGACAGACAGATCGATAGATAGATAGATAGATAGATAGATAGATAGATAGATAGATAGATAGATAGATAGATAGATAGATAGATAGATAGATAGATAGATAGATTAATAAACTGATAGATAGACAGACAGATAAATAGAGAGAGACAGACAGACAGATCGACAGACAGACAGACAGACAGACAGACAGACAGATAGATAGATAGATAGATAGATAGATAGATAGATAGATAGATAGAAACAGAGAGACAGACAGATAGATAGATTGATAGATAGATGGATGGATGGATAGATGAATATATGGATTGATAGATTGATAGATAGACAGATAAATAGATAAAGACAGATAGATAGATAGATAGTTAGATAGATAGATAGATAGATAGATAGATAGATAGATAGATAGATAGATAGATAGATAGATAGATGGATAGATGAATATATAGAGATAAACTGATAGATAGACCGACAGATAAATAGAGAGAGACAGACAGATCGATAGATAGATAGATAGATAGATAGATAGATAGATAGATAGATAGATAGATAGATAGATAGATAGATAGATAGATAGATAGATTGATAAACTGATAGATAGACAGACAGATAAATAGAGAGAGACAGACAGACAGATCGACAGACAGACAGACAGACAGACAGACAGATAGATAGATAGATAGATAGATAGATAGATAGATAGATAGATAGATAGATAGATAGATAGATAGATAGATAGATGGATAGATAGATAGATAGATAGATAGAAATATAGATAGATGGATGGTTGGATGGATGGATGGATGGATGGATAGATGGATAGATAGATAGATAGATAGATAGATAGATAGATAGATAGATAGATAGATAGATAGATAGATAGATAGATAGATAGACAGACAGACAGACAGACAGACAGACAGACAGACAGACAGACAGACAGACAGACAGACAGACAGACAGACAGACAGATAGATAGATAGATAGATAGATAGATAGATAGATAGATAGATAGATAGATAGATAGATAGATAGATAGATAGATAGATAGATAGATAGATAGATAGATAGATAGATAGAGATAGATAGATCATTGTTGACAGTTTTTTTAAACCTAATAAAATATTGTTATAAGAATTGTTGAAAATCCTTACTTACAGTTTCATCAAGATACAGTTTATAAAAAGCAGAGAAAACTTAGTATATAGTAATTAGAAGAAAATATAATTTCACTTTATCGCCATTTATGCAAGCATGACTTAATTGTCAATGGTAAGTATTGAAATACATCTATTTGTTATGCAGCTGCATTTACATTTATTATGCCATCCAAACTAATGACTGAAAATATTCAAACATCCTAAGATTTTGAATATATGCCAATCAATTTATCCTGTGATATAGATCTAACATTAAGACAAGTATATACTTACTAGATTTTAGTTCTAATGTTAACTATACATAAAATATGAAATTATTTTACATTCCTGCAATGTAAATATTTTATTATTTGTTACTGTCTATTATAGTTTTAATAACTTTCTACACTTTTATTATTTTGGTTAATATATTTACATTGCTTCCAAGTTATAGAAACATTACTATCAAGCATTAATATAATTTCTTTATCTTTTTTATTATTTTAAAAAAAATTATTGCAAAAAGTTTTAACGTTTGAAGATTTGTTTTAGAAGAATATACAAAATCACGAATACAATAAAATAAAATAAACATTGCAGTTGTGATTAGATGTATCTTTTCTGTCAAACAAAAATTAGCTTTTAAATATAAAAGATTTCAAAAATAATTTGAGGATAATATAAAGCTACAATTAAAAAACATAACTTTGTTAATTTTTAAATTAAATACACATAAAATAATTATTTTTTCCAAAATTTAAGGCACAAAAATGGATTATTAAATATTCATTATTATAAGATCACACTTCTAAGAACTGCATCAATTTATGTATCAGCTCTCAGGCAAATGTAGTATAATTATATAACTATCAGCAATATGTATATACTATTTTCTATTAACATCTGATAGACATTTTTTTAATATGAAAATGTGACAAATATTTTCACATATTTAAATATTTAAACAATTACATATGCTAAAAATTATATATATATAATTATATATTTTCATGGATTTATTCCGATGTAAACAAAGAAAATTGAGGGAATCAAATAAAGCTTTACCTTTGATATTGTTAGGAAATCAGCAATTTCTAATTGATTGTCCTGAGGTTAAACAAGTTTTCTCTAGAACCCTATAATATTTCTTTTGTCCTGAGTTTAAATAGAAGAAAAAATTGAAGACAAAAGTACTAATATAGGTTTTTAGAAAAACTTGTTTATCTTCAGGACTATAAATTAGTAATTGATAATTTCCTAGTAAAATCAAGGATAAAGTTATCTCTAGTAATTTATATAGCTATAATCCCTCAAACTTTTTGTTTATATATATATATATATATATATATATATATATATATATATATATATATATATATATATATATATATATATATATATATATATATTCCACCTCTGATATATATATATATATATACAGAGGTGGATTCCTCACTCCAACTGTATTCTGTCACATAAATTGATATACCAATGTAAAGGGTCTTCATCCAAATCACAAACTATGTACAGTTACACTTTTTTTGTTTCCTTTCATGAGTATTAAATATGACATTCATTATCTTGCATATTTTTTACAATAACTTTTTTATCATTATAATTTTTTGTAGTTTCTATGAGTAATAGTGTAATAAGTCCAATGTAAAAGCAAAAAGTACAAAAACAATACACAAAAAATGTTTACCTAAATTGCATTTATTTATTTCACTTACCAAGTATGCTTGCCTTAAACCACCATTATCTGCCACATTTTCTCCAGAAGTTAACATCCCATTTAACTAAATGAATTATATATATATATATCACTAAAAACTAGTCAACACAATACAAATAACAATCAACCATTTCAAACTGTTGTCAAGACAACCTCCTTTTAACAATAAAGGCAGAATATATATATATATATGAATTAAAAATGGAAAACTTGCTACATTTTCAACTTTGATACCAATCACTAATCAAGTTTTAATTAAATTAAATTTTTCAGATGTCTTTAAATATGTTTCAAAAATGTGTTAATTGTGTATGTATATATTATAACTTTTAGTTTTGGTAGAAGCTAAATGTCGAGTCAAATCATGTGTCAAAATACCTAAAAACATTTATATAGTTCAATTTTGTTGTGAATGATAATTTTGTCTAGAAAAGTTATTACAGCAGTATTTTATAGAGTACACATCTGTAAAACTAATTTTACATAGCTTAAATTATAATAATTTTAAGCTTAAATAAATGTTTATCATAGTAAAGTCTTTAACTTTTTAAATAGCTGGTAAATTAGATGATAAATGATGCATTTTAAAATAAAAAATGCTAAATTAGTCATGATTTAAACATTTTAAATATTTCAAAAAGCTTGTATTAGATTTTAAGATTAAGAAATCATATTTAACACCTATATTTTGGTTTACTAGTACTTATATTAAAAATATAATATTTTAATTCATTTTAATTTTAACATAAAATATTCTAGTTAAATATTTTAAATTCATTTGCTAACAAATGTTTAATAAAACTAATAATAAAAAATAGGATTTTTACATAATAAATAGATGAATATCTGAATAAATGAGTGAATAAAAGATTTACATTTTAACATTATTTATTTTTAAAATATTATAAAATGTTTAATTTAAAAATATAGGTTTAAAATTTATATTCTGAGAAACTTATCTAGATTTAAATTGTAATAAATGTATTAAATATTATGTGTAATATTTGTTTTATTTTTTAATACAATATAAAGTTTATTATATAATATTTTCATTTTATCCTGATGTCTGTAATTTTAAGTAGTTATTTTATTTGCAACCAGAAAGGGTTGTAAATTTAAAAAATGTAATTGTCTAAACAAAGGTTGATTTATTTTTAAAATTAAATTTAATTAAATAGATTTTTACCTGACCTTTCCCAGTTACAATAAAACATGGATTTAAAGTGACCAGGAAAGAGATTATAGGTTAAAAGGTTAATTGCAAGTCATGTAAAGTGATCACATGATTATTAGTCTAAATAGGTAGGATTGTCACCTACTCAAGATCCTCAAAATTAATTTAAATTTAATTTTTATTTGTAGCAGTTGAATTGTAAAAATTCCAGTTAAATTTTAAAGATGTAATTTTTTTATAATTTATTATTTGTTTTCTTAATTATGAAAGGCTGAATTACAAAATCTAGGCACAATTATCTGAACTGAACCACTGAAGCAACTAAAATTTTCATAACTTTCAGCTTTAATGGTAATACCATTTAATTATTATAATGTTAAAAATATTATTTTAAAAATGTTCACAATGGAAGACTTCAACAGTTATTATTATTACAATTACAATGATGCAAGAGCTATTGTCAATTTCAAGGCAGGCAAAAATCTGTTTTCAATTTAATGTCAAAAAATATTTAAAATTTTGAGCAACAATAATGCCATTACAAGTATTAATAATTTACTAATATATTATCTAAAACACTCATTTCATATCAAATATTATCCAGAATTTATTTATTTATAGTAAAAGACTTTTAAGTCAAAATAGAGACTTATATTTTACTCTGATGAGTAAATTTTATCAGATGTTTAAAAAAATTAATACTAGAAAATAAATATTAAATTAATAATAGTTTTTATAATTCAATAACTATCTATTTGTGCAGTTATTGTAATACAAGATATTATATTGCTAATTGAAAAATGGCTTAAAAAATTTTCTTATTATGACTGTTTTCTTCTCTTGAAAGAAATCATTTTGCAAAGTGGGGTAATAAAGTTTTTATTAAATATTAGATGAAATCTTAAGTTTTTCACTTGATAAAAGGAACTATAAATATATACCTGCAACAATCACATTATATTTAAATGAACTTAAATTATTTTTTTGCATTTTGCTTATTTTATAATGCCTTCAAAAATATTTAAATCTTGCAATTTCTTTATTTCTTCTCAAACATTACTATGGAGACCATTATATTCATAAATATTGCATTTAAATACTTTTATAATTTTTAATGCATATAATTTAAAGAAGTATATTTCTGCAAAATATTTATTTATTACAATAAATTAAGATAATTCTCTTGATGGATTAATTTTTGGAAAAACCTGAATTTAAATGTTAAGAAAATATTTATTGCAAACTAATGAACATTTATTGTAACTAAATTCTATGGATGTTTATTTAATAAATGGCCGTAAATTTACCTTTTTAACTGCTAGTATGATTATCTAAAATTTTACTGAGGATATCAGGAAATGTATTCCATATTTCATAGTTATATTCCGGATGATTTTAATATGATAGTTGTATTGTATTTTATGATTGATATGTTGTTGTCCACAAGATTTTATTACCAGATATTCCTGTTTATATTTCAGTTTAATGGAGAATGAGTAAAAAAAACAGAACTGTTATTGAGATGAATTTCCTCATATTTATGAGTTTTGTATACCATGCTTTGTTTCAGATGCATATTATTTATATTATATGCTATATTTGAAATGTTTTAAGTTAAAGTTTTCAGAATAGTAATTTTTCATATTTTCATATTCTAAAATAGTATGTTTCCCTTTTTACATATGAATTTATTTATTTATAAAGGTATATTGTTTTACTATAAGCTAAATAAGTAGATGTATGTTTTATTATTTATTTTGTGCTTATTTATTACCTAATCTTAATGTAGCCATATTTGGCATTAGTTATTATTATTTATCATTTTTCACATTTATAGCTATAATATTTTTGTTAAAAATAGTACATTTATTCTTTATTTAAAAATGCTTATTTATGCCAGTACATTTTGAGGGGGTAGTGTTAGTCTTTATTGTTATTTATCCACTAGTTTAGTTTTCAAAAGAGATGGTAGCATTGTCTCTCTTATTATTTACTATCTTGCTCACATTCATATGCCCATATGCAAATATTTTTGGATTGTAGCTTAAACTCTCTCTATTTTAAGGCAATTCATATTTAATATTTCTGTCTCTGAAGTGCATTATTTTTTTTTCACTAGTGACAAAGTCCTAGATCCTTTATTAGCCCTCAAAAGTAAGTGCATTTTTATCAGCTATGCCATCTCACTTTTCATTTTGTCTTATTTATTGATTTGAAGATGGATTTTATTTGTAGTATGTTTAATAAGCATCTGTATCTGGCATTTTAGTGGTTTTTATCAGGTATTGAGGAATTCTATCTTACCACTGTAGACTTCTTGCATGGCTTAGATGTGAATAATTCATTGTAGATGTGTAAGTCCTTTATTTGAGCTTTGCTTATAATGAGGGCAAAATATGTCAAATAATTAATTTAACATTATTTAAAGTATATTTAGATATAAATAAACAATATAAATCTGTCTTATCACACCTTTATCACTGTACTGGTAAGATATTATTATTGAGTATTTAAATAACACTACTTATATAAAAGTTATTATCATTGTATGAATGCATTGGTAAGTGAGAAGATTTTAATAATTAAACAATAGAATATTTATTTCCATCTGCCAGATTATTTTCTTTAAACCAATTGAATTTATTTTATTTTATAAAACATAATCTAAACTTTTTAATCCTTCTGTCAAAAATTTTAAGGAAGTAACATTGTGGAAGCTTTTGGCTAGGTGGATTCAAATATGAACTATTTGTAATTTTGTATTAATTTTCCTGTAGAATAAATACTTGTTTTTATTATTTAAAAAATTGTATCAGTCATTTGTTCATATCATTCCACATATCAACCAGAAATTCATTCCACTTATGGATAAAATTTAAGTATTTAGAAGTATATTTGCTAAAAACATACATAGACATTGAAGTTAATAAGAGTCACTTTATTGAATTGTTTAAGCATTAGTTTGAACATCTAAGAAATGTGTATTTTGCTTAATAAAGACTTATAATTTCATGGATTACTTTGGATCACTTTAAATAATTGATTTGATTACTTCAAATCGCTGTACATGTTTATTTTAAATTATTTTCATATATGAAAATTATAATTATTATTTTGAAATAAAATTTAATTTACAAAAACCTAATTGATATTTATAAAATGTTTAAGTAGATTTATTGTAGATATTTAGACTGGTTATTAAATCCCTTACCTATTCTTAATATCTGAATTTAATCCTGGATTGTTCATTATCTTATTCTAAAACAAGCTATTTAAGTTATCAATAGTATTGTTATTATTATAATTATGATAAGATATTAACTTAGGGGAAATGTATGGTCTTATTTATTTATTTTCTAGGATTTCAATCAATATTGAAAAGATCCAAAGAGTCAAAGATAATTTACTTTATGATAATATGAGATCATATTACCCTGAAATACTCTAATTTGTTTCATGAACCATGTTATTTAAATTTATTTTGATAATGAAGAAATTGCATTCAAAAGATTAATCTTAAGTGGCATAGATCTTAAAAGAACATGTCTAAATTTTATAAGAATTAAATAATGTTTTATCTGATACTAAGAAGATACTGAAAAAATAAATTAAGTCATAGTTGTAATAGATATTTGTAGAACAAAGAAATTTAAATGTAACCTTAGTGGCATATTTGCTCACAATATTAAAATTCTTTTATGTGTGCTAGAGTGCATTGAGATTTCCCCTCCTCTTGAGTTATTAGTCATGTTGCTTTGTATTTTACTACATTTTATTATACATCGTATTGCAGCATATGGCATTTATATATAGTATAAACCCACTGAACTTAACTATTATTACGAGTAACATTTTACTCTATATGTTATTTCATTTCCTTTTGTTCTTTATAGGGTAAAATTTACCTAACTTTATAGGTTGTAATATATATATATTAGAAAATATAGGGTAAAAAAGAAATAAATTTTATTTTTACATGTCATACCTTAAACACCAATATATATATAAAGTGTAAATTTAAAAAAATTAACAATATTTAAAAAAAGCTGTTGAAGGTTAAAATATTTTTATGACTTCTCAACCAATATAATTTGAGAATGGAAAGAAAATAAAAGAAAAAATAAAACTTTAAATCTCACCACACACATACTTATGATTTGAGAAAAAGAAGCCCTTAGGAAAGTATATGTAATTGTACTGGAATGTCAATTATTTAGCTATTATATTTTTATTTCATGGAATCTCCTGGAAATAATGCGATAAATTTATCATTTATCTATGAGAAAATATATATATATTCTGCCCTCCTCCTCCGTCCACGTCCTCTCCATAAAATTTATATATACTTAAATTCCGGGTTCTAGCTCAGTTTAACAAATAAATAAAATGAAATATCAATTAAAAGTGATTACTAGCTCTAATTTTTTAAAATACAAGTACAGTTATATTTGTAAAATGAATTAATAAATATTTATCATTTTCATGAGACTTGGAGTGACGACACGGAGAACGAGATAGACTACATTGAGATATTATCCACATGATACTTTCTCAATGGCATAAGAACACTATTCCCCCTTTTACTATACTAAATAACTAACTTATAGTATTCTTACGACTTTCTAAGCTCTTTTCATTACGATTAAAATAATAATCATGTCTTAATATTCTTTGTAATAATAATCTAGCTCAATTAAATAAGATTAAGTAAATAAATAGAATAAATAAAATAAAATAAAATCTCAGGTTCATAAATTGTATTCTAACTGATTTAAAATTACGGTAGTAAACTATGAAAAGGGAATTTTATGTCATAAATTCACTACGCAGCAACTAACAATAATAATAATAATAGTATAATATAATCTTATTACTTCCTAAATGAAATAAATAATTACGTACATGGCAGTATTTTAATAATCCGACAACAAAATACGTGTGGCAACATTAGCATATAATTTATTTTAATATTGTGGCAACCAACTTATGACCAATAAATGATATAATTATGATCTTCTAATTTTATCATACAAATAAATTTTCAAAATTATTATAACACTTTTATGTTTACCTATTTTGTACAAAATCTATATGTCTGTTTCAATTATAAATGTGTATTGTGATATCATGCATCCATGTGGAGAAATAATAACGAAGACACAAAGCTTTATAATAAATTTACAACAAAGTTTATTAATAACAAAAAACAAATAACAATCTTTACATTATGTACATTGGATATCCTTACTCTCCTATCACAAAATTATTTTACTAGTTTATACAATAAAACCAAACTTCTCCTTATTTTTCTAGTTAATTCTTATTTTTAAATACTTAAGAAAATACAGTATTATTATTATTGGATTTCTTATTTTAGTTTAGCTTGTTACAAAATGTATTTATTTATAATTATCACTAATACTTTGTATCCCTACTATTTTTTACAATTATATTTTTATAGAATTACATTCGTAGTAAACATTCTACAAAATCATAAAACTCTAATTTTATATTGGTTATATGGAATCCTACAGATTCAAAAAACATTCTTCTACATTTGATATTACATTTTATTATTCACTATACAATGCTTATTAATCTAATATACTCATTCAAGCCTTGCTTCGGATTGTAATTACAATTATTAACACACCATGCACAAATATATGTGTCTATTACACATTATTGAATTATTTTCTTAACAAACATGCAATATTTATTTTCTAAATATTATTATAAAAATATTCAAATTTTATTATCACTTAAAAAAAAAACTTTGTTTTAGATTTCTCTTTTAAAAATCTTATATTCGTTTCCAAATTGGTTTTAAACTGATTCTTTCTCTCTTTATGATTTTTGTACTTTCACTTTTTAAAATTACACAATTCTAACACATTCCAGTAAATAAACTATTCTTACTTCAACGATAACATACCTTCAATTCTATTTTATTCATTATTTCTGTAAAAAAATATCTTTCTGATGATGCAGATTCACGAAACAAGGATAGCGAAAATAGATGCACAGGATCAAAATAACTAGAATATTATCCGTCATAAACCTTGACAATAATGGCACAGTGAATTTAAAGAGACAATATAGAGGAGCGACCTTTGTCTGTCTACCCACCTCTATTATAGGAGTGATGCTAAAGCTATTTCTTCAGCTTTATATAACATCAAAGAGTTCAAAAGATACGTAAAGACACTGTCCAAAAATATATGTGTTCAGTTATAGGGCTTAGTTAGCTATACTGAAATCACACAAACTAACTATGATCCAAATACTTTATTCTTCTTATTTCTTAGCAAAACATCATCTTGGTTTCCTCTACACTAGTACTACCAAGTCACTATCCGATCTTATTTCTCTAGATTTTTCTATACATTACATCGACAAATTCTTATCTGCCTTTCTAACAATAATAAAATTCATTTTATTTCAAAACTATACAGCAGTTCTCTAAGAAAATCTTTTACTACTTTTCTCGTATATTTATCATATACAAACTATTTTAAAATATCCGAATACTTTGTTACATGAAAGTTCAAAAGAATCACACAATTGTTTTGACAACTTATACTATTAATTATACTTGAAATAACTTATTGCATGCATATTTTAAAATTATTCTTATCTCAGAATATGTTTGAATGTTGTATAAAATGTGTACTTATAATTTTAAAACTTTCACACCTCATTCTTAATCAATAGATGATCTGAAAAAAATACATTATGCATTATAAATAAATGTCAAAATTACCAAAACGATCTTGATCTTCTCGATCGTGTTCTGTAGGCTTCACCATTCCATTAATTCTTGTAGATATTAAAACTTCCATACATACTTTTTATTTTTAAAACAATATTTCTATCATTCTATTAAGCTATTATATTTAAATCTCATTATTATTAAATTTACGTTTATATGTTTTCCCTAGTCTAATATAGCATTTTATATTTAAAATAAATTAATAAAAAAAATATTTAAATTATATTTACGATACTTCTTCACCAGACTTTCTTGAACCGTTCATATTTAAGCTAAAAAAAAATATTTTATTTCTTCATTCAGTCACTTAATGTTCTATTTTAAAGTAAAACAATAGCTCTGTTTAATAAATCTTCATCGGACGACAATCCTTGGTTTTTCACAATATTGTATACAATTATTAATTCATGGCATTCTCTTCTACTATTGTCTGCTAATATTTTCCCGCGCGACTTTTCCCCCGATGCATCTTGTACGTACTTTTATTTAAATCTTCAATAAAATTTTCTGTTTCCATGGATCCATTTTCATTAAGTCATTTAATTTTATATTTCTTTTAAGCTCAAGCATTTTTTCCATTGTATACTTTATAATATTTTTTCTAATTCTCTTAGATAAAGTTTTTCTGTTCTTTTCCTTAAGACACATAATAGCACCTTCATATTAGTCTTTAACTTTTTTTCTTTATTTAAAATTCTGGAACTATATTTTTAATAATGTTTTCCTTCAAAAGATAAACACTCTTTCTTCATCATAATTTTTCTTTATAATAAAAACGCATATTAAATTTTTCATAGAGAAGAATATAACATAACTTTAAAGTAGCCTTATAATTTCTGTGCGTCATAATTTTTTCCTGACGGCAAATAACTTCTCTCTTAAGTTCTCATATAGCGTCCCAATTATATTTCTTTGAGTGACAAAATTAAGTTTCTGGTTGAGCATAAATAAAGTTGCATTAAGACGATTTCCAAATATTTTTCTTTCGGTAATAAATTTAGGTATTTTTCCTTGTACTTCCATCTCCACTGTAGGTTTTTGGTTAAATTCGAATAAATTTCCCTGGTAAGATAACTTTTAAAATTAGCAATTCATATCGATACAGTCAAAATATATTATAAGTTACGATAGAACTTTTTTTAAAATAAATACAAAATTTTAAATTTATATCACTTTTCCAGCTACGGTGTTATCAGCTAAAAAAATGTGTTACTTTCTCTTTCACTTACTCATTCCTTCTTCCGCTCTGTATAATTCCTATATTTTTTGTCTGCTAATTTACCTCCGTTGATTGGTTAATAACTTTATTTTAGCGCGAACAAATTTATCCATTTTAGTTTTATAACAGACTAGACGTTTAAAATGAAGAATTGATGATGTCATGTCTCAAATATTATTTAGACTAGTATTTTTTTTTAATTCAATTATACTTTTATAAAAATTATTTAAGCTTTAAAACAATTATTAAAATAATATTTAACATTTAAACTTTCACTTTAATGATCGATGGCAATTATATCTAGTTTTAAATTCACAAACTTTATTATTATTTTAACAAGCGTGTGTGTGAAGGTATATAATATACGGTCACGTGTTTACTAACTTTATCAAATGATTTTTTATTTACGTCTCGGTCTAAATTACCAAAACTAATATATTTTATAAAAATTTGGAAAATAATTTTAAAATGTTGAACTAAATATAATTCTCACCATCCCAAAGTTTATAATAAAATATACTCTATTAATTTTGTCTATTAAATACAATTATACACTACAGATAGATTTATTTAATTTATTAGTTTTAAAATATTATATTCAAATTATTAATATGATTTTAACTATTGAGAGCTGTATTATTTTATATGGCCAGCTTTTACAACCATAAGCAATGATATATTTAAGCTTTATTTAACTGTTTTCTTTTAAAATAATTTATTACATTTTTAGATACCAGGTATTTTCAGCTTTAAATTGTACTATAAAACATAATTATCCTATTATTATTTATATATCATACAAACATAACTTAAAATTTAAAATTTTTTAATAATTGACCTTTCTACCTTATTATGACCTATAGATAAGGGCACAATATATATATATATTGTAATGTCCATTGCTCTAATAGGGTTTTTTATGAGTTAACTACATGTACTTGATGACCAAATTATGTCCTATTAAATTTGTTTCGTCAGACAATTCAGTAAGATTTAATGGACGTAATTATTTTTTGTAGTCACACAACACCCTTTTAACTAATGTAACTATTAAAATAATGGGATCAAGTAAGCCATCCTTTAATTTATTTGAAAGGCACCAGGATTTTGTATCAGAATCCACTGGCTAAACCTCATTTATTTATTTATTTATGACGAAATTATCTGGAAACTCCGGAGGATTGAGTTTCGGTACAGTGTTGGCGAAGATGAATTATATTTTCAAATCTTAATAATTAACATTAATAAATTTATTAATAATCATTAATAATGTATAATGAATAGTTGGTATTAGAAATAAATATTTTTATTCTAACAAATTAAAATATAAAAATAAAAAAACACATTTTGAATTAATTAATTGGAAAGATGACACATATGCTAATCCAGATATGAATCAATTAATTAAAAAAAAACAGTTCAACAATTATAGTTCCTAGGCAAACAATAGTCTCTTGATAGTATAATTTAAAGTCTTTATCGGGATTATGTTAAGCTTATTTTAAGAATTGTCTGCAAACTTTATGTCTCAATCAGGAAAAGTTACTCTTAACTTACCGGTAAGTTGGTATAGGTTTATGGGATTCTGAGCTCATAAGAATTTCCATTGGTCTCTCCTGCCAGCATCTTCCATTATTGTTCTGTTCTATACCTGGAGAAAAGGCATGGTTGTAGTGACCCTTTCATTGCAAAAAGCGATCTTCACAAGGCCCATTTCCATGCTTGCATGACAGCTTGGTACAGCAAGTGGCATACCTGTGCAGAAGTATATTACTGCCACAGTTTATGCTCATGGAAACCTCCAACTTTCAGATATGTAACAAAAAGGTAAAGAGAAGATCCAGATAGAAGTTGTCCTCCTCTTTTTATATCTCAATCCAGTTTTTGAAACTTCTGCACATCCTTTTGTCAGCATATAAGATAATAATCTTGTATGCTCTTAAATTTAAGTTACAAAGTCCTCCTTTCATAAAGAATTTCTGCTATCTTTAATTAGCTAAAATATTTTTCTTTTAGCTTATTTGAATTAGTAATTTGCATGTCTTTTGTTCTTTCCAATTTTTACCTTAATTTTTAATTAGATACAAAAAAAAATATGGACGAAAATTTTACTTTCATTGTATGGTTTTATCTCCTCACGAAATCAAATAATTAGACGCCAACGTATTCGGCTGTCGATGTGTTGATTGTTATTACTGAGAATTACACCATTGAGGTTCGTAATCAACTGTAACTGCGCCAATTCAGTGTCCAGCGGCACTCTATTGCTCGCTGGATTGCAACTATCAATAACACAATATAAAATAATTAATGAGGCAGACCGGCAAGTAGGTTTAAATAACGAAGATTTATTTAAAGGTTTATATATATGTTAATCACTATCAATATATACAAAGTACGAATAATATATACACGCTAATATTATTATATATAAATAAGGGGCCCGAAGGCAGAGTAAAATAATAAAGAGATCGGTACGACCTGTTATAGTTACCTAGGTTTACTTTTGCACGTCCGGAGGTAAACCTCTCCGCAAGGCTAGGTGAAGCAAAGGAGCTGACTGGAGCACCCGAGGAAATGGCACATCTACCTTTCAAGCACTTCACTTAGCAAGTGTTCTCTCTCAGTTCAATATTAGATCCATTACTCGTCACGCCTTTATTTTGGAGTAGCCTCCCTTCATTGGCCATCCGCTGTCCACGTGGTGGTCATCTCTTTAGTTCTTATAGGATCCCTGATTAGATAATGTCACGCCTTTAACATTGTCTATTCTAAGCAATAGCTTTGTTTATATTATCCAATCCTTCTTGATAAATTACTTTATAGTTTAGCGCTAATATCATTTAATTATTTACAAAACACAATTAGCGATCCGTTAGTTTTACATTTATTTTTATTATTGGTTAAACGTATTTTTTTCTATACATGCACACGTCACACACATGTAGCACAAACGTATTTGTCCATTTGGCTTGGTTATTACAACCAGTGGGGTAGCCCACTCCTTCTTCTGTTGCTTCAACCACGCCATCTTTAACCAATTGCTTTATTTCCTCCGCTATTTTTCTTTCGGGCCGGAATCTTCGTGGTCTACAAATTATAGGCACTGCTTCGGGTGATAATTCTAATGAAACTGGTTTTGTTTTTATCCTTCCCGGTTCTCCATCGAAAAGTTTAAGAAAACACTGTCTGATGTTTTTTTCAATGTCAATATTTTTGACCCAAGCAATTTTTATTCCCAGTTGCTGAAACCAATCACGGCCAATTAGAGGATTTATAGGGGCTGTACTATATATAACGGCAATGTAACTATTTTTTCGCTTGTTTGAAGTAATTGGAGCCTCAATTACTCCTTTAATTTTTATAGCTTACCATTACCGGCCTTCAGATTCGTATGCATCAGTCTAGTGCTTCTCATATCGTCCCATTTTTCCAATCTTTAATGGACATAACACACCCCCTACCGCTGTCAATTTCCATCGATAGGGGTTTTCCTAAATTTTGACAGTTATTTTTTCTGTGTTGGTCCAAGACACATTATTAATTGCCAAAATTCCTCTTGTTTATATTTTCTCATGACCCTCTGGCTGTTATTTTTGTATAATTATGTATTTTTTATTTCTGCCTTTTTTCCCAGTCCTTTTTTTTCTTTCTTTATAAAAATCGTCTTGACCAGTTTTCCGCAGCAAAAACCTAATTCGATTTTCTTAATGTCTTTGTTCCCTTTGATCAGGCACCCTTCTATCTGGTTTGTCTACTTTGTGGACTTCATAAGGTCGTTGCCGCTATTTTCATCCCAATTCCTTTGATTGCTGCACACGAGTTCGTGAGCTATACCACGTTTGATAGCTACTTTATAGTTAATATCCATATCTGCCAATAACTCTTCTCAGACTATCACTCTCATTCCATAAAATTGTTCGAGGAGGCTCCTCCAGGTATGAATGTAGATGTTTTTTGCATTCTCGCAGCAGTATCTAATCTTGTGTCCCTTGTTCTTGCCTTGCCTTTCTAAAGTGGAGTCTGGCAATGTGTCTAGACTCACGAGGATTAAAATAGTCTGTCAAACGATCTTTGACCTGTTCAAATGTTAATTCTTCCGGGGTTTTAGGTTCACAGAGCCTATTTGCGATCTAGATTACTCCTTTTCCAGCGAAACACAATAAGGTCGCTGTTTTGCTTTTATCGTCTTTTACTCTGTTAATAATTAACAGTTTTTCAATTTGTTGGACGTACAGGGGCCACTCACTTGCCTCTCTGACATCAAATTCGGATATTGCCGGCTGCATTACGGTATTTAATCAATTTAACAAAAATATAAAAATTTTACGATAACTTAGTCAATGTTTGGTAGCACCATTGCATTAAATTATTAATTTATCAATTGAGAAAACTATTATTCCTGATATATTTAAGATAGCTAAAATTATACCAATTTTTAAAAAAGGGGATAGATCTGATTCGGGTAATTATAGACCTATTTCAATTCTGTCACCTTTTGCTAGAATTTATGAAAGGTGTATTTATAGTAATATTATTGTAGATATGATTAAGGTATTACCTAGTTATCAGCATGGTTTTTTACCTGGTAGATCTGCTGAAACTAATTTAATGGTGATATCTGATCATATTGCTCATGCCTTATCTGATCAGAAGCAATTAGATGTTGTATATTTTGATATGACTCAGGCATTTGACAAAGTTTCATATATTAGACTTTTGTATAAACTTAAAATGTTGGGTGTTAGTCCTCATTTAGTTGAGTGGTTTTCCAATTATTTGAGGGGTCGAAAATCTTATGTACATATGGATAAAACTAATTCTCTTTTTTTGATAATATGATAGGTGTTCCTCAGGGTGGAATATTAGCACCATTGCTTTTTAATGTTTATATGTGTGATCTTGATCATAGCATAAAAATAGTATGATACTTACTTATGCTGATGATTGTAAGTTATTTAAAAGAATTATTACTTATAGTGATCATATTGAGGTTCAAAAGGATATAGATAGTTTTATTATATGGTGTAGGTATAACAACATGGAGATTAACATTAATAAAACATGTATTGTTTCCTATACTAATAAAACTGAAAGATCTGTTTATCAATATAAAATTGAGAATGGTGTTATTAAATATAAAGAGACTGTATCTGATTTAGGAATTATATTTTGTAGCAATTTTACTTTTAATGCACATATTAAATGTATTATTAATAAAGCATACAGAAAGATGGGCTGTATTTTGAGATATGGGAGAGATTTATCTATTTCCATAAAATATAGGTTACTTTTTTCTCTTGTTGTTACAGTTTTAGAATATAATTCTTGTATATGGAACTTCAATCTGATTAATATTCAGTCTAAAATATATAATATTGAAAAAAGATTTAATAAATTAATAATGGGTGAATGTCAAACTGTCAAAACAGTATTGAAAGAAAGGAGAATGTTGAAGGATATGATATTACTGAAAAAGTTGATTGATGGGAAAATTGATGTCAGTAACTGTATATCAAAAATAGAATTGAAAGTACCTTGTCACTATTAAAATAACTTTCAAGATTAGTATATGTAAAAATACTTTCTTTGGTAAATCAGTTATTAATAGATTCAATGGAATATAATCTAACTTTATAATATTGATATTTTTGTCAATTTTGATGAATGTTAAAAAACAACTAAATTATAATTATGAACATATATGTATATATAATTTTATGTATTTAGCTTGTATTTGATTATAATTGTTTTGTTTTTTTTAAATTTTAATTATTATCATTGTTATTATTATTATTTTTTTTTATTTGTATTTCTTAAAGTGTAAATGTTGAATCACATAATAAATATATTAATTATTATTATTATTATTATTATTATTATTATTATTATTATTATTATTATTATTATTATTATTATTATTATTATTATTATTATTATTATTATTATTATTATTATTATTATTATTATTATTATTATTATTATTATTATTATTATTATTATTATTATTATTATTATTATTATTATTATTATTATTATTATTATTATTATTATTATTATTATTATTATTATTATTATTATTATTATTATTATTATTATTATTATTATTATTATTATTATTATTATTATTATTATTATTATTATTATTATTATTATTATTATTATTATTATTATTATTATTATTATTATTATTATTATTATTATTATTATTATTATTATTATTATTATTATTATTATTATTATTATTATTATTATTATTATTATTATTATTATTATTATTATTATTATTATTATTATTATTATTATTATTATTATTATTATTATTATTATTATTATTATTATTATTATTATTATTATTATTATTATTATTATTATTATTATTATTATTATATGGAAATTAACATTGAAAAATGTTGTGTCATATCGTTTTCTAAAAAATCATCTACAAGTCTGTTTAATTATACACTAAACTCAAAAAATATTTCAAAAAAAGAAGACCATAAAGATTTAGCTATTATTTTTAATAATAATGGAACATTTAATAATAATATTCAAAATATTATTACAAAAAGTTATAAAATAATGGGTTTAATTCTCAGAAACTGCAAAATGTTTAAGAGAAATACATGTGTGTATTTGTTTCATACATTGGTCTTACCTATTTTAAATTATGAATCTTTGATCTGGAACTCATAAATTAAATAATAGATTAGCACTGGAAAAGGTTTATAAAAAAATTTTCAGATACATTAAATCAGAAATAATATTGACAACAATGCACTCTACAAAAGACAAATCTATACTGATATGAAGTATTTAAAAAAAATTACATCATGTATAATAGATGTGAGAAGTTGCCAAACAACATTATCATTTAAGCTAAAGATAAAGGATACAAGATCAAAAAATATGTATAATATTCCTAAATTTAAAAGTGAAACATTAAAAAATTCAGCATTAGTAAGATTCTCTGGATTGTACAATAAATACTTTAATGCTGTTAATATATTTGAAACAGATGATAGAACATTTAGGACTACTGTGCAAAAAACTCTGCAAATGCTTTGTGAACTAGATTAGCTGTGCATTTTTGTTTGGATATAAAATCTGTTAAATGTATTAAATTAAATTAAATTAAATTATTATTATTATTATTATTATTATTATTATTATTATTATTATTATTATTATTATTATTATTATTATTATTATTATTATTATTATTATTATTATTATTATTATTATTATTCTTTTTAAATATTGAAGATAAAGTAAAATTTTAATTTAGTAAGGAATTATCAGAAGTTATTTATGTTAGCATGTATTAACGCAATGACATATTTAACATTCTCTAATTGCAGCTTCATTTTCAGTGATGCTTTTTCATAATGATAGATGATGACATATGTCTCCATGGGGATTATCACTAGATGGTATCCTGCTATTTATTTTTAATAAATACTACTGTTTATATCAATATCCAACCATTCAACTGCTTCAAACAATTCAGCATAGTATTTGTCATCATACAATTAATTTATACTTACAGATATTAACTGAGGAGAGCTTAAACCTTCTCCTTAATAATTTCTACTCAAATTGCGTTATGGCTTAGATTTTAAATCCACAAAATATTAAAGAAAATCAGGTAAAATAAAAAAATCTTTCTGGAAAAAAAATTGTTTCTTTTCTTTGTGAGTTTTTCTGTTATCTGGCACAGGCTTGTGAATTTCTATCTTTATAATCTTAAAAAAATGTATTATTATTAGTCAATATGATAAACTTAATATTTTATTTTGACTTAAATAAATTGCACCTTCATTTTTGCATTCATCTTGATAGTTCAATTTATTCAACTATTAAATATTTACATTGTATAATACAAATGATTTCTAATTGTTTTCTTTATTTATGATTTGAGACTATATATATGGAAAATACAAGATAAATGTGCATCTCACAATATATAGTCATGTAACATTTATAAGATCTATTTAATTAATAGTTGTACTGCCCTCTAGCAGCAGTGTTCAATAAGTAAAAAAAAATACAATTTCCTATAGTACTATACATCTTTTTATATAGAGTTATCAGGAACAGCAACGCCAGTGAGAAATCTTAATTCAACCTACATATTGGCTTATATAGGTTGATTTTAAATTGTTCTCTGGTTGCTGTTTTATTGGATAGCTCTAGATAAAAATATTTAAGTATATGGTAGCTAATATGTCATGTAGATTACATTTTTCATTTGTAGATATTTCATATAAATATTTCACAAGATGGCATTATTATTATTATTTCAGAGAATAGAATATTTTATATAATACACAATGTGAATATTAAAAGTAAACTTACATATAAATCAATTTCAGGCAAATAAAAGTTTTTATATTGATTTACAAGACATTGAACCTTTTCTTTGAACTTTTTTAAAGCAGAATCAGACCACCAATTGAATAAATTCCCATGCTCATCAAATGATTTTCCTTAAAAAAAACATACTTAGGATATTAACTTCTAATTATGGATTATTGTGATATTGTCAATTTTACAAAACAAAACTTTTTATTCTTGTATATTTTTACTGTTCTCATTATTTCTTCTTTTTAGTATATATTAAAACATTAATGTGAGAACAAATATAGAAAATAAAAACAATTTATAAACTATTATTCTCAATCATCTTTAATTTCAATCAACCTTCTTTCCCCAAATACACAAATTATTCTTTACAATATGTATTATAATGGCTACATCCTGCCTGCTACTGTTGTCAAGGTATAGCTTTAGTTCTCATGTGAACTATGGAAGGGGCTGCAATTGCCCTTATAAGTTTCCTACAACTTTCAGCTGAATTTTAGCCAGCCTGCCTTGTGAATAGGGTCCAATGACTCTGCTTCATGCCAATGTTTGGTTCTAGCACCTTTCAGTCCCGGGTGTAGATTTGCTTCACTTCATCAACCATTTAGCTAAACCATTATTGTCTGGAGAACAAAGTTTCTGTCTTACAGCTCTGTTATAGTAATTCTCTCAGAATGTGTATGGAGAACATGTATTGTCTTTCAGCTTTGTGACAGTAGTTTTCTGGTCAACATGTATCCTGTCATTCAGGTTTGATAGTAGTCCTCTGACCCTAACATCAAAAAGACTGACTATTTATTGCCAGATATTCATCTTTAATGGAAACATTTGAATTTAGTGAGTATCATCGCCTATTTGGTTGTTTTTTGCCACTGGCTATGTGTTATGCGTAATGCATATTATGGCATATTATGGCAGCAAAGAATACTCAATCCAATCTAGATAAGATGGAATCTAGACTAGTTCATTATTTGAAGGCAAAGTGAGATATGACACAAATTGTTTTTAAATTATCTTTTATTAGATCAGAAATTATTATTATCAGCCAAGCATTATCAACACTTCTCATATGCAAACATTTTATGAAGACCCCCTTTGATTATTTAAAATTAATTGTTCAATAGTAATTTGAATAATAAAAATATAGAGTTTTAGGTTTGGTTGAATAAACAAATGATTATGAGTTTAATATAGATTGTAGGTGTCATCATATCTGACCTTGCCTTCAGAAGTGGACAAGTCCAGATTCCTTATCTGATCAGATTGAGCACTCATTGCTGCTAACCAATGCATAAACATGTGGATAATCTATTTATAAACATGGTCAATGGCTAAAAACAAGTATGCCCAATGTGAAACATGTGTATAAAATCCTACCATTGATTAGGCTCTCTGAATCCGATTGCTGCCATTAAGAGAGGGAATGTAGCAATAAATAGTCAGCCTTTTTGGAGATATGGCAGAGAATGTGTGTCTACCTGAATGACTGAACATGCTCTCCATTGAAACTGCTTGAAACAGTGAAAGTGTTTTCTACTACATTCATTACTGATATGTTTACGCAGTGGGGCAAGTGCCAATAGAACTGGAAGCTGCTATGACTTCGGCAGACTGGAGGCAAGCTGTCTATTATAGCTGGAAGAGTCATTTAACAAACTTGAAGCAAGCTATTTAGTACATCTGGAAGAGTTTAGACTAGAAGTCATGAGGCAAGCCAAATATACAGCAGGAAGTGAGACCAGTCATTCAGCATTACAGCGCATCATTGACATAGTTATATGTCACATTTTATTTATTGATTGTATAATATATATTTTCTAATAAATTATACATATTAAATAGTGAGTGTTTATAATTTTTAATATTACTGTTAGTTTGAGTCTGAAACCTGCAATTCAGCTAATCATAACAGATTTGGCATAGTCAGACAAACAGATTTATTTACATGCCAGTTCCAACAAAACTGGCTCAAAAAATAAAATACTGTGTTTATTAAAATCACTTAAATCTGCTTAAATAAAAAAAATTTGACTACAAATATATAGGCATGTCAATTAAAAGTTTCAACCAATCCTGAGAGCTTTACTCGCAACAAAGTGACAAAAGCATGCCCAAGTAAATTGTTAGCTTTATCACTATTGATTTTTTTAGACAGTTACAAAATGCAGCTGTAAAATTAAAATTTATGAATGGTAACTCGAAAAAAATCAAAATCGATTTGAACAATACAAAACGTACCTGTAAAATTAAAATTAGGAGTGGTAACTTGAAAAATAAAAAAAAGAAATCGATATTTTGTTTATCTTACGAAAAAACGGGGGGGGGGGATTTAAAATGGCTAATTCAATTGGTTCTGTGGGAGCTTTTGATCTAACTCACCCTGAGGGCTGAATAAGCTATAAAGAGACAATTAATATTTTACCTACAGGCTAATTAGATCAAAAAACTAAGTCTCCAAACTTATGAGCTACTCAAGTATCAATCTACAGCAGAAAAACCAGCTGACTTAGATTTTGATAAAACATTAACAATTCTCAGATTATGTTTCCCCAAAACAGGGGGAGAAAGCTAGAAAATTTGTAACAAGAATCTGAACATTACCATTAGAGTGCGAATTCAACGATTTCACAAATGAAACACTTCGTGATCATTTTATTTGTGGCATAAACGATCACAATTTAAGACTTAAAATGTCAATGCTTCCAGATTTTGATTTTGAAACAGTTGTAGTCCAAGCAGTACTAGCAGAATCAATAACTAGTTAAGCAACCCCATTAAAAAAATTACTAATGTGCAAAACATTGAGCATAACAATGGGTCAGTCAAACACTCAGTGAGCTCAGATAATTTAGCAACAAGTTGTATAAGTCATTGCTATAGATTTAATTACTTTACAATATATATATTTTGCAAGCAAGTCGAACATATAAAGACTGCATATCTGAAATTAAAAAGTCAGACAGCTGATATGATAATGAAAAAATCCATTCCAAAAAACAAGGGCAATTATAAGAAATATAAAAATGTTGCCTGAGTAAATCATATTAAAGATGATCAGTCTGGATTTATATACAGTATTATAATTAATGATACACCAGTTAAAATGGAACTGGACACAGGGTATGCAATGTTGATTGTTGCAAAAATAACCTGGGCTATCATTAATAAGAATAATAAATATAAGCTGCATCCTATCAGCAAGTCAATCTGACTATCAGGGCAATAAAATGAAACTGTTGCACCAAACAGTTAAAATTACTATGCCTAACAAAACTATACACCTACCATTGGTGGTGGCATCAGGTGATCATAGTAACTTACTTGGCCATGACTGGTTCAGTCAATTAGGCTTTGCTGTGACAAAAGTGAACCAGGTCACAACATTAAGCAAAATAAAACAAAACATGCCAGCAAAGACCAAAACAGCTCATTGGCCTAAACCTAACCTATCACACTTGAAACCTGATCCAAACTGTGGCAAAGAAGGAAAAGACAATACAAACATGTAAATAGGCACTTGGTTGCTATGGAGAATATATTATGGATCCACACAATGGATACCAACAGTGTTTAACCAATTGAAAGCACTCTATACTGTAGTAGTTCAAACAGAAGATAATTATCCACACAATCCCTAGCTAAACTGAGATTGAATCACACAGAAACTGAAAACAGCAGAAAATCACCATGACTCCCAAACTGAACACAGCAGCAAAAAATTAGGGACAAGTCCATCAAACAAGAAAGATGACAAGAGCAGCAATAAACCTGAGAAACCAACAAAGCAGACATGTCACCAGCTTATCTCAATGATGAAGTTTTCCAAGGTTAAATTTAGCCAGGGGGAGAAATGTCATATCTGGCCTTGCCTTCAGAAGTGAACTAGTCCACATTCCTTATATGATCAGCTTCAGTACTCATACCTGCTAACCAATGTGTAAACATGTGGATAATCAATGTATAAACATGGCCAAAGGGCAAAAACAAGTACAGCCAATATGTAAACATGTGTATAAAATCTCTACCATTGGTCAGCTCTCTGAATCTAACTGCTTCCATTAAGAGAAGGAATCTGGCAATAACAGACAACTTTTGTGGAGGCAAGACAGATAACATCTGTCTACCTGAATGATTGAATGTTCTCTCCATTGAAGCAACTTCCAACAATGATGGTGTTTTCTACTATATTCACTACTTATACATCAGTGAGGCAAGTCCTGATATGACCGAAAGCTGCTTTGGCAGACTTAAGGAAAACTGTCTATTACAGCCAAAAGAATCATTTATCAAACTCAAGGCAAGCTGTCCAGCACATCTGGAAGAGTTTAGACTAGAATTCATGAGGCAAGCTAAAAATATACAGCTAGAAATTAGTACAGACATTCAGCATGACCAGGTCATTATTAACAGTTATATATCACATTGTATTTACTGATTATATAATATGTATGTATATTTGTTCTACTAAATTTTACAAATTAAATAGTGACTGTTTATAATTTTAAGTATTACTATTGTTTTGAGTCTGAAACCTGCAATTCAGCCAAACACAACAGTACGGATTTAAAGACAGAATGTAACTGAAGAATTAAACAGCAAAGAAAATGTAAATATTTGATAACTATGATTATTTTAGAACTTTTTTACAAAGGGAAATTAACTAAGACTTAAAAAACTATTTTAATTTTTACACGATCCTCAACTCTCTATGGCATCTCATATTGCTGACCCACCTGATCACACACATATGTTGAAAATATAAATAATCACCAATATACACATTTCATGCTTCACCAGAAATCATCAGTTGGTCCAGATTACTATCTCCATACATATATAATCAGTGTCCAGCTTTATATTAAGATAGCCAATCTTCATACTTTAATGGAAAGGCTTCAAACTATTCTTACCCACAACTCTTCAGCCATCCATTTCATTGAAAATCCGATGGAAATGTTCAAAGCCCACATTAGTGCCAAGGTTGTCATCCTACCCATGTTGACATTAGTCATTCTAACCTCTCGTGTACAGGAGAATAATCCATTTACATACATATGCGAGAGATGGGCAGACCTTTAAGGCACTATGTAGGCTTTGAATATTCCATTTTCAGATTTTCAATGAAATGGATGGCTGAAGAGTTGCGGGTAGGAGTAGTTTGAAGCCTGAGTCATTAAAATATGAAGATTAGCTATTTTAATATAAAGCTGCGCACTGATTGTATGTATGTGTGGAGATAGTAATCTGGATCAACTGGTGATTTCTGGTTTAGCATGACATACGTATATTAGTGATTATTTAGCTTTCCAACATGTGTGATCAGGTGGGTCAGCAATATGAGATGGCATGGAGAGTTTAGGGTCATGTGAAAGTCTGAGTTTGAATCCCTTATATATTACATTATATAAGTGCATGTGTTTGTAAGTCTATACAGTGTATTAAATTATATTTTAATTTTTATGAAATCAATATTCGACTTCTTATATAAAAATAATATTTTAATATAACGAAAAAGTATTATCCGTAATTTTAAAATATAATAATTAGATACAAATTCAATCAAATAATTTAATCCGTCTATGCATTTGTATCTCATAAAAGATATCCACTTAATAAGGCTAAAGTAGTTTTGATGATCTTAAAAACGCCCAAGTCTTCAAGTTCTCATGGGATTTCCGAAGACGTTTTAAAAATTAGTAAAGAAATGAATCCTTTAAAACCATTCAAATTTTTAAACAGTAGCAAATAGCTTGTTGTTTAGTCATTCAAATTTTTAGTATAAAATTAATTTTACTTTTAATTATAATATATAAGAAAATATTTACTATACTTATCTGGAACTCGATTATCATTAAAAACAATGAAAAAGAGTACTTTGTCTAAAATACATGCCATACTGAGATTAGTTTGAATTTTAGAGATATAATGATTGATAATTAAATAATGTAGTTGGTGCTTTAACATTTAATTTCAACTTGATTCATATAAAGTATATAAATCTTAAGAAGTGATTGCCACTATTAACAATTGATCTGCCTTCTAGCCACAGTCTTAGACACGTTTTACCAAAAAAAGCAGCAAATCCATTCTTAATAATAACAGTCACTTCTGAAGTTTTAATCTAGAGTATTAAATATATTTAGCACAGTTATATGATATAAACAAAATATTTTTGGGGTTAAACCATGAATTATTTTATGTTATTTCTCAACGTTTCAATGAAATAACATTAACCATTACTAAAGTCAAATTTAAAAAAAAAAACGTTAGACCTCAAATATTAATGAAATTGAGTGTGAGATAAAAAATGAGATTGAACTGAAGTAGTCGAGTTCATTAATACTTAATGTCTAAAGATTTTTCTTTAAAAACTTGACCGTGGTAATTGTGGATGTTATATTTCATTGAAATAATTGAGAAGTAATATAAAATAACACGTAGTTTAACCCAAAAAATACTTTGTTTATATATATCAGTCATAACAATACCAGCCATTTGAAAATGCATGAAAAAATAAAACAAATAATAATATAGAGATGAGTTTTGAAATGACTAAATAAACTAATTTGTAAACCAAAAGTATATTCACATATAGATCCATTTTTCTTTTTATTTGATGTTTTGAAATGCTGTATTTTAATTTCTTTAGAAAACTTTTCTTTCTAAAATACTTCAACACCATGTATAAATGCAACTCTTCAATGTATTTTTTCTCTATTACCCCTTCCCAATAAAAACATTCAAGATTGCACTTCTGTAAAATGTCTTTGAGATAATTTCTATAATGTGAATGTGGCTTCCTATCACAGAAAACCGTTATAACATACTCTTTCAAAAAATGTTGGTATTGTTCATTCATTTCCTAAATCCAATCCAATAAAAATACAAATTACAAAATATGTATTATATATTTATTACCACATACTCAATTGTTTTTCATATATTTCAAAGTAAGCTTTACAGAAAGTTCCAGATAAATTCTATTAGGTAAAAAAAAATACATGTTGCCGTCATGACGCAATCAAATCGTCTTCTTAGATGACTGAGATTTCTAATACTTCCATTATTCTTTACAGCTTCTTTGAATCTTTAAGCAGTTTTATTTAGGTTTTAATAATAATCAGAAAAATGTGTATAATAAACCTACAAATATTTTTAAACAAATAAAACATTCATCAAGAAAATTGAGCAATATTGCTCAAGATTACTATGGAAAGGACAAACTGTTTCCATCAGCATGAGAAACATGCAGGAAAACAAAAGATTAAATGGAATGTCATTACATTCCATCACTTCAATTAACTATCAGAAATCACACACTCTGATATATAATCTAGTCCAAAAGTATGGCCATGACCAGATCACTGAATCCATAATTCCTACCGACACACCACCCCCCAAAAAATTAAGCAGGCTTGACCATCTAATCCTGTCAACAATGTAACAAAATACAAATGCCCATAACAACTATCAAAGCAAAATCAAGCTATGGGATGCCCATCGCATCCTAAAACAAAATAATCAAATCTCTACTACAAGATTAGGAATAACTAATCACAAGCTGATTACCCTATTCAAGTATTGGGCTATAGAACCAAAATACTTAGATTACGTACTTAAAATTAATCTGGATGCCATGCCAGTCAACTGGTTCCTCAGATATAAAAGATCTATCACCAAAGTCCAATCAATTTGCCACAGCTGTGGCAGGGATAATGAAACATTTGACCACATAATTAAAACATGCATGGGTCTAGGTAATATTAAAACAATAATATTTAACAATTCAAAGATAGACCACTACAAAATACTTAATATAAAAGAATGCATTCGTGGAAGAGATATTCCTACAATCAGGCTGTCAATTTTCATCACCTATGCCATTTGGATTGTAAGGTGCAAGGCACAATACCAACATCCCAAGCCAGATGAAAACTCATTATTTATTTAGAGCATAGAGAAAATTAAACAAAGAGACAAAACTCTTGCCACAACATTCATTTTTCAAGAGACATGGAAGCTATATCAGACTCTCTAATAAAGTTAACAAAGAACTTAATCACTAAATACCTTACCCTGTTTAACTCAATAATGTTAGTTCCATAACTCATCTCTATATTTGTAATATATCATCCATATTAATTAGTTTAATAAATGTTTTGAGAAATATTTTTAAACAAATAAAATCACCTTTAATAATTTGGCGTTTTAGAAAAATATTTTTTTAGTTTGCTTCTTAATATCATTTATTTTTCAAATTTCATAGATTCTTATTGCCTATTAATAATCCTTTTTTTTTTCATTGAGTAAAATAGCTTTTTTATTAATATGTATACATTTTTTTAATATAAAATATTTATTACTAAATAATATTGTTTTTCTTCATATTCTATCACGATCAATAATAAACAAGCTTTTTTTGTTTATTTGATTGTTTGTTTCTTCTGAATTTTTAATTATCTTTTAATTTAATAGTTGTCGAAACCTTTTAGTCCTGATTTTTTTAAAAAACATTACATTTCAATTTTAAAAATATAGAATTATATATATTATTTTTTTTTTTAAAGAGTAGCTTACCTATAATATCAAATCCATGAGTAAATTCATGAGCAAGTAATGTTCCCAAAGATCCATAGTTTATAGACCTGTAATTAATATTATTGAAAATTATAGCTAAATATTAATTTAGTTTTATCTTTATAAATACATATTAATGACATTTTTTAAAAAAGCCTAATTTTATAAACGTTTGCTATTCACAGTTTCTTAAATTGTTTGACTAAAGCATTCAGGGCAAATAGGCAACTAAAGGTACGATCAAATGATATTTGATTATGATTAGTAGTTATTTGTGTTATTTCCCTTTCTTTCACCCTAACTAATAATAATGATAATACCAAAACCATATGTTGTTTTAACAACAAAATAAGCATGAAAATATAAGAACAAAGTTTTTATAATATTTATTTTTATAGTTATAAATATATAATATTAAAAAAATCAAATTACATTTATTTTAAGGGTAATTTTTTATAGTTGTTCATATGAGTGAGACGTTATCTTGTGAGGTACTTATATATTTGTGTATGTTAACTCTCTAAATTAAGATTCTTGAACACTGGAAACTTTCAGATATTTTGGAATTGGTGACTAATAAAATAATATATTTTCTTTATGCAAAGTGCTTAAAAGAATGTGCTATTATTATATTCCATATAAAAAAACAAATGTTGTTTTTGGTTAGTATTATATTTCATATCAGAAGCAAATATTGTTGTTTTTAGTTATTTTATTTGTGTTATTTTTGTAACATAGAAACGTGTTGATTAGCCAGTTGTCAATTAATTAATTCATTGATTATCTGAACCACTGCAATCTAAGTCTCTTTTTTTTTTCAAAAATAGTAATAATTCAGTTGTGTGTTATTCAGTGTTTCCCAACCTTTTTTGACTCACGTACCACTTGATAGTACATCACGCTAAATTGTACCACTTTGTAAAAATGATTGTATTTCGTGAATTTTGTTATTGTGTGTTATTTTATTTGCATTATAAATATTATAGTGTGACCATGAATGTATTCACATCTCATAATGAGACAAATTACATTGAAATATGCCTAAATGTCATGCCAGATTATAAACTCACTGAAATTGTAAACGCACTGTAACATATTTATATGTATGTGTTTGTTCAAAGTTTTATATTTTTTCCAAAATAATTTATTAAAGATTACATTAAAGGTTATTTGGTACATATTTTGTTCAAAGTATTTTCTCATTCCTTCATTTGGTTTTCCCGAATTTGAGTCTGTTTTCTTTTTTTCGGAGCATCTTGCTATTGGTTGGGCCATGGAGAGGATAAATCCAGGATGTCCCAAGTCATGGTAAAAATAACCTCAGGGGTTATCAGGCTATCTCTTGTTCTTGTTTTCTTTATATTGTTCAGCATGAAGTTAATAGGATTAACATTTTGATGATTAAATACTAGCTTACATCTAGTAATCCACAATAGATGATCAAGAATTAATGAGAGTCTAATTTCTGGGTATGATCCTTTTCTGATACATTCTTTCAAATTAAATAATTTAGATTGATTTGCCTTGATCCGACTCATTATTTATCTACTATTTTGTCATATTTCATTTACTAACTAATAAATGGTTTTAATAAAAACACAAAATTATAAAAAAACCAATTAGTATATTTTCTTATCATAATCAAATATGTTTAAAAAATAAATTTAATGAGATCTCTGTGCTTGTTTCGAACAACATAATTTTTTGACATTTGGTTCAAAAGATGCGATTTATATACCCTTAAGTCTACAGCTGCATTCAATCTGTTTCGATATTTATTTTTTAAAAAAATATATGAAGAAAAAGCTCTTCCTGTTAATTCTGTACTAGTAAACGGTAATAATAATTTAAGAGCTTTCTCAGAAAGTTATTCATATTCTTTAATGTTTAACCAAAAATTAATTAGATTGTGTCGTTTGGATTATATTTGTAAAGTTCTGTCACATGATAATTGTATTAAATTTTCTTTATCATTTATTGATAATGATGTAGCTTTTTCTAAATTTTCTGCATAGAAGGGGTTTGAAATCCAATTATCATTTGTGTTTTTGGGTTTTGGAAAATATTTCTTGAAAGACGTTTTTAATCCTGTTAAACGTGCTATTATATTTTCTCGTATATCTTGAGACAGTACTAACCTTATTTTCAAACAAAAAAATATGTAGTTTCGAATACTTCCAGTTGATTGTTTTCGATACTTATATATATATATATTACTGTTTCCAAAAATCTAATTTCTTAATCATACTTTCAATTCTATCATTAACATTAAAGATCGTTATCGACTGTACATATAAACAACTTTACTGTATAATATTATTAATTAAAATAATTTTTATGAATTATAGGAAAAAACGTTTCTATATTTTTATGATTTAATTTTTTTTTTATGTCCGCTATTATTGATTATTTTTCGTGTACCACCAACCAGCAACTCGCGTACCACCAGTGGTACGCATACCACAGGTTGGGAAACACTGTAATCTAGATGAATGCATTCATTTGAAATTATTTATTCAAAGATTCATGCACTTAGATAATGATTATATATATATATATACAGGGGTATCCCAAAATTACAGGAATTTTATATTAAAAAATTATTTATTTTTAATTGTTATAAATTTAATCTCTTTCAAATTACTGTCCATTTGATGCCATATATCTATTTAAATGTGTTTTTAATTTTTCAAATTAGCCCAGAATTTTGAAAAGTGATGCCTTTTAACATCTCTGTTATTTTTTCCCACCACTTCCAAGTCTGCAAACAAAAAAAAATGGACATTTTTTCATTTCAGAAATTTTTAAAAAATCGCATAAAGTGAGATCGAGCAAATGCAGATGATAGATAAATTGGATCATACTGAATTTAATTAAAAAGTGTTTTACACTCAAGGTTTTGAGAGATGGCACTGTTGGGGTGGAGTTTGCATTCTTTTCTTCACACAAACTGCGATATTTATATTTTACTGTATCATGTAAATGTTTCAGAACTTGCATATAAAATGTCTGATTGTTATGAGTTAAATCTGGGGAAAAATGTCATTTGCATAAAAACAAATCAACCTTAATTCTAACATTTCAATCATTATAAAAAAATTGACAAATATGCAAAATGCTTTTTAGAAAAAAAATGTGTTATGTGATCCCACAATTTCATCCGGTGATGTCATTTGCCAGATTGATGCACAAAGGTCCCTGCAAAAGGTATGTAACAGTTTAAATATATATTACAACATGCATGCAAACCAGAGTGTGATTCCTGTTACTTTTGGTTCTCCCCCCCCCCATCATTGAAAAAAAAAATTATGATTGTTCAAAAATTGTCAAAGTGTTTTTAAAAGTTTGAATATGTTTAGAGCCACTTTAATTAAAAAATAAATTGATAGCAGAATAATTTGTTTTCAATTAATAGAAAAGTTTGTATAATATTCAAGCATGAGAAAAGAAAGGATTGAGTCGAGTTGTGATGACAGAACTTTAGCTTTAAAATGCCCCATGGCCACAGTTTTATAAATTCTATAGAAAATTTTAATTAATAATAAGCCTGAAGCTAAAATAAAATTTTCTATTTCAAATATGAGATAGTTTTTCTTTAACATTTTATTTTAAACAGCAACAATAAATTAGTTTTTGAAACTTATCTTTTAAAATACACCTTTAACTCATTTATCTAATACATTTAAGGTAAGAATGTACCATAGCAATCATCATCAATTTGTACCCACTATTCTAATTTACAATTGATTATTTACCATAATGATCATAAGACTTTTTAAAGTGTCATTTTGGAAGATTGACAACATCATAGGATAGTGACATCACATCATCTCAAAAAAATGGTGGCATTCATACTACAAATTTACATTATGGAGTTTATTCATTATACCCAGTAAAGTATATAATATTACACTATACAGTATTTTAATTATAAAATTAAAACACAATTAATGTACAGCTCATAATTTAATTTTCCTCCAATGTCTTTGTGAGACAATCAATATATTCTTTACTGACATATCCAAAGTAAATTTTAATGACTACAAAAGTAAAAAAAGTGTCTCATTCACAATAAATACTCAAAAGCCTGTTTTGGTGATGTACAATAACCAAATGTGTTAAAATTATGTTTTGAAATGTGTACATTAGTTTAAATACTATATATTAACTCACTGTTACATAATATATTTCTTATTACTGGCATTTTTGTGACAAAATTATGAACATATAATTGTAAAAATTGAATTACTGTATGCAAGTTATTTTAAGGGGGAAATGATTCCATGTATTCTGCAATTAATAATCAACCTTGTATGATTAAAGTTATCAAATATAAACATAAAATAATATTTATTGTATAATATTTTTTTAATTTTAAATCATAATATCAAGCCAAAGAAGACATTGTCCAAAAAGTAAAAAAAATATATATAGTGCCAAAAAATGAAATATAAATTTCATTTAGCATAAAAATAAAAATAAATTTTTTGTCATATATATTTAGTATCAATAATTAATTTTAAATTATATATTATATTAGCTAAAATATTCAGTCAACTATCTTCGAATTTAAACTTTTTAGTCAAATTCATTGTAAATCTGAAATATTTTTAGTAACAAAAGAAGAGATGGAGGGGAATGATTTCATGAATTATGCTATTAATAATCAACTTTATAAAATCAAAAGTTATCAAATGTAAGTTTAAAAAAATATTTACTTGTTATATTTTAAATTATAATCTTGTTACTTCTTTCAGACATATCCAAGACAATGCCATATTATCACAAACTTAAAAAATTATAGTACCAAAATAAAAATACAAATTTTATTCAACATGAAATTAAAATAAATGTTGCTTATATATTATTAATAATTAATTTTAAATTGTGTATTGTATACATATTAGCTAAAATATTCAGTCAAGCAATTTTAAATTAACACCTTTATAAATGCTAATTTTAGTCAAATCAAAAATGCTATTATTATAAATGTATTTTCAATACAAAAAAGAATGAGGAAGATATCAAACATTATGCATTTAATAGTAAATTTTGTATGGTGAAAATGCAATACAAATAAATTAAAGAAATTTTGTGCTTTTAATTTTTATTTAAATGGGCTGTATTTCTGCCATTAGAACATACTGCATTATTTAAGAAATAGCTAGATCATTCCAAAAAGTGGCTACAATGCATAATAAAACATGGCATCTCATGCCACAAAAAGATCTTCACTAGCATATTTGCATATAAAGTGCTTCTTATTTAGATTTCTGTAATACATACTGTTAAACAATGCCTTAAATATTGATTACAATCTGCTAACACAGAATATATATATATATCAGAATTTTTATTTTTTTTAAATTAACTACATGATTAGATTTTGGTAATGTACAGTTCTATAATTTGGCTACACTTGCACTGTTGGTAAATAACTTTATGGTCACAACAGTTTAGTTAGTGAAATATTATTAAATATTGCTTTTTAATTCTGAATAATTTCAGATAAATAAAACTGAAACTTTGATATGGATTACAATTTTGCAGAAAAACAACAAATTGTCAACTGTAAAGTTACTCTTGTTTTCTTGTTCTATTTTTATATGTGTGCACAATAAAACCACATATTTTCTTTTAGCTATATTAAATTTTTTTTTTAAATTTACAGCTATGTATATTTTCAACAGGAATCATATCAGCAACTAATATCATAAACATCACTTCTTCAATCTATGGATTAAAGAATCATCAGAACCTTCATGATATACTAACTTCAACAATTAAGACAGCATTTTATTGATACTTTGGATAAAGACGCTGATAAAAAATTAAATGATGGCAACATTAAAGATCTTTTGCAATCACAGGAGAAAAATTAACTAATGAGGAATTAAGCAATTTGATGAAGAAAAAAAATCAACGACCCTGTGGAGAAGAACCTGGACATCAAAAAAACCGAAGGAACTAATTTTATATCACAACACTACGAACAGCACTTTTGAAGAATTTGATTCTAACTTAGAATGTTTCATCCAATCTAAAAATATTCTTGTATCAACAAATGAGACCTTGTAATACATTGTATGAAAACAAAATCAAAGAAACAAGTCAACCATATCTAAACTTTTTGTCTATAGATTTTCAGTCGTCAACACTTGGTATACCTCCTCCAAAAAATCAAATTCAAAGGATTTAAAAGACAAGATAGATATTTTAGAATAACAACTGGTAACTGACAAATCTAGATGACAGTAAATGCTGAATGCATTGTTGGATTATAAGAAAGACTAACTTTAAGCTAAGTATTTTTTTCTTTTTATATAAATTTAACTTGCATTATCTTACATACATATTTTAACTGCATATTTACATAATACATGCATAGCACGGTTTACACATGCATACATTATGCATTAGGGTTTTTTAAGATTTACTATATGTACTGAGTTAGATTGTCTGCTAGTGCAATGTTACAATTTATGGTATAATTTTTATAGCAGGAAATCGCTAATTTTTTCCCGCAGAAAACCATTATAATCTTTTGCTTTTTATACTATTTTTTTCTTTATGATGAATTTTGGTAACCAATTGTTCTCCCTAAAGGTAGAAAAGATGGATAATAATATTTAAAAAAAAAATTACAAAATGAAGAAACAAATATCAGACAGTGAACAGATAACTTTTTTATTAAAGCAGACATTTGTACACAGATAAGAAAGAATATTAAAAGTATTATCAACTATCATTTAAAAAACCTTAATATGCAGAAATTCTATAAAATGGTAAAAACGAATTATTAAATCCATAAAAAAAATTAAACGCTAAAATGAAAAAAGGATAAAATTTTGAAATATATCAATTTAATATTGATATTGAAAGAAAAGTTTTGACAGCATAAATAAAGTATATAGAAGAATTCTCCAAAATAGTAATATCAATGAATTTGAAAACAAAATAACATATAATTATATCTAGTGTAGTGGCACACATAATAAATAAAACGATAAAACATACTACTAAGCATATTAAAATAAAAGCTCCAGAAAACGATTAATATTATACATCTTTTTAAAAAGTAGATTAAAATGTAAATATTGGCAAAATTATGAAACGAAGGTTTAAAATAGGTAGATGTATTACTAAGAATTTAAGATCATTATAAATAATCGACAAATGCACTTTGATCTCATATCTAGAGAACAAAAATAAATAGAATTTTTTTCCTAAGACATCGGGATTTTGTACATAAGTGATCACATAATTCACAATTAATTCTTCAAAGCGCCAAAAAATGATAACGATGTTATTAACTACAAAAAAAAAAAAAAAATAAAGCTAAATACTTAAAAAAATGTATTCAACACTTTATGATTAATAATAATGAATAAAAAGCTAATAGTCATAATTCCCTTGATTAAATTTTTAAAAATGATGAAAACTTGATCTTACTACTGGTTGAAAACATAAAGTTGAAATTAATTATAGAATTAAACATGGAAAAGTGTTTGAAAAAACAATTTAATTTTATAACAAAATGTATCAGTGTGCCGAAAACAAACTTTCTTTAGTCTAACTCTAAGAATTTCTTACAAAAACTACAGATTACTGTAGGAAAAGTATGTAAAGATATGTATTGAATACACAAGGGACTATAAAGATAAGATGTACATGGCAAGAGGGGAACTAAATATTACTGACATTTTTAAAGAGTTTAAATGTTAAATTGAAAAAGATATGGTTCACTGCTATAGATGGAAAACTAAAATTCTAAATTGAATTTAAAATGTTTTTAAGAGATCCATGGCAGCATATGAGATAGACGGATAAAAAATTTTAAATGATATGGAGATGATAAGGATCAGAAATACTAAAATGAATTTAAAAACACTTTTATTCTCCACAAAATGGTCCTGATTTATAGTAATATGTAATTAATGAAGTTAAGTATGAAAAACGAGCAATATATGACTAATAAAAAAGGATTATTTTTACTAATGATTCCACAATCTAAAAATACTCTAAGATATTACACTCAACTACAAATTCAATTCATCGCTTATGCTTGGTGATTTATAAGCACAAGATTCAATACAAAAAAAGAAATAGTAGCAAGCATTACATAAAGAAATCATAAGCACATTTGAATAATGTGAAAATTATATAAAAGTCAGAGTTGATTACAAATCTATTTTATTAATCTTAGATTTATTTTTGCTATAAATTATTGAAATACTATTTTTTGCATTACAATATGTATGACAAATGAAGTATTCTTTACCTGATAGTAATACTAATCTTAAGATTTCAATTTGATTATATATTACATTTTGATTATTGTCACTTATTAATTCATGCTTCGCCTATTTGTTTTAAATGGTATATAGAGTAAAAAAATTATATATATATATATATATATTGTAACCTTCTCCTCTGATCATTGGACACTCAGGCCTACACATTTCTGTAATCATAAATAAATCATACCGCACATTTTAGGCGCTATAATCTTACCTGTAGCCTTTCCCCTTAATCTAACTAGTCCAATTTACACGTTTGGAAATCATATCTTTCTCTGTAACTTTCCTAGCTACAACTAATCTAGAATATATATCTAAAATAAATGATAAACTAAAGATGATTTCTTTATTAGCTAAGCTCGCATGAAACTATAATCTTAGAGAAGATCACAAGGTGGATTAATAATTTCTGGTCAAGCTAGCCTCAAAATCCACAAACAAGCAAACAAACAAAAAAATTATAAAATAAACTTCATATTGTCAAACTAATAAATAAATAATAATTAGATCGATGGAATGAATATGAAATTAGAAGTATAAATTAAGCAATAAGTAAATGAGGATGTAAATGATTAAATGAATGATGCAGATAAGTAATAATTAAATAATAAAATAAAATGAGTCTGAGAATGAAGATGCGTAAGAGTTAATGGATGATTAAGATGAGAATGGAATAAGAGCTAATGAATGATGAGTAAATTAGGATAATGAATTAGGATGAAAAAAGAGAATAAAGAAAGATTGAAATGACAGATGAGAGGAATGATAATGATAAAAGATGATGTCAAGAACTCTAAATTTGATATTGAATTAACTGATAATAAGACAATTAAATAAAGTACAGATTCTAAGCTTACTAAGACCAGAATATTCACTATAAAGTCAAAACCAACTATATATATTTCAGACGAAAGAAATAATAGATACTTTAAAATTTGGTTGACCTTATATCTCATGGTGAATGTAACACAATTCCATTCTAATTACAATAATTAACTGGATACAAATTTACCCTAAATCCTATCACAAGTTAATATAACTTATCCATCTCAGGGTTCGCATAGCTTAAAGGGTGATATACAAGATACACTTGAGTCAGTGAGAGGGATTTTACCACTACCCAAGCATAACACACACCAAATAGTTCTTAATACTGAATTGAATTACTAAACTATATTCAATAAATTTAAATAAATTCTATAAATTCCCTAACTATGCTAAACTTTAAGTTCCAATAAGAGTAATTTTTCTATAGCTAAACATAATAGCTTTCCAACTTACTTTCTCCATTAATTAGAAACAAGGTGACCAAGACCAGTGAATGATAGATCTGTGGATTCAAATGAACTGATCAAACCAATATTAGGTTTTTAATCTTTTAATATATCACTTAAACTAATATTCTTTAGGTTAGTATGTTTAATTATTAAGTTATGATGCCCTAGATATACTCATAAATTATAAGGCTTAATACAATTATTCTGATATACCTACATATAGTGACTTTTACAATATTGATTGATGACAATTTCACCATAAACACAGGATATGTCGATAGCAATAACAATAATAATGTGTGGGTGTGTTGATTAGCAATAAGAATACTGAAGACTAAATAAAATTTTAACACAACAATATTTATTTACATTATGTACAAGTCTCTTTCAGACACATTACACAAAACAAGATAAATCCATTCCAAAATTAGGGATGGAAATTAATGATGTGGTAAGTAATAACCAACTAATATGCCAAACATTTTGGATATGTTTTTTTATTATTCTATCAGGTAAACTAAGATAGTTAAACTTATTTGAGCTATTTTAGCATTGAAATTGCAAACAAAATGTATTAATATCCTTTGGATATACGCAACTTTTAAATAAAAAAAATTCTAAATTACAATTTATTATATCAAATTATAGCTGTTTGAGTTATTAGAATATGATAAGGGCAATTATCACATTCCAATACAAGTAATAATTTATTATAATTTACTATATAAAAATTTTATTGCATTGATGTGGGCAAACATCATCAGTTAAATGCACATATGACACCAAAAGCATTCACTATGTCCACAACTTAACCTTTATTAATTAACTGATCTTACTATTTCAGTAAATACCTATTTGTTGAAAACCAATCCACATTGTTCATGTACACACCTTGCTCTTTTATGTAGAAGTTCTACAAACACTAGTAAGTTTTGGTTGGTCTGTTTATAAACTGATGAAGATTACACAACATCAGAAAGACACTATTTCCATTAGACAACACTATAGCTATATCAGACTTTATCTTATCCTTGCTAATCGATTTAAAAAAATACACTTTATCATATACGGTGAAATATTAACTATATAACTTCTTGAGGGATTTAAATAAAGGAGGCTCTACAAAACAATATGATAGTTGTATATCAAGAAACAACATAATAGTTGTATAAGAATATGGCCAATTCTGATACTTTTTCATAGGTATAAAAGTGTGGGCAGTGCCTCTCCACTGGAAAACAGAATTCAGACCATGGGATCTACCTCTTTTAGATGTAACTATGCTCTAAACACTAACTCTTAATCAGCCCCAACAATATCATCCTCTCATATTAATCACAATGGGGAATTCTCTATCATCCCATGTACAATATTAATTATTATTATTATATCTAAGGCTCTTATATGTAGCCCTAACTCATCCTAAAATCTATCACAAATTTTGATCAATAGAATAGCAAGGTAAAACAACACTAATAATCCAAGTGGAAACAAATATTCCATTGCACATTGCAGAAACTGTTAATGTTTTATAAACAGACCACCAATATCAGTAAAATAACCATTAATTATTTCAAAATAATAATCATACCTTTTATTATAGCAAGCCATGTACACCGTAAACAAGGAGGATTAAACTACATTTTGTATTTAAAGTGGGCAGTTCGTTTATAAGCAAAATTAAGCAATAATAAAAAAAATGCTTATTAAATTATTTTATATAATAGAACAATAGTATCATTATGTGTATATTTTTGACCAGTTTGGGTCTATTTGTTCCCCTCCTCGATATAATATTAACATCTGTTTTAGCAGTGAAAGAAATAAACATTTCTCTTTCGGACCAGCTAAATAATATTTACCATTATGCTTTCCCTTCATTGGGAAAATAATATAAATATGGATAATAAATGTATATAACTTTATACATAGCTACATCATTACTTAATATATATTCTATACCCTGGTATAGATATAAAAAAAAATTAATACCTGAATAAAATGTGAAAGAAAAAAAAAACGCATTACAATATTATATATAGCCATTAACAAACTAAATAAACATTACATTTTCTACCATTGGACTTTATCGAAGTTTGATTCATTCTTATAAATAAAACACTATGAAAACGGATATGATAAGCAAACATTCCTGAGTAATATATATATATATTGGTTATTCGGTTCATATTAACATCTTGGTAAAAGTTCACTATAACGGTCTATGGTTGTTTGCCCTCTATTGTTTAAAATTTAAACTAAATTGCTTGAGAATCTGACATGTATGATATTATATTCAAATAAATTAAAATTTAATCAAATGTAAAAGATAATAATAAAAAAAAAACCTTTTGAATGTTGGATTAATTACACGACATTTATATGCTACTGTCTTACAATTACGTGAAAATTTATTCAAATGTAAAAGATAATAAAAAAAACATTTACCTTTTTAAATATAATTACGTCCTATACAGACTAGGAAGTTGGAGAAAAAAGTGGTATTGCTGTATCTACTACGGAGGGCAAATTCGTGCAGGTATGATGAAAACAAAGCTCTGATAGTGCCACATTGGAATTTCAGCTTACGCTTTGCTCTCATCCACATATTTTCAATATTCTGGGTGTGTATGTCTCGGTCTTCGGGATCCATGAAGTTTTCCTGATGGATGACAACCAAATGCAAATACACACCATTGTTGAGACTGCTGATGTTATTGTACGCAGCCCAGCCATCTGAAATAATGTGCGTACCTGGTAAAATGAACCGCTGTATCAGACCCTCCAGTGTATCAGCCATCCTGTCTGCCACTTCTATCAAGAAGCACTTTCTTGATGCTCTCTCTATGCCGCCAAACACCCAATGACCTGTCCGTATAGCCCCCCTGTGATATTTTCGTTGGAATAGTAGGTTTCGTCTATTTTGACGATTAATGGCTCCCCATTATCATCAAATCCACTGAGAACTGTTGGATTTGTGTCAAAATATTTGGCACATTCCTCCTGGCAAAAATTCGCCCAGTCAATGATAATTCTTTTGCTCATGCCGGTCTCATGCACAATGTGTTGTTGGGGCATATTACGCACCCAAAAATACACGATGCTTGTAATTGTTCCCAGAGGCAGATGACTTTTGGAAAAAGAAAGACCCCTTTCTGATTGAGATGCGATGGTGGCATATTCTGCACTGCCATATACACCCATCTAAGCCTGTAGAATACTTCACCAGCGCACTCCGAACACCGCACTGTTGGCATAAGGCATAGTTCTTCAGAAGGAGTCTTCGTGCAAGCCATTTGATGGCCAATTCCATAGTTTGTATGACGTCCCATAACTGGCGCATATTCCATTCTTCTGCCAGAATAGCAGCAACGCTTAAAATTTCACTATCATGTACTAAGCATGTAGCAGACATCTTTTGTAACTATAAAACTGTACACGTATGCATGTAATTCGCGCCGTTGAACAAATAAGGTGTCTTTTTTTTTTGCAACATGTGCTATAAATGTAGTTATTTTAAATTCTTAAGTTGTAGACAGTGTACGCACATTATTTCAGATGGCTGGGCTGCGTACAATAACATCAGCAGTCTCCAACTTCCTAGTCTGTATAGGACATAATTATATTTAAAAAGGTAAATGTTTTTTTTATTATCTTTTACATTTGAATAAATTTTCATGTAATTGTAAGACAGTAGCATATACTTTTTTATTTTAAATTCTTAAGTTGTAGACAGTTTAAAATCTTAACTTTCAAAGAAATTAAAAGTAATTATTTTAATTAATGTCGTGTAATTAATCCAACATTCAAAAGGTTTTTTTTATTATTATTATCTTTTACATTTGATTAAATTTTAATTTATTTGTAATATAATAACATACGTCAGATTCTCAAGCAATTTAGTTTAAATTTTAAACAATAGAGGGCAAACAACCCTAGACCATTATAGTGAACTTTTACCAACATGTTCAGACAAAATTCAAACATTTCTCCAATGGCAATAGAAATCCTTTATCGGTTTGTGTACTAATGTAAGCATACTGAAGCAATATTAAAACATTTTCGAGAATAAGTCATTTAAATAGGTTTAATTAATATATATTGATTTGTCTATTTTTGTTTTTCTTCTTTTTTTTTTCATCTGCGCAAAGATCTGTTATATTCTTAAATAATCTGGGTGATTTTAAAACCATTTAAAATATTATCACGTTGCAAGTTATTTACTAACGATAAACAAATAAATACTTCTTTCACTTCCCTTTATCAGCAAATTAGGAGGTTTAAAGTTATACTGAGAAGCATCTATTTAATTATAAATACGATCTTCTAAGCGATTTTAATTAATATGTAACATTTTTTTTTTTCAAATGTAGCACAATTATAATTAGTTTATTACGATCTTTGAAAATAAACTTTTAAATCATTTATGGATTTTGTTTACTTTGTTTTTCCGTTTTAATTAATATATAATATATATTTTTTTCCAAATGTAGCACAATTATAATCAGTTTATTACCATCTTTGGAAATAAACTTTTAAATCATTCATGAATTTTGTTTTCTTGGTTTTTCCGTCCACAGTAATTGGTACAATCTGAAATAATCTGGGTAATTTTCAACACTTAAAATATTATCACTTTATATGTTGTATAATGAAGAAAAAAAATCAATATTTCTTTATTCACTATTATTGGCAATTTATTTCATATTTAAGAATGTTAAGCAGAATTCATTTAATAGTAAGCAATTATTAATAATATATATACGTGACTGCTTCCCGGGGACTATTTGAGCAGACGATATCTCTTCCCAATGAAATAAGAAATATTTCATGAACTTTTCAAACTAATTACTTTATATGATTTAAAGTGAAATTTTAATTTCTTCATTATTTCTTAAAATGATTTAGAATATTTTCTTGAAATATTAATTTATGCACAAACCTTAATGCTGAATTACTGGTAGCGTGAAAATCAAAATACTTTAATCTTTTTTTTTTTCAGTCTAAATAACTTTTGTGTTATGATAAGTTCTGATAATTGGTTAAAATAAAGAAAATAAAAATAAATGCTTACATTTTCTGGTATTTTTTTCCGTTCCAAATAGTACATTTTGGCAAGTACTTATTCAAATAGTGGTCCTTCCAATGTTTCCTTCAGTAGGCAAAGTTAAGAATTTAAGATCGATGAAAAGTTATGTAGAGATTCACAGGGTTATTAAGTTTACTCCATATTATTCAAATCCATCTATCTATGAAATTTTTGTCCCAATTAATTTAAAAAATATTATTATTTTCTAGCTTATTTCTTGTATTTTACTTCAAAAGTGGAGTTGTAGTCTTGTTCCATTTACATTTCTTAGAGTAGTCCCCTCTCCCCCTACAAACTTTTATATTATATACTTTGTATTATCTGGCAGGATTGGTTCTATTATGGGCCAATCACTGTAAAATGGGAATAAATTAAGTTTGATCCCTCTAGTGAGAATCATCTAGACTGATGCATTTCAATTTACATTAAAATATAATATATTTAAAGATTATTTATAAAAAATTTAGAAGAATTATAAAATAGTCAAATATGTTTAAAAATACATATATACAAGCAACAAAGATTACAAATTATAAAATTATTATATAAAAGCCTTTTTTTGTTAATTTTTTTTTTCTCTTTTTTATTTCTTTTAATAAAAAAAAAATAAATACATTTTAAAAAAATAAAAAAAAAAATTTATAAATATTGTTTTATATATTTTTATTTTATTTTTTTCTTTATACTATTTTAAAATTAATATTTTTTATATTTATTAATTATTTAATAATTTTTAATACTTTTTTATTTTTTTATTTTTTTTTATGTTAATTTAAGAATTATAAATTGATTTTGGTTGTTTATTTTTAATTGTTATTTAATAATAATAAAGTTTTAAATACTTTCCTACTTTCAAATTGGTTTTATACTATTAAAATATTATTTAACTAGCTACCATTGGAAATTGTGATAAAATATTTATGAGATAAATATCTATTCCTTCAGATTTTCCAGTGCACTATCAGTCCAAATCATCATCACCATCCAGATATTTATGGTTAAGCTTTTGTTTAATTGGAAAATATATAATCCAATAAGCATTTTAATATATATAACTGATATTTACACACTGCTTTTCAATAATTTATAACTTAGTACTATTTTAAAATTTAAAATTTTATACATTTATCCACTGGATAAAACCTACTATCTTTCAGCCAAAACATATGGTTACAGTATATATATATATTCGTGAAATTCCAAGATCTGACTGATCTTAAAATTAATTGAATCACAATTCTGAATCCTAAAACTTCAAAAATGCTTTCAAAATTGCAATTCCTATTTTTACCTCTAGAAGATCTCATTTATCATACAATGGCTGCTAGAAGTGAAAAGATGTTGCTACTGTCTAATTAATATAAATTGAAAAAAATCTATAATTATTATATTAAACTGTTTTACATAAAGATATAAAATATATATCCGTAAGAATGTTTGTTTATCATGATATCTGCTACCAACTATATGAAAAAATATTAAATATAAACAAATATTTATCAACAAAATAAAATTTTAATATATTAGTTCACATTTAAATTACTTGATGATATAATCTAAGTGTTTTAAACTATAGTAATCAATTTAATCACTTAAATATTGTAACATTCGCAATTATCTGCAAAAATGTGTGCATATATTTTATATATATAATTAAACTGCTTAAATAAAAAAAAAAAAAAATTAAATATGCATTTATTTATTTCATACAATAAATGTGTTATAACAACAAATGAAAACAATACGTTAAAAATTAACTTTTAACTTTAACATGTTACATTTAATAAAGTAAAAGTAATTGATATATTTAATTGTTTATTTTTTTTGTATACTTCTCAGTATAAGTACATAATTGAATTATTATTTAAAAACTAGGTCATAATTGATAATTATGTGGTAGTGAATCTCGATTTCCTTTAAGTTACAGTAGCATCGATGAGTTAAAGTACTTTTTTCTAATTTAAAATATTAAAAAATTTTCACTGACATTTATATTGCTTTGTATTCAGTTTTATTAAACTTATTATGGATAAAGCTAGGGTGGGGTGAGCTAAAAATTATTGCTAAATTCAAATGAAACACACAAAAAATTGTCTCTAGCATTATTTTTAAATTTTTTACTTATTATGTGTAGTAGTACCGTGAATTTTTAAAATAATTTCTTAATCAATGATAAATAGAAAATAAATATATCATTACTAAACTCTCAACAATAAATAAGTAATGTTTCTAATAAAATTTTGGTTTAATTTTAAAACCATTCTCTATTTTTATTAATTATTAAGGATGTGTAAGATTAGCGATTTTCTAATTAGAACATATGTCTGTATGTACATGTATATATATATGGGTGTGTGAGTGAATATGTCTATACTTATAAATAAGAATGTATATATTTTGAATATTATGTTTATGCTGAGTTACAAAAGTCATATTGCACAGGATTGTAAAGGACCAACATGTGCGCTATTATCCACTGATTCATAGCATTTCCCAGGTCTTGAAACTATATACACTGAATACAGAAGTTTTATTGTATAATAAAGTTAATTTTGTAACTGAAGTAATTTTTTTAAATAATTTTATTTAAAATTTTCATATAACACATGATATATATTTTCTTTAATTGGGAAAACATATTACTCAAGATATTGAAAATAAATTTAAAGATTTCCAGTTAAAAGTTTTATCTTGATTTCTGTTTTTGAACTAAAGAAATCTGAGGTTTTTTAATTTAAAAAAAAAAAATAGAATCTGTGATAAACCATTAAACAATTCATTAATATCTATGTATTTAGAAAAAGTGATGAGGGAGTGGGGAATACACACACGCGAATCAGTATAAATTTATTATTAATATTAGTATGTGCTTATTTTATTAAGACAATAAATATAAATTAAGATTGTTTCATATATTATAGCATTAAAATACTAGTTTATATACTAAATGACATTATATAAACTTAACCATCGATTATCGTCATAAATCTAGAAATAAAGAATATTTGTATTTATAAGTGCACGTCTTTTTGTAGGAGGTAATAATTATTTTAAAATGTTATAACAGTAAAAACATGATTTCAAGAGAAAAAGTAATATATATTTTTTTAATTTAAAAGTTTATAGAAATTTCATAAAAATAAAATAAATAATAGTCAAAATAAAAATTTATAAATTCTACAAATTATTATAAAGAGAATATTGTTGAAAATAATTTCGATAAATAATTTATATTTCTTTTTAAAATAAAAAAACTTTCATCAATAAACTTAACAATAAACCAGACCCATGCACCATTAGATATTTTTCTAACTGCATGAAATCTGATATCATTAACAACCCCAATGACTTATGTATTATATATACATATTGATAATTACTCAATTATAACCAATATTTAATATATATGAACATCTGAGAATTTTGCTATCGCTCTATGTGAAATTTCTTTTGTTTTAATAAGACTTATAAATAATTACTAATAACAATATATATATAGTAAATCTAAACTAAACTTTTAGAATTATCATGTGATATTTTCTTTCCAAACAAGGCAAAAACCATGATTTAAATAATAATAATAATTTCTTTGATTTATTTTTTAAAGCATTATTCAATTAGTTTTTGATTATAACATTTATAGTTGCATTTTTTTAATACGAAAATATAAATTTTATAGTTAAAAATTTAGAATTTCACTGTTTGTATTGATAAAAAGTTTACACAAATTAAAGTTGCTCTCATAGTGTATATATATAATTAAAACTATATAATAACATTTATAAAAGACAATGCATAGTTAATAAAAAAAATTAAAATATTTATATATAACTATTTATTACCTTGGACTATGAACATCAAATATTGGAAACTGAAGAAATCCAGCCAAAAGAACTAAAAAATAAACTACACATACTAAAATAGTTCTTAATAGCATAAAGTTAATCACAATTCATTTGTAAATAGACAATAAAAAATGAAACAAAATCATTCATATAACCAGTATTAATTACTAGTGTAGTGATTAATTTGTTGTCAACAGTTTTTATTAAAATATACTCAAATATTCAGTCCTCAAAAATTCGTGTGAAATTCAAAAGACTGTGTGATAGAAAGCATCAGTTTCATTTAAATGGCCAAATTGCGACTTTCTTTTTCAGCTAAAATCCAAACTAGACACTTTACTCCATTACTAAACAAAAAAATATGCCGTTTTTGTTTACTTCCAATGCCGATGTTAGGCAATAGTAATCCACCATATTTATTCTACACCAAGGTCATTTATCATAAGCCTAGGTGATCATTAAATATTAGGTCATCTCATCATATTCAAATTCCAGGTTAATTAATTGTTATTGCCTTCATCAAAAAAGACTTAAATTGAATCCAATTATATATATATATATATGAGAGTGAAAACAGACTTAAATTGAATCCAATTATATATATATATATGAGAGTGAAAACAGTTTGAAATAGAGAATAAAAGACCAGTTTAGAATTTAAAAAAAAAAGAAAAATACTTTTATCAAATTAAAGAAATTAATAGAAGGAAGATATATGAAACTAATTACATTAATTATAACAGAAATAGATGTATGAACATTTATAAACATCAATTAATTTAACTAATAATTGGATAATGAAAAATGAATGGAGGATTATATAATATGTGTTAATATAAAGATATTAAAGCATAAATTTAAGGCTTGTGTTGATTTTATATGGAACCAGTAGCTGTCACTATATATGCAATATAGGTTATTTTTATAGTTAACCAAAGACATATTGAAAAGGGCAAAAATTTAAAAATTGCCAAAAAAACGCTTTTATATGTTATCATTACATGATTATATTACAGCCAATCTCATATATTATTTTGTTGCTATATAAAAATATTTTATTCTATATCATATCTAGGATTTTTTTTATCAAGTTATACCAATATTAATTTTAAAATAAAATTAAAAAAAGAAAGAAAAATAATAACTTTAGATAAAACTATAGTGATAATTTAAAAATTTTAATTAGATTCTCTATTGAAAGAAAATCTAATAAATGTAATCACTAGTCAAATAAAACCAGTAACAATTGCTTATCTTCTCTTTAAAACTACAAAATAAATGGAAAAAAAGAGAATAACTTAAAAATAATTAATTTTAAAAGGAAAGAAAATGTACAATAATTTTGGTAAAAATTATTATCTAATCAAATAAAAAATAATTTTGAAAATTAGTAACTAATCAAGAAAAAAGGAATTCTTTTTACTGAAATCTAGTCAACCAATTAGGTAAATAATGCTATAATTAAAAGAACACTAATTAATTAATTGATAAAAAAAATTGATTAGTTTTGCTGTTGTATTGCTAAGATTATCTGCTGAATTGTTCAGCCTTTGTCATTGTGGACTTCTGCTTTTGTGAATCATGCAATATATAGGAATCTCTGCACACTTTACAACCACAATACCTACTAGATTCACATAAAGATGTTCATTCTTTTACAATGCAGTACCTATGAATTATTGATAGCCAGAGATGTGACCAAAACCCTGACTTGCCAGTTCTGAGACACCTGCCTGTTATATGTTCAAGAATGTTGCTGGACATTTAAATGAAAATATATGATGAGCTGGAAAAAAGAAGCTACAGTGGATGATTTCTTATTTTGATTCTTACACTATCTTGTTTGGGTGATTTGAGGAATAATGTTTCAAGTTTTTATTTCATTTGTTATTTGACTACATGGAAAAGATAAGAGCAGGTAATTGGAAAACATTTCACTAGTCAAAATGTTATGTTGTATTAGCTATTCTGTGTCTGGGCTTTTTCTTGGTGCTTTTCTGAAGTTGGAAAGGCTTCATTGTGAGTTCTGATTGGTATACTTTGAGTGCACATAGAAATTCTTACTTGTTCTATTCTCTTCAACTAAATTGGACATTTTTGCTGTCTGATGATGTGTTTAGACTAAGAAGTATTTCAGAAGTGATTTGAAAGAAGCTAGAATAATTCTACAGCTAAAACTTTTTTTTTTAAATTTATACACTGCTGCTGTGCTTTAAATTAGATGTTGTAATCATCTTTCCACCTCGTTTTTAATAATATTTTGTTAAGCCAAAACAAATCATGCCAGAATACCTACACCTACTTATTCTCATCTTTAAATCCTAGTTATAGTTTATCTTTCTTAATCCTTTTAATTAGATTTAATTACAATTATAATTAAATTTAACTGCAATTAAATCTTATCAAAACAACTTAATTAAATTTTTTTTAAAAATAGTTTGCAATCTTGATTAAATTATTAATTAAGATTATAAAATATAAATTTTATTTTATAATTTAGCATATTAAAAATATGCAAAGTCTTACAAATATTGTCAATCTCCAAAAAAAAAAAAATTTAACTTATAAATAAATTTAATCTATACATACAGATAGTGTATCAGAGTTGGCTAATGACCATAATATTACAATATATATATACATATTGTGATGATCACACATACTGCGATTCCACATGTATATATTTAATATTAAACAATATTAAATATTGTAGTTTTCTTTTTGAAATAGAAAAAAAAATCTAACCAATGAAGAAAGATACGATCGTAATTTATTACCGTAATGAATAAAGGAGAGGGAAATGCAATCGAACAAGATCCTTATCTTTTACCCTCCAAAGTGTACATTGTGAAAATATAGGAGGTAAAGTTAGAAAATATTGAAATCGTATATTTGGCTTAAAATCAAAAGTGAGAAAGGAAATATGAACGAAATAGAAACTAAAAAATGATTTGTAAGAAAAAGGTAAAAATTTGAGGAGTTTAAATAAGATTAAAATAGAATTTAAAATATGACAAAAGATAAAGATCTATTCCATAAAAGTACACATTTTGATGAAAAAATGAAATGCATGTGTGAAAGTATGTATAAAGACAGCAATGCTTAATGCATGTCAAATGAAAATAATTTTATTAAAAATTTATTTTATTAAAAGGAAAAGAAAATAAATAAGAAATAAATGTAAAATATTGTTACGAAATTGTATGAAAAAGTAAATTTGTATAAGTTGCTGAAGGCGTCTTAGAGTGAAAGGTGTGAATGGAAAGCTACAAACAAAAAGATCAAGATAATGAAAGAAATTGAAAAAAAGACATTAAATTAATTCTAAAAGGAGAGTTCACTTAGAGACTTCGGTGAGAACACTGCTCTGATAATAGGCATATTAGAATAAAGTAGAAAGCAGACATGAAAATCCTTTAATTTTTTAAAAGAAAAAACCCAGAAGCTGAGTGGAAGGACCTTGATGTAGAAACTTAACACTGTATGAACAGGAAACTGATTTACAACATAAGTGAAGCTTTAAGAATGTGCAGCTAAGGGCCATCATGATCGCTGGCTAATTCAGACCCACCGTGCTCGAACAGTCACCTTCGCCATGTAACAACTGCCGATGTAGCGCCTGACTGATGATCCTTCTGCCATGTCCTTGATTTCCTAGTATGGAGAAGTCACTATGAATAAGAAGAAATTCCACAAACTAAGTCCAATCTAAGAGCAACCATTCCCTGCTAAAGAAATGGAGGAATTCCGTGTGATGGTCAGCAGGACCTTAACTCATATCAGAGATGAAGAAAAACCTAGGTAAATTACATATCATACCTAAATAGAATATATGGGCACATACTTTTGATTTAAAGCAATTGCAAATTCCAGATATTAATGATATAGACAATAATTAAACTCTTTCTAATACATGGAACGATGACTATAAATGGATAATTTATTTTCGTAGATTATACTCATTTATAGGATTTAAACCATACATTTAATCATAGCATTATATCCAATGATTTTTTTTATTGTATGTAAATATTTCAATCGATTTTTTTCTTTGTTGTTTATTTATTATATTAAATATTCCTTAATTATTTTATCTGTTTTGTCTTGTTCTTCATCATTCCAGACAGTTAATATATCCGGAGAGGTTTGGTTTACAATTATTACTCCATTTTGAGTACTAAGTAACATATAAGGTCAGTGGTGCAGTATTCTTGATCCCATTTAATTTATAAAATATCCAAGCACTGTAATTCTTTAATAATTACAGCAGTCAATAGACGTTTGACCGGGAAAAATAACCTGGGGCAATATTCATATGGTCACATGTTCGGTCAAGTACAGATATAAATTCATTTATGTCCGTATGTACTCTTTGCTTGTGGTAACGGAAGGTGGATGATTTTGAATTTACGAATCCATATTATATATAAATAAAAGGGAAGGTCATTCAATCATCGTGTTTCCATTACAATATATATATACAATAATTAGGTTTCTCACAGACTTTATTATTAGTTATATTAAAATCCTAATGTGCATTTATGTATTTAAAAATATTATTACCTATCACATGACCAGGCAAAAACCAATTAGAAAATGGCATTGCAGGCTAAAATCATACTACTCCAAAATAGTATTTTCTGAAACCCACCTTGTTATTATATATTATAATGATCAGATAGAGACTCTTTCCCTATCTGCCATATCAGGGCACTATTAGGCTATTTGAACCTAAAAAATTTATATAATAGGCAGTTACATATTGATAATATTCAGTTTTTATTGACCGATAGCCTTAGCCATTAGTTCATGGAGTAGCAGAGTTTTATAATATAACATTTCAAACTTATTTTGAATTACATATTTCAAAGTATTATTAATCAAGATAAAATAATAAATCACTGCTAGCACTAATATGACAAACATTTATTATGCACATAACATATATAGCAGATTTGAGGATTAGATTATTTAACATTATTAGATAGATTTAAATCCTAAAATTTATCTTAATATGAACAGATCTAAATTTTTATATAATTTAATATTTTATAGTATTAAGCATATAATATGCATTTAAAGAATTTCAAATCATTTAATGTCAGGCTAAAAGTTCCTAGCCAAACCAATGCTAGCTTACTGATATACCAGATGTAACCAATGCAAAATGATGTTAGTATAAAACCATACTGCCAGGAATATGCATCTGTAGCATCATATTATTTAAGAAGTAATCCTCATCCAGTACAGGAAAGTACATCTATCTAGTGAAGGAATCATATATAAATGTACTGAGAAAGAAATGATCTATATGGAGAGTGAGTGGTCTTTGCCAACTTACAATCTCTATTTATAGAGTATAAAAATCAAATGGTGTAGCAATTACCTCTATCACCAATAACAACATGATGGCTTCACTTTTGGGCCATGCATTCAGATGGGTATGATGCTCTATATGCTAATGTGGCACAAGAGAATGAGAATCTAATGTGTCTCCCCTGATTTCATTGATGTAAATGCCTGTACATCTTTCTATCAGTGTTGAGTCAATCACCAAATGACTAATACAAAAAGTAACCCCACATAATCTAACCTAAACTTAACGAATCTATATAGCCATCTACACTTAACTTTAAATTTACTAATTTAGTTAACAAAGATGGAAATGATTGTTAGCAAATATTATATATAAAAAATATATTAATAAATATAGCACTCTTTTGCATGTCAGATAAGATTCTTATTGAGAAGTTATGCTTAAGGTACTAATTGAAAATTTGTTTACAATGACTATTTAAAAGTTCACATTGCATCCAAAAAGTTATACTTTCCATGGAATCTTGATGAATCCTCCAGATTATGGCAGGTGTATTGAAGTCCATCCTAGCTATTACATTTTGTGTAGATTATTTCTCCTTGGAGATGAAACTGCTGCTTTCCATTTATTCAGGAATTGTCACTTGTGAGGCATCTCAGTCAGTGCATATAAGAAAAATGAAATCTATTGTAAGACCCCTACATTGTGGAGGCTGATATACAGCTGTGAAATATTTTTAACCAGTTACCACCATTCAATCAATAATCTTCAATTTTTAATATTCTCTCTTCCTTCCTTTTTATAGTATTATGCAACTCTTATCTCCAAATTTTCAGATTGATCGCTCCTGACATTACTCTGATCTTATTGGTCAAGATGGTTTTTGTTTCTGAACTGTGTATTTGTTGATAACTTCATTGGCCAGTATTTGCTCCAAAGTGGTAAACACCATAATCTTTTAATTTTTATCTCTTATCTGCATTTCAATCATTTATGTTCACCAAGAACCTGTTTGCGTTACATTATTGCATTTTAATAAAAAAATCATTTTCATCCTGCTACTTTAAAAATAGCTTTCAAATACCCTAATAGCTTTTATTGTTCTTTTACCTTAAAATCCAATTTTTTGTTATTTTGAATTTTTAACTTTCCTATCACATTCTTTTAACTACCATCTGTGCATTTTATATCTCTATTATTTCAATTTGAATTTTTTTATATATCAAATTTATTTATGAATCTTTTTCTTTTTTCTTTTCATTTTAAAATGATGTAACAGCCTATATGTATACTGTTACAATATATATTATGTAATATTGTATATGGGAATTATTCTTTACTCATGTGTTATAGAATGGATATGTACTCTTCCATCAATAATTGTTTTAAAACCATTGATAATTAGAAGTTTTTCCTTGAGAATAATTCTGTGATAGATATATAAACTAAACTTATGCAAAAAATATGCCACTTTAAAAATCAGGCTCACAATAAGTTTAAGCTCTAGTTTAGACATGGTCAAAAAATATTGATTTATTTAAATAATAAGCTCAAAGTATAGGTGAATCACTTATGCTTTTAAAACATTTATTGAGGCGAGAATGAATGTCAATTCTATGGCACATATATGTAGAGTACTTTCCTTCCATAATATTACATGTATAAAAATTTGATATATATATATATATATAATAGGTTTATGATAAAAATTTGTTTAGCCTCAGGTATTGTCAATTAGTAGTAACTGCTAATTTCTTATTAACAAAAAAGAATTCAAGTTCATCTCTATTTAATGTATATTATCTCATTTCTATTAATTATTAAAACAATAATCCATAGAAACATTTAATTCAATATCCATAAAGAGAGAGAGAAAGAAAAAAATAAAAATATTGATGTTATAATTTACTTACAGATGCTATTACTCGATGTATGATAAACTAAATTAACAGTAGCAGGACTTTCATTCCATCTATAAAACCAAAATGTGCATAATATTACTAAAATAAGTATTCAATTTATTATCTAATAAATATATTTAGCTTAGTTTAAAGATTGTTTAAAAAATCTATTATATTTTTGTCATCAATCTTTTTTCCTAAAAATAAATCTCAAAAATTACATTAGTTCTGTATTTAAAAAAAAAGTTTCATTAGTAAATATTAATACTTTAAAATGAACTATATCAACTACTTTATTTCAAACAATTACTAAGATAATATAATAAATAAATAAAACTTTTATAAAATTCATTAATATTTTGCATGACTAAGAATTCCAACAATAAATAACGATATTTTTTTTAAAGTTATAAAAAAACCTTTATTAATACAATAACTATTTACAATTTATACAAGTAATTAAACAGATGATAAATATGTTACAGTTTTGTATACTAAAACCCAAAGAATTTTATATATTCCACTATTAAGACCAAAAAGACTGCAGGCAATTAACTAGTTCTCTTCAGGCAATTAACTAGTTCTCTTCAACTCAAGAATATTGACTTATAACACTGTGTAATAAAAGGAGTCTCTAAGACATGAAACTCAAATGAGAAAAGCATGTAACAAAATGATTGATTAGCCCAAGAAATAAGCCACCCATAAGAATAAAACTTTTATTCAAGACAAATGTTTATCTGATAATCTCACATAATTATTCCAGGACCACCCCAGATTTGATTCATTTCTTCCTTGGCAAGTATCTCAGACATTGATTGAAATAAGTTTCCCAATCACTATAGAGTTTTCTCAGCCAGTTAAATTTCTTGTTGTCAAATATCATAATACATCATATATATCATATTGCCTTAAGAGTATGCACAGTCACCATTGCATTGTGAGGGTTAAATTTTTCAATATATTGACTAAGTAGAAGTTTTAAGTTTATGATTGGCCTATGGAACACTTTAGCTCTTATCTGCCCAAATTCTGAACATTCTTCAAATAGATGCTGAAAGGTTTCATCACCAGATTTGAATAGCAAACAGATTGGGTCCAAATTCATATGTAGTCTTTCATTTAGAACCTTAGTTGTTGGGAATAAGCCATTCACTAGTTTGAAAAAAATTTCAAGTAGGATTGGGGTGCATATATAGAGTTGAAATTTTTTAACATATTTTTCTTTGATATATTCAACCATGCATTGTTATGACTTTTGAAATGATTCATTAATTCTTTATATTTAATACCTTCCAAATTGGCACATTCATATCATCCTAGAAATCCCTATAAGCAATGAACAATTCAGCTATAAAAGATCTTCCTTTACATCCTATTTCTTTAAATGCACCAGCACTATCAACCAAAGGCCCAAGAAATTGACTTTTAATTAATAAATGTACTTGCCTTGATGTAAGATACATATAGCTCTGATCAATCAGGCCAAGACCTCTTTTTTTCTTTTAGCATCTGCAAGGTTGATATTGAGATCCATCTTGAAGCTCTACCCCAGACATATTTGTTTCAATCTGTTTTATTCTGAGTATTGTTTTGTTATGTAGATTTATCCAGGGTGCATAGTATGCCAAAATCCCTGAAACAATGGAATTAAAAAATTAACACTCTTGTAATTTCATATAATTTAAGTGATGAAAAATTACTTATTTTATCTTCAATTTTTGTTATAATTAATTTCTTTAAGTAAGTGTTCATTTTAGTCTTGGACATATATAATGGTATGCTCAAGAAAGCAGACAGGAGCACCACAAAATCAGATAAATACAAAACCAGTTGAAATACAATTATTAGAAAATGTGTGTCTAGTAGTTTGCAAACCATGAAAAGTGCATTTGCACAAAGAGTGAAGGTTGAAGATAAGCTAAAATCTTTAGTCAAAAAAATGAGTATTAATGCCCATCGAAACCTCTGATTGGGCTACATCATTAGTGGTAATAACCAACCCAAATGGGGATGTTAGGTTGTGTAGAGATTACTGGGTTACAATAAATAAATATTTAAATAGGGGAGAATACCCTGTCCCAAATGTAAGGGAAATACTGGGAGGACTACAAAACGTTTTGTATTTTGCCAAGTTAGATCTAAACTCCACTTTCCATCAGATTCATGTAACAGATAAATCAGCAAAAACATTAGTGCTTATGACCCACATGGGATTATATAAATGCAACAGACTACCATTTGGCATTTCTATAGTACTGAATATTTTTCAAGCAAAGATTAATGCTTTGTTACAAGGTTTAGAGGGAGTCATTCATACTTTGACGATATACTCATCATGGTAAATTCAGAAGACAAATTATGAGAAAGGCTCCTCATTGTGTGCGAGAAATTACAGAAATTAGGTGTAAAACTGAATGCCCAAAACACTGTATGGATGGAAAAACAATTAACATTTTTAGGTCACTTAATTTTAGACAGGGGGAAAGAAATCATCACAGCAGAAAGTAATGGCAGTGATGAATGCCTCTCCATCAATCAATGTCAAAAAGCTGCAGGCATTTTTAGGATTGATGAACTTTTTTCGAACCTTTCTTGAAGAACAAGGCTCAGATTGCAAAACCCTTATATGATTTATTAAAAAAAATCAAAAGTGGAAATGGGAAAAAGTGCATCAAAAGGCTTTCCATCAAACGAAAGCCTTACTATCATCAGATAAACTGTTAGTGCATTATAATAGCACTTTAGAAGTACACTAAACCACTGATGTATCTGAATGAGGAGTAGGAGCAGTAATATCTCATCCATGCTACAAAGGAGAGGCCCAATTGCATATGCATCAAGGACACTTTCAAAAGCAGAAATGAACTACAGCCATTTAGACAAAGATGCACTGGCTATTATTTTTGGCCTTACTGATCACAAACCACTACTTGAGATTCTGGGCAATGATAGACTGGCACCCAAACATTTAAGCCCACACATGATGTGCTAGAGAAATATTTTGACAGGATGTGACTATTTCCTCCAATATCAAAAAGGCAAAGAAATAGTACATGCAGATATGCTGGCTGTCACGAATGCCAGACAAACAAGAGAAAATTAGTACAGAGGTTGAAATAAATTATATAGATGTATTAAACTCAGACATATTAAATTGTAAAAAGGTAGCAAAATGAAAAAATGCTGATCAGAGCTACCAGATATTAAAGCAATGGATTAAAAATGGATGGCCAGATCCAAGGCCTGAATATGTTGATCTGAGTTTTTGGGCAAATAGTAATAAACTATCAACTTGTAAAGAGTGTGTGCTAATGGGTGATCAGATTGTAATTCCTATGAAGGGCAAACAAGTTTTAAATTTATTGCATGAAGGGCACCCAGGGATGATACAGGCAAAAGCACTGTCTCATAGTCACATATGGTGGCCAAAAATGTTAAGAGGCATCGAGCAAAATATTTAAAAATGCACACCATGTCAGAGACAGATGAATATGCCAAACAAAGAATACAACTCATGTCCAAAGGCAACAACAGCTTGGCAAACACTTCACATAGACAATGCTGGTCCAATAAATGGAAAGATACTATTGGTGATTATTGATGTGTATTCAAAGTGGACAGAATGTAGAATCATGAAAAACATTAATGCCAATGAAACCATTAAGATACTAAGTTCAGTATTTGCCTGCCACAGACTGCCAGAAACAATTGTGTCTGACAATGGAATGGTATTTATGGCTACAGAAACTGAAGGATATTTCCAGAAGAATGGTATCAAACACATACAGACACCAGTTTATCATCCAGAGTCAAATGGACTGACTGAAAAGGCAGTACAGAATATAAAGAAAGCCTTAAGAAAACTAGATAACCAGGATCTTCAGTGTGCTATCAATGATGCAATGCTACATCAACACTCAATGCCATTGACAGCTACAGGAAAGTCACCAGCAGAATTACTAATGGGCAGAAAATTGTGCATTAAATTATCATTACTGCTTCCACACTCCACCGAAAAAATGGATAGTGAAAATTATACAAACATTTTTGCAAAAAAAGATAGAGTTTGGGTCCAGAATATGCTATGGAAAAAATGGGTAGGAAGGGATAATTACAAGACTGTTATCCCTGCATGTAATAATCATCCAGTTACAAGATAGCACAACATATAGAAGACACATAAACCATCTCAGACATCGTGTGGTAGAAGAACTGCAAATGTTGACACATATTCCAAGTGAAGTTAAGATTGCAGGGCCAAGAGAAATTGGATATAGAGCAACAAGCAGAAACAGAAGAAGGAACAACACCTGACAATAATGAAATCAATGTGACTTCTATGCCAAAGCCAGATGAAGGAACAATAGATATACACCAACCAAAAAGGAAAATACAAAAGCCATATAAATTGAGAGACTATGTCTAAATCAAATAGAGAAGCCATTTCTGGAGTAAGGGGAGGAGTGTTATATGTATAGAGTAATAACAATATATAATAATAACAATTGACAACGGTTGCAGATTGTCAAGCTAATTTTCATAACTAAAACAACTAGTGTATATACAATAAAACAAGTCAGTGGAAGGATTTAATGACTGCCAGATACGGGTCACCAACTACTCCAGAAATAGAAAGAAGGAAAATGAGACTGACATGCGACAGATATAAAAACCAAAATCAAAAGACTTGAGGTCTTTTTTCCTGCTGCAGTGCTGGCGGGGGGGGTGTTCAAGAGAACAGAATATCCCAGGTAATCAGCACCTTAAGTAATCCAACTTACTAGGACCTTAAACAGATCATACTGATCATTTATTATTTTACAACACCCAACTGGGCTTTTCGTGAATAATAAATTTTATGCCTGTCACAGGTAGAGTGAATTTACTTATAAACTTTTAACTTTGTTTACACAGGGAGCATTAGGATATTAAGATCCCCAACTGTTGTAGTTAGTTCTCCATATTGTATATATATATATATATATATATGTGTGTTAGCTATTTTATGTATATTAACCTATTTATTGTATATTAAACTATTATTTTGCACACCTGGTCTCTGTTTACTAAACCAAGTTAACATTGCTGATCACTCAGGGAATGCTGGGACACAGCAAATACAAAACAAAATTTGTTTCTGAAACAGTATTTAATATACCCTTCAATGGGGTTCAATGCACAGGTGTGCCAGTGGCTTTGGATCACTCTAAATCGGTCATTTTTTGAGCTATGGTGATGAATTAATACTCATTGGAAAGTTTAGAAAAAGTCCCTTAAGATGCTGCCCTCTCTTGAATTATTTTACAAGTAAAAAATCAATACTAGGAGTGTTTTAAGTTAACAAAAGAAGAAGGTGAACACTGATTGGTTGGGCCATCCATTCTCGACACTTATTGGCTGATGATTCCAATAAATATTTTTTCACCACTGAAAATGAAAATATATGTTTTAGAGTGTTTTTTTATTATTTTTCGTACATATTATAAATTATTTTTATAAAATCTGCTGAAAATATAGTTATTTTACAAAAGTAGTAAGATTTTATTAAAAAACATGATTGTAAATTGAAAAAGAAACCAGCAATAGCAATAATTTTGACATCCTGTCAAGAGTTTAGATTGCCCCAAGCTGTTTATTTAATTTTCAAACAAAGATTAATGTTTTAGAATATTTTTCTGGCATTTATTTACATATTATAATGTATTTTGGTTAAAATATGCTGAAAATATAATTATTTTTAGAAAAACGCTAAGATTTTACTAAAAAATTCTTAAAAAATTCCTTAACGTAAATCTGGGAGGGAATATAAATGACGTTTACATTGCTTGTAATTTGCTCGTAATATTTTCTTTGATTTTTCTGCTTTTGAATATTTCTATAAAATACAAATAAAAATATATTTTTGAAAAAACATTCATTTACTTTCCTAACATTGCAAATAATTAATATACTTTTTGAAAACGAAACTAAAATTAATATATATTAAAAGATGAAAATATTTCTATCAAAGAGTTTGTCAATTAACCAATTAAAAGTTTCAGAGTTTTACCTCACTTGGACAATAATGAAATGACCCTGGGAAAGGATATTACAAAACAACTTATTCTACTTGTTAGAATAAAATTCTTTAAGTCAGTTTGTAACTTATTGATTATTTGTAGTTAATTCTCATATCTGAAGATTATTTCACAAACTGTTACTTTTGTATCTCATGAATAACTTGAATTTATTACTTGATAACATAATAATGATTAAAAAGCCATAATAATTAGCATGACATCTTTCATGGATTTTTCCCATTTTTATGCATGATAAAATATTGAATAAACTTGTGTGAGATCAAGAAAAGTTTTCTTCTTTTTTTACATTATTAAATGGTCATAAATAAAGTTAATGAAATTGCAATTTTGCTACATGAACTCACTTATCATAATAATTGTGTGAGAGAGAAATATAAATGTGTATATAGAGAAATCGATCATTCCAGATCCCAGAAAAGACAATATTTACAAGCTTTCATCAGCTATGATAAGTGTTATAAGTTTTGGTTGCTTTTCTTCCATTGTTTACTAATTATCAAATAGCCACCATGGATTCGTATTTAAATGTAGTCTTGTTATTCAGAAATATGCATAAGCTTGCCTGGTTACCTTCAACTATCTAAACAAAAGTAACAAGTTTCTTTCACATTTTAATTTCAGATTGACAATATAATGAACAGACGTGTGCTATCATGTTGCTGGAAGTCTCAGAACTGGAATTGATCTGAAGACCTTACACTCCAGAATCTGACCCTCTACCATGACAATAACTCATGTAAAACGTATTGGAATGATACAGCACTAAATAAATACAATTTTTGGCAGATAATGACTTTCTCAGTATCACACAATTTAATTCAATGTTTTGTAATATCAAATATATCTGCAAAATAGACAGAAAATAACATTCATATAATTTAATTAGGAAAAGAATATAAGATAGAAAAATAAAAAATAAAGATAGAATGGAAGCAAAAGTATATAGCAGTGATAAAACAAACTTTGTGAAGATCTTTGTGGTCCAACTTTATTAACGTTTGACTTGGTAATACATATATACATTAAATTTTTAATACAATTATTGTTTCTTCTAATGTTATTATATATATATATATTAAACAAAAAATTGTGAAATAAATTCTACAATATTCAAAATAACAATATAGAAAAATAACGATAGCTTTAACCAGCTTACAACATGCCTGCATCTTGTAAAGCATTTTATAGTTAAAATTTAAAGTTTAAAAAAAATCTCACTGAAGATATACAACATTAACATGCTCATGGGAATGGCCAACTTTCCCCAATATGTCTATTAACACAATTACTTTGTTGGTTTAATAAATTATATGTCATAATTATAAAATATGACTCTCTGATTTTTCTTTACTTACTTCAAATCATTTTTCACATATAAAATAAAAATATTGTCATAACAAAAACTTCCATTTCAAATAAGTGAATGTTTACAAAAATAGATTTAAAACTATGCATAGAATATCACAATTTATTATACAAAAATTTATATTCATGAATTGTCCTTTTAAATGCACATTTTGACTTGGCAATATAACTGTAGTCATATCAGTAAACTGCTTTGTTTATGTCACATTTGTTAATTTTATTAGTAACACACTTTCCATTAATAATCAATCTACCAGTGATTGGCCCAACATTAAAGACTTCAATGTTGCATTTAATGTTTGACTAAATATTGATAGATTAATTATTAATGGAAAGAATGCTGTTGACAAAATCACCAAATGTAATATTATATATATAGTCACATGCTAATGTGGGTACAGTTATTTTGGTAAATTGAAATGTGCATTGAAAAAGGGAATTTATGAACATTAACTTTCATATAATAAATTGCGATATTCAGAGAATGTATTTAAATCGATATTTGTGGGAAATTCAGTAAATGGAGTTTTGTTTTGATAATTATTTGAAGAAAAAAACACATTTTTTAAATATGACAAGTTTATTAAATAAATATTATAATTGTGTTAATAGATATAAATTGTGGGAAAACTGTCATTCACATGTGTGACTTTAATGAGCTTTTTTTTTAAAAAAAAAAAAAAATTATCTGTACAATGCTATTCAGTATGGCAGACTTTCCAAGCTGGCTAGAGCTATTATTTATGTTTATATATTGGTATTTTAAACATTGGAAAGTTTTATTTCAGTTTTATATATATACAAATAAAATGTCCACTAATTAAAAATTATTGTAATAGATTATTATGAGAAAATAAGTTTCTTCAAATACCCCATATATTTGGGTGAGTCAAAAATAGAATGGACACATTCAGGTAAGAATTATAATTACTTTTCATCCACCACAAATCAATTTATAATAATCTAAACCTACATTATAATAGACTCCTGAATTTATATTTAAAGGGTTTTTTTTAAAAATAAAAAGTAAAAATGGAATTGTTTAAAAAGATTTAAAAAAATTTTTAAAAACAGTAAATTGGATATGTTTTGTATTTTATATATATATATTTTTATATATGTGTAGGTAATATATATATATATAGATGTGTATTAGTAAAGATATATGAGGATTGTATATGTGTCTATAGGTGTATGTATATCTGTATATTGAAACAGTAAGGTCAGCTTTGCAGATCTTTGTTTCACCTTTTCTCACCTATTTCCTACCCTCATACCTTAGTTTGAACCCCAATCTATTGTAGTGTGTCTGAAATACGCTTATATACCGAAAATCTCGCCTAATTTTAAACCGCGAGCACAATGCTCATATTATATATATAACTCATTCCCAAATAAAATAGAAGATTATAGATTATGTATATGTTCACATAATTGTGATTTATTAAAAAGTAGGTTATATAAGTCGTAATTGCGCACACATTATGATATGCATTTTAAAACATATCAAAATTATAAATTGTTAAAGTTATTTTGTTTGAATCTATTTACAAAGATATATTACCGTCGTAATATATTTTTGATTTAAAATAAAATTCATTTAGTAAATATTCGTTTAGTAAATAGATTCAAATATTGCAATTTAAAAGTAAAGTAATTTTCATTTAATTTAATAAAAGTCATTCCAAATATTTCTGTTAAAATAAATGAGGAACAATAGTTTAATTAGTTAATGTTATATAAATTTATCTAAAAACAGCAGATGTCCACTTAAGGTTTTCTTTAATTAATAAAAAAGTAAATTTTAATTAAATCTAGTTTGTAATTCGAATGTCGACAGTGAAACAGTAAGATTTGTATTCGAATCTTAAGTTTCACCTTTTTCTGTCGTCTCTCACTGACTGGTCTATCCCTCCCAAATTTAAACTTTTTGATATCGAGTTGTGTGTGTAACAATATTAAAAATGTATAAATATATGTAGAATTCAGCATAAACACGCACACATTTCGATCTCAAATTAAACGCAATAAATAGGGATAAAATAATATAATTTAGATTTCTTTTAGTTATATAATTTTGTATAATTTTAATCATTTATTTTGGATTATAAAGTTCATATTTATTGCTTTGTTTAAATTTCATTTAATAATAATTCTAAAAATATCTGATGTAATATTTAATTAAAAGTTAAAATAATCTTATGTTCCTTTTTTGTTTTTGAAATTTAAAAGCATCGGTCAGTGATAGATAATAGATTAATTAAAGAAAATTTCCCCAAAAATGTAATTAGTAAATGTAAAATGTAAACAATAGAATGGCAGCTTTCTTTAATTAAAAAAACCAACTAAATGCATTGATTATCCTCAGGGCAGATTAAATAGAACCTAAAAATATCTTAACAAAAATGTGAAAGATCAAGATAAAAAAGAGGCCATCTTGGACTTGCTGGAGACATTCACTTAAACTTTAGCTTTGCTCTCGATCACTGAGAGTCTCCAAAAATATAAAAATAATTTGTTCCTGCCAAGGTATGACCGAGTAAAGCACCTAGATTATTCTCCATCGGGAGATGGCCTATCGGATGCTGAACTTTCCATTGCCCATCATAAATTCACCATGAAGATCTGCTGCCTGAAATAAATGAAAAAGCTGCTGCTGCTGTGAAATTCAATGAAATATCTAAATACAAGAAACTTGCCACTCGTGAACTTTTTGCTGCTAAGCTAATGGAATCAGAAAACTTCTTATAAAACAGGTACCTGTCTGTGTTCAAACTCTGGAGTACTCTAATAATATGCTATAGCTCTTCTTCATACTACTTATCTAAATTATAAAATGTAAAAACTACCATTTGTATAACTAAATTGAATAATTAATGTAATGTGTAAATGTATCTAATAATCTAGCTTACCTCACTCTATCTTTCTTGGGTGCGTATTTCTATAATCTACATTTCTATCTATAGTTATTATTTAATTATTGCATGCTCATAATTATTTCAATTTTCAAAGTTTAAATCTATGATCGCTTAAAACAATGAATGCGTGTCAAATTTTCATTAATATTTACTTTCTTTAATAACTTAACTTTCATATAAATCGACACGCATTCAGTGCATCATTATTGTAATGCAGGGTCTACTACTTTGCAAATGGCTGGCATATTAGTTGTAATAACTCCCAGTTTATATATATTTTGTATTTATTAAATTTAATGAATAATTCTAGAAAATCCCATTTCTTTGAGAGTCGCCAGAGTTCTTGAGTAAATGTTGGTAATGTAGGGCCAAGTCAGAAATCTATTTAAATCTCATCATAACCGTTTATACAGTATACATGTGTTATGTTTTAGAGACGTGATGACCCATTCCGCCGTGAAATTTCCGGATTCTTCAGGGTTGAAATGAACCCCAGTCGTCCGACACAAGCGGGCATAATGGGTGCTCCCATAGGACTTGACAATGTCATGCAGCCAGCCAGCAAAACTGCGACATGGAGCGCTTGTCCCTGGTTATGCTTATGTGACATCTTACTTCGTCGGGCCGATGGCAGAGACCAGCCTGACATCCTTATAAACTCATTCGTGGCATTGCAGTTTCAATATACTGCCATTCCATATCGCCTTTCTAAAGCGTACCACGTGTTCCTTTACTTAGTTTTATTATTCTAAACATATCACTCCGCCTCTGCATTATCTGCATAATTCACTCTCAAATAAATGGTTGCCCTTAGTTATAAATAAATATTTTAATTAAATAAATATATGTCTGCCATTACTCTTATAACCCATACTTTAGACTCTTGCATTGCCAAGGTATAAATTCCCCAAGGCATGCATTAGAAATACTTACTTGAGAATTTTAGGTAGCTAGATTACGCCTTCAAATAAATGTATTCCTTTTGTAAACATTTCAGTATCAGAAATACCACTACTGAAATCCTCAATATAAAATGTCTAAATAAATAAATGTATTCTTTAAAATATAATCAGGTTGCAAATTCCGCTACTGAAGCTTTGAATCCCTAAATATTATTAATAAATGTTTTATTAAAATGTATTAATAAATAATTTTAAACTATACATCTGCAATTATGTTTCATTTATTCGATACCCATTCTATCTAATATTTCCTCGATTATGTAAATATGAATGTTTAATTAATATTAGTTTGATTATTGGCTAACTCGAGAATAAAATCATGAATCTCTTGCATCTCCCTGACCACCGTGCCTAAGGAAATATTTACTAATGTCGCATCAGATGCGTTGTTTCGTGGATTGTATTGTGGAACCGATAAACTATGTTCGAACTCAGTACCATGGGTGGCTTCACTACTCGATGGTGCTGCTGTTCTATATGGTGGTCAAATTCTGCACTATGTTTACGCATCACACGTTTTCTGACCGTTACAACAGGGAACTTAACAAAAGAAATTAATTAATGTTAAATTCCTTTAGACATTCGAATAGATTTAATTACAGCTGATAAGTCCGATATATTTTTGTAATGCTCCAGGGCAGTTCTATTGTTAAAGTCTACTATAAAAATAAGGGTTTTCTTTTGTTCTCCATTCTTCTAATGTTTCTAAGAGAAATCATTCTGAGTTCTATTCTAATAATTTGCTAACCTTGACATGACAGAGTAGAGGCATCAAGATGGCTATGTCCCCTTGGAATAGCCAGCCGCTGCTCCAGACCATCAGAAGCTATCACATAAAAAACCCCGGAACTGCTGCCGCTGCCAAAAAATATGAACATTTCCAGATTTTGCTGTTAAATTATATAAAAACCTGCCGACCATCAATCTACCTAAAATGCTTCTCCAGAGGTAACCCTAAATTAACCCAAGAGCTCTTGTGATAACTAACATGCTATAGCTATTTAAAAATGTTTTTCTTATATTTCACATAACTTTATTATGTATTTCTTTAACGTGTTTAAATATACTCAACATTTTGCTCTCTATCCTTGGGTTAATATTTTCTATTTATTAAGCTTTCTGTTATTTTATTATGATAATGTGTCAGAATCGTCTTTGACCGAGTGAATTATTCTTTTTGTTGAAACTAAGACGCCGCTATAAAGGCATATTTTAAATTTCTAAATAATTTTCAATTTTTATTATCTTGCAAATCACTCGTTCGAGGGCAATTCTATTCTTTAATATATAATATAATCACATAGTTTAAAATCTACATGTTATTGATTTTAATCTAATGTGAGAGTATGTGCGAGGTCAATGATTAAATGTGTCCTGTAATGCATGATTGCGTATATAAATCTATACTTACTTTTCAAACCCACAAGCATGCATTTTCCTATTTTAATTACCGTGTTCTACTTTAATTACAAAGTTCATCATTGATGTTGAGAATGTGCGGACCCTTTTAAATGAATTTTTGGGAATTTGATTGGGCATTTCTCTTAATCCAAGTAAAACCCATTTAGATGTTTTATATATACTAGTCTCATATTGCTGGTACATGAATTGGTTGTTGAGACCACTTTGTTTTACTTTTCCAAGGATTCTTTACATGGCCAAGTCCATTCTCTTCATTTGTGGTTTCCAGGCAGAGTGTGTCCCCAAGTGACACACCTGGGAATTAAATGCAATTGTCACCCAGTCGCTAAGTTTCGGCTGTTCATCAAAATACTTTCCTATGGGTTAGCGGTGAGACGCCCTCCGTAATCATTCCGGATATTCGATATTGTTTTATTTTATATTATTTTTACAAAGCATCCGTGACTTAAATGTGTCACACCCTCCAACTTTAATAAATTCATTATCAGCAATACTGACCTCCCAATGTAACTATTATTATTATTATTATCGAATAAATGCTTTGATCACATTCCCACTTTGTTGCTTAGTAAGCTTTTGTCCGTGCTATTCTCAAAATCAATAAATATTTTAGAACACTTAATTTTCAAATATTTTCTTAAACTTGTATAATTGCTCAAAGCACCTTGCACATGTTCCTATCTCATCAAGCACATTATCGTAATGCTATTAGCCTGAGGAATAGAATATATCACTTTGCTTTAAAACCTTTTGTCATTTATTGGAATATAATGCCAACAATTATTGAATACCCCTCCCTGTCTCATATAAGCAGACAGTGGCATTATATATATAATTTATATAAATAAATTTTGTGAAATTATTTAAAACTAAATTTGATCTCTTATTTTATTTGATTCCTATCACTGTCTCGGTCTATATATATATTTTCTGCATTTCTTTTGTAAATCCATAGACGTTAATTAGCCACCCAAGTTTCTTTTAGTATAGAGTCTTTTGTTTCTCCCTGACCACCAGGCACCGGTCAAAGGTTATACTAGTAGTGGCATCAGATGCATTATCACATAGATGGCGCTGTGAAATTTGGACTTTAGATTCGAACTTAGTATATCTAGAAGGCAACCCCTCCTAGAATGTTCAGTTTCAGGTCTGGGGTTTGAATTCTGAAGTGTGTTAGCGAGATAGACGATTCAGACTGTTACATAGTAAATTTGTTTTTCCGGGTCCATGGCTTGCCCAAACGTGGAGCCTCGAATATTTAAACACCCACATCCCTGTAGATCTTAATTAGTTAAACACCCACATCTCTGTAGCTTAATTTTAGCATTTTGTATTCGTATTTAATCACCCAAATCCATTATGTTTTGATATATATAATAATTTTTCAAACTCTATTGTTTATTTGCGTGTATATTTCATATATTTTGTTTGACTCGGGCATTCAATTACTTATTCTATATAATCAGAACTTGTCCAAACTTGCTATAGTGCGATACGAGCCATCTGTATTTATCTGTATTTGTTGTTTCACTTAAGTCATGCTATATATGCATGGCGTGAATTACTTAAATATTGTCCCAAGTGAATATTGTGACAATCTATGAATATTTCAAATATTGTATTTTCTATCAAAATAAAGTTTTATCGGCTCAACGCGCAAAATAGCATAATAATAATTTTGTACGGTAATGACCTAGATATGTAATAGGCTATCGTATGGAATTCAAAAAAATTTAATCATAAATAAAATGTTGTAATCAATAAAAAAATGCGAATGTTTTAACGAGTGCCTGTAGTTAAATGGAATACAGTAATTTAAAATTAATTTTGGGAAGCTAACAGTCTATGGATCCTTTTAACTGGTGACATGGCGCCCAAGGGTAATTTCATTAAACGGAGTTACTTCTATAATATATTTTGTCACCAGGCTAAATTCTTTTGTATGTAATTTGTTTTTTTTCAATGTTTGTAAATTTTTCTTAGACCAAATAATGAGACGTGAATCGGATCAATAATTATGTAAATAAAAATATATGTATGCTAATCTTAAATAAGAAGGAACGAAATAAGTATACCCGGATCTAGCGAATGTTAACATATATAAATAAAAATTTCTTGAGTTTAAATATATATATATATATATGTTAGCGAAATATTTTGATAGGTAGAATTTAAGAAATCTTCTATATATATACGGGCAGTAAAATATATATGTTGGCAGCAGATTTAAACAATAAATTTTGGAAGTAGTTGGGGGTTTAGTGATAAATGTAAAAGCAGCAATTAGGCCAACAGAACTGAGAGGGAGATAGCCTATTAGCCATTAATAAAGTTATAATCAAACATAATAATCGCAGAGTTAAACAAGGAATAAAAATAAATAAAATAGAGATAACCGTAAAACAGTTTAATAATTTTTTTAGGATATATTAAATAGTTAGCAATAAAATAAAAATCATCATCATCAATCATGGTAATCATCCAAGGCCATGGAAAATACGGATGATAATGAGATCCAGTTCCGGAATCTTATAGAGATGTGGAAGCAAAGTGAAGAAAGTGCGACATGATGGGAAGAACAACAAAGCTGAAGGAGAGCTGAGGAATGTAAAGAGTTGGCCGAACTCATCCATGAATTGGCACAAGTGAGAGAGGGACAGAAAGCCCTCCGACTTGCATTTGAAAAATGCTGCACGAAGAACGATAAAAGGGTCATTGAACCAAGAAAAGATGAAACAGACCTGAACTCGGTAGGGTCATTGACAGATGAATCCCTGAACCAGAAAATAGAGACAAATGATTCCGCAAAGAAGACTGATACACCAGACTTAGGAGATCAAACCCAGCTAACCAAGCTCAATATTAAAATATTTCATGAAGTTAAAGAATGTCCCAAACTTTATTTGGAAAGAGTACTTCCAGCAAATGATATCCAAGACTTAGGACATCCAACCCAGCTAACCAAGCTTCTTCACATAAAAACTTTTCATGAGGTAAAACGATGTCCCCAACTGTATTTAGACAGGATATTTCCAGCCAAGGATGTATGAGACCTAGGGATTCAAACCCAGCTAACCATGCTTACTACCAACATCAAAGTACTTAAAGAATACCAGGAAAATATCCCACCTGATATAGCAAGAATATATCGAATAAAGGAAATAGTGAAAACAATGATGGCACTGGATTTCAGCCCATGGGCCAAGGAGCCACCTGATAAGGCAAATAATTGCGACAGCCTAAAGCTACAGTTATTACCAACCACTCTGGATTTCAGTCCCTGGGCTAAAGAACCGCCAGACAAGGTAAAGAGGTCTGATAATCCGAGACTGCAGTCATCAAATTATAAAAGCAGTTATTACCCACCAGACCCAGGATTATAGTAGTTTTTTAAAAACAACAACAAAAAAAAAATGGACACGTCACAGGATAAACGAGAAAGAAGATCGGACATAAACAATGTTAAACTATTAGATTCGTTATAAAAAAAAAAATTTTGTTGAATGGGAAAATAGAAAATGTTCGCTAGATGGTAGATTTATTAATATGATCCGGGTATATAATTTAGTTTCATTTCTTCATTATATTTATATCCTGTACATTATGAGTTATCTTGTAAATTTTTTTATTTATGCAGGCTTCATAGGTGGACACCTGTTGTAAGATCTTTTTTTTAACAATTTTTTTTGTTTCATCACTAAAAGAATGTGAAACAGTAAGGCCTGCTTTGCAGATCTTCGTTTCATCTTTTCTCACCTATTTCCTACCCTCATACCTTAGTTTGAACCCCAATTTATCGTAGTGTGTCTGCAATATGTTTATATACCAAAAATCCCACCTAATTTTAAACCACAAGCACAATGCTCATATTATATATATAACTCATTCCCAAATAAAATAAAAGATTATAGATTATGTATATGTTCACATAATTGTGATTTATTAAAAAGTAGGTTATATAAGTCGTAATTGTGCACACACTATGATATGCATTTTAAAACATATCAAAATTATAAATTGTTAAAGTTATTTTGTTTGAATCTATTTACAAAGATATATTACCATCATAATATATTATTGATTTAAAATAAAATTCATTTAGTAAATATTTGTTTAGTAAATAGATTCAAATATTGCAATTTAAAAGTAAAGTAATTTTCATTTAATTTAATAAAAGTCATTCCAAATATTTCTGTTAAAATAAATGAGGAACAATAATTTAATTAGTTAATGTTATATAAGTTTATCTAAAAACAGCAGATGTCCACTTAAGGTTTTCTTTAATTAATAAAAGTAAATTTTAATTAAATCTAGTTTGTAATTCGAATGTTGACAGGGAAATTAACAAAAGAAATTAATTAATGTTGAATTCCTTTAGACATTCGGATAGATTTAATTACAGCTGATAAGTCCGATATATTTTTGTAATGCTCCAGGGCAGTTCTATTGTTAAAGTCTACTATAAAAAGAAGAGTTTTCTTTTGTTCTCCATTCTTCTAATGTTTCTAAAAGAAATCATTCTGAGTTCTATTCTAATAATTTGCTAACCTTGACATGACAGAGTAGAGGCATCAAGATGGCTATGTCCCCTCGGAATAGCCAGCCGCTGCTCTAGACCATCGGAAGCTATCACATAAGGAACTCCGGAACTGCTGCTGCTGCCAAAAATATGAACATTTCCAGATTTTGCTGTTAAATTATATAAAAACCTGCCGACCATCAATCTACCTAAAATGCTTCTCCAGAGGTAACCCTAAATTAACCCAAGAGCTCTTGTGATAACTAACATGCTATAGCTATTTAAAAATGTTTTTCTTATATTTCACATAACTTTATTATGTATTTCTTTAACATGTTTAAATATACTCAACATTTTGCTCTCTATCCTTGGGTTAATATTTTCTATTTATTAAGCTTTCTGTTATTTTATTATGATAATGTGTCAGAATCGTCTTTGACCGAGTGAATTATTCCTTTTGTTGAAACTAAGACGCCGCTATAAAGGCATATTTTAAATTTCTAAATAATTTCCAATTTTTATTATCTTGCAAATCACTCGTTCGAGGGCAATTCTATTCTTTAATATATAATATAATCACATAGTTTAAAATCTACGTGTAATTGATTTTAATCTAATATGAGAGTATGTGCGAGGTCAATGATTAAATGTGTCCCCTAATGCATGATTGCGTATATAAATCTATACTTACTTTTCAAACCCGCAAGCATGCATTTTCCTATTTTAATTACCGTGTTCTACTTTAATTATAAAGTTCATCATTGATGTTGTGGACCTTTTTATATAAATTTTTGGGAATTTGATTGGGAATTTCTCTTAATCCAAGTAAAACCCATTTAGATGTTTTATATATACTAGTCTCGTATTGCTGGTACATGAATTGGTTGTTGAGACCACTTTGTTTTACTTTTCCAAGGATTCTTTACACGGCCAAGTCCATTCTCTTCATTTGCGGTTTCCAGGCAGAGTGTGTCCCCAAGTGACACACCTGGGAATTAAACGCAATCGTCACCCAGTCGCTAAGTTTTGGCTGTTCATCAAAATACTTTCCTACAGATTAGCGGTGAGATGCCCTCCATAATCATTCCAGATATTCGATATTGTTTTATTTTATATTATTTTTACAAAGCATCCGTGACTTAAACGTGTCACACCCTCCAACTTTAATAAATTCATTATCAGCAATACTGACCTCCCAATGTAATTACTATTATTATTATTATCAAATAAATGCTTTGATCACATTCCCACTTTGTTGCTTAGTAAGCTTTTGTCCGTGCTATTCTTGAAATCAATAAATATTTTAGAACACTTAATTTTCAAATATTTTCTTAAACTTGTATAATTGCTCAAAGCACCTCGCACATGTTCATATCTCATCAAGCACATTATTGTAATGCTATTAGCCCGAGGAATAGAATATATCACTTTGCTTTAAAACCTTTTGTCATTTATTGGTATATAATGCCAACAATTATTTAATACGTGTCCCTCTCTCATATAAGCAGACAGTGGCGTTATATATATATAATTTATATAAATAAATTTTGTGAAATTATTTAAAACTAAATTTGATATCTTATTTTATTGATTCCTATCACTGTCTCAGTCTATATATATATTTTCTGCATTTCTTTTGTAAATCCATAGACATTAATTAGCCACCCAAGCTTCTTTTAGTATAGAGTCTTTTGTTTCTCCCTGACCACCAGGCACCAGTCAAAGGTTATACTAGTAGTGGCATCAGATGCATTATCACATAGATGGCGCTGTGAAATTTGGACTTTAGATTCGAACTTAGTATATCTAGAAGGCAACCTTTCCTAGAATGTTCAGTTTCATGTCTGGGGTTTGAATTCTGCAGTGTGTTAGCGAGATAGACAATTCTGACTGTTACAATATAGATGTATGTTTAAAAGAGATATGTCTAAGTATTGGATATGCATATGTATATATAAATGTATATGGATTATATATATGTTTGGGGGTCATATGGATTTATATGTGTATATATATGAAGAAGATATATGTCTATTTTTTGATATGTATGTGTATGTTTTGTATATATATAGAATGATGGAGATATATATATATATGTTTGATTTATATATGATTTATACATATATATCTGAAATGATAATTATGTATTTGTATTGTTCAAATCTTGTAGCTCTGACAAAGACTGCTGGACAGTCGAAACTGTAAGAAAATAAAGAAGGTTAAGAAAATTACTTGCATTAAAGTGTATATGAGTGAAGTATTATAAGTAATTTATAATGTGCCAATGAATCTATGCATTGAAAAGTACTTTTATTAGGTAAATAAAAATTCAATAAAAATAGTCTAGAGAATGTGTAGACTGGAATATGTAAATCAATACATTTATAATAAAGTAATTTGTAGATTAGGAAATGAAATTATGCTTAGATTAATAATAAGATATAAATTTATTAAGATAATAACACAAAATTAATTCAATAACTGTAACTTAAAATAACATATTGTATTATTGGAATCCATTCGTGCTAGATTGCAATTGCTGAAATGTTATCTACATACTAAAGATTATTGAACATACATATTCAGAAGGGGTTAATATTTACGATCTTTCACACAGTATAAAAAAATTTTTTTTTAAATATCTCTCATATCTTAGATCACGTAATGCTTTCATTATAGTGATTATATTTTGTATGCTTAAAATAAACCTTAAATGTTAACTATGTTTTTAATTTTGATTTGTTTTTTAAATGTTATGTCAATAATTAATTTTAAGTCTTATTTAATCTATTAATAAAATACATATCAAATAATATAAACTACCTTAATAATTTAAATTTTAAAAGAAAGAAATTTGGTATATATCTATCAGTGTATTGTTATTATTCTTTTGAATACTGAAGATAAAGTAAAAGTTCGTTTAGCCAAGAATTTTAGAAATTATTTCTTTATATTAACGTTTGTTATCAAGGTCAACTTTTAACATTTGGATTGCGAATCCATTTTTCCATGATGCTTTTTAAACATTCCCACAATGATAAACAGTAATGTAGGATTCCATTGGCATTATTACTAGATGGGTATCCAAACTATTCCTTTTTTTTTAACATTATGGTTCATATCAAATCCAAAGGTTCAATGGCTACAAACAATTCAGCATAGAATTTATTTTTGTCAATTTCATTTATTCTTGCAGACATTAACTGAAAAGAGCTCACACTCTCTTCTTTGTAGTCTCTACTCAATGTACATTATAGCTTATATCAAAATCCACAGAATATAGAAGAAAAATAAGTAAACAAAATCTTTCCAAAATAAAAGAAAATATGTGTTCTTTTTGCTGAGTTTTTCCATTACATATTAACAACACATTCTTTAAATTAACTCATGAAGCATGAATTTTTCTTTCTTTTAATCTTAAAGTCTATTCTTATTATTCAATATAATAATAAAAATATTTTTATTTTCATTTAAATAAATTATTTGTTCACTCTGCATTCACTCTAAATTTGAATTTATTTATTAAACACAAATGATTTCTAATTGTTTTCTTTATTTATCTGTAGACTATGGATAGATAATACTGATGGGTGTGCATGTCACATATTCCTGTCTTTAATAAAAAGTAAAGAAAATAATTCTAAACAACATCATAAAGTCACTACTAATTTCTAATTAAATGGTGCATTAATAATTGAAGATTAACTAAATTTATACCACCACAACAATAATTATATGTCATTTTTTAGACATCTATGACATCGGTTTATAGTATGGTTTTATTAAATTATGGACATTATATGTCCCTTTAACACCTCTCTCATTTTCCAGAAGAAATGCATTTTCCCCATATATTTATTTTACTCAGGTCTACTAATAGGATTTTCTCTTCCTACCACAAGATCACCTTCATTAAATTGACACCGTTTATCATTACATCTCTTTTTTTCTCTGCCTCTCTTTTTTTAATTAAATTTCTCTTGGCTGTTTGTATATCTGTTTCATGGTCAATCTCTTTTCTAATAATGGGCAAAGAGATTTTTATAAGGGGTTTATATTTCTAAAATGTATATGAACAGGTGGGTAGCCAGTAGATTCATTGGAGGTCCAATTAATGTAATTTACAACTTATCATACTTCATTAATCCATTATTTATGGTTATCATTCTCATAAACATGAAAAAGCCTGTTCAGTTCTCACATGATTCTTTCACAAGAATTGGACTATGGATTATGGATTGAAGTTAAAACATGTTGGAATTATTTTTTATCAATTTACTGTTTCCATTCTTGTGAAATAAATAGAGTGCCATGATTTGACAATATAGTCTTAGGCTTTCCTATAAAAAAAATTTGTAATTTTGCAATTTATCAGTTGTACATTTAATATCTGCTCTCCTAATAGGATAAGTGGTAACATATTTAGAAAATATGTCATAGATAACAAGTAGATATCTGAATTGTTTATGGAATGGTAATGGTTTATAAAAATTAATAGCTAGTATTTCATTTGGCTTTTGTGGTATGATATGCTGTAGTATTCCAGTATAAGTTCTATTAAGAAGTTTGAATTTTAGACATGTCTGACAAGTTTTTAGCATCTTTAACATGGTAGAATATAATTGTATCTAATAGAACACCTGACAAAGGATGTATTCTACTTTTCATGGACTGTAATGACCCTATAAACAGTGTATATACATTAAAGATTGGGAAACAAGTATCCTCCAGTAGTTCTTATTTTGCTACACATTGAAATGTAAAATATTATTAACTAATCTTTACCATTTATATATTCCTTGAATTTTATTATATTCTAAGTGATCAATTGGGAGTTCTTCTTCTAAAAATAAAATAATATTCATATAACATAAATCACTTTTCTATATAGCATTTGACTTTTTCAGGTCATCTTCCACTGAGCTATCTATTGTTAAAGCTAGGATGAAAATAATAGCATCTTCTACTAAAGGATGTTGTGGAGTAACATTGACAGGATTATGACAGAATATCAGCAACTATATTTTCCAAACTTGAGTAATAAATAACACTATGTTTGAATTTTTGCATTATTGTTTAAATAACTCCTGTTTAAACATTGCAGGCTTTTGATCAGTAATAACGATAGTTTTTCTAAATGAATAAATAATATTCAAGTCAAAGTTTTAGTATATGTTTATCGAGTGTTTAAATCTGTGTTCCATCTGACAAGGATGGTCTCAACTAAAATCATGTGTAATGGAATAAGACTCGATAGGTTACATTAACTTACAGAGCAGTTATAACTTATTATATATATATGTGTGTGTGTATTTGCTATACATATTTATAAATTTATCATGTTTCAATCATTATCTATCCATTGCAGAATAAAGGTCTCTCCAAGTTTAATAACGTTTTTTTCCATCAATAATCTTTCCTCTTCATATCATACCAACAATCCTCTTTATTTCATTCAGTATACAACTTCTACTATCCATCTATTATTGTTTCTTTTATAAATATGCTTGCTCAACTCCATTTGATTGTTATAACTTTTTCAGTAATCTACTGCATAATATAATGGCAGAAAGAAAGTCATAATTCTATTAAAATACTTTTAAAAATAATTATTTTTTAAAATTGATCTTGAATTCTTAAGGGCAATGTCAAATAAATAATAACTACAACATTTCTAATTAAAAACATCAACATAAAAATATTATTATTACAATTACTTTTCCACATTCTTAGTTATTTTTCTATTGCGTAATTCCTTCCTTGCTGCATAATTTTTGATATTCATTTCATTGTCGAAAAACTTATTTGGAGTCAAATTTAACTAAAACAAAGGAATGAAATAATTACATATATATTAAAATACACATTTTCAAAAGATGGTATAATATTATTTTACCAAGTAATAAAAATTGGAGAAAATATAAAATGGGTTAGTATATATTTGCGTTTATCAAGTAATAAATATTTTGGAAAATCCAAAAAACTAAAATTATACTGCCTTAAAAAAGGGCAAATTATTTTTATTCTTTTGTCTTCTGCCATAACAAAATAAATATTATTAATGTTCAATTTTTATTGCATAACTTCATTACTAGTATCATTAAGAAGCCATTATTCAGACTTATTCGTAAGCTAAAAATATATCTACATATATCAAATGCAAGTACAAATCATTTAGTTTGTTTTTATCTTGGAATGTTATCTCTTAGCTTCTTTTTGCATATGTTTTAACAGACTTTAACAACTTGCTTAATTGTAGATATTTACTATCTTATCCTCAGATCACTTTTCCAAAGAAAGTATTCAATTAAAACAGGCAAAAGAGTAATCAATGGATGCCAGAAGGCTTGTGCATAAAATCCCCATCAAGGCCGTAAGCCAGAAACTAGTCTGGGGATATTGGATGAGTAGGCACTAGATGAGGATTTTATGCACAAGCCTTTTGGCATCCATTGATTACTCTAGCTTGTTGTGTGTGGCAATATATAATATATATATATAGTGAGTTTTGCCTGTTTTAACAAGTTATACACAAATATAAGAGGTGGTGGCCATGTGATGTTTATTGGCTTAAGGTATTCAATGTTATACTTTTATAATCTTTTTTTAAAAAATCTATATAATGTAAGAGAAACGTACTTCCGAATTAAACTTTATTCAATTCATCATAAATATTTTTTAGGAATTCTAACACCAAAATTTGTTTCACATTCTGATTCCAATGAAGATGTGGCATTATAGTAGATTTAACATCATCATATCAATAAGTTAGACATGAAAGTCATTTCCACTGAGATCTATCTTTTTTTACATTATAAAAAATTTAAAATAATAGCTCTAAATAGAATTAATTTAGTTATTAAATTTTATTACTATGGTGAAATACTTTTTCAAAAAATGTATTAATTACAGTTGCATTGCAGTGGATTCTGTATTAGTTCTAAATGTCCACCTAATTTAATTCATATTTTTAGAGCTAATAAGTTAATAAATCTAAGCTAAAGATTATTGCTTTATTTTCCATCAATAGCTGATAAAGAAAAATATATGCGAACATTATTTTTGAATTGACAATAATATCACAATTCTACGATATTGTAAATCTAAAAGGCAAAAAAAAGTTTTATTTTTGTTTTATTTTTTCAAATTAAAGAAAAAAAAACACTTTTAAATTTAGATCATGCCTTGATACTTGTTTATAAATCCGCTTATGAATTCATCCCAATATCACAATTAGAAAAATAATATACAAAGTTGGGGCTATTCTATTTACGTGTGTAATGCCAGTTTTTACTTCGAATAGATTCATATTTTCACCGTTAGTGACAATACTGCAAAATGTGAGTGCTAATTTTTTTTTGCATTTTTCTATACTAATTGTTGACTCTCGAAAACCACACAAAGTTTCAGATTGCCATTCATTTGTATCTATAAGCAATCTTTTCAACAAAAATCCGTAAAAAACAATTTTGTAGCAGTTAATAATGATGACATTCCATAAACATTTTCAGCAGTCTTTTTTTAACTTTTTATTTTTATAAAATGAAGCAATATAATCAATCATCCTTAATATCAGGTGGCACAATTTCATGAAAAATTCCATTAGTTTTGAAATTAACATATCACTATCATATTACTTTATTAGAACTTGAATTCTTTCAAATTTTAAAATTACAAAGAGCTGTTTAAAATTCATTAAGTTGTATATTTTTTTCTAAACCTAAAATAATAAGTGAGATGGAGAGATTTATTGAATTGAGATAAATAATTAATTGGATATATTGTCAATTTCACCATATTATTTTTTCATTTTTTATTTATAATAAATCCCATTCTAGTTATACTTCAAAATATATGATTTTGTAAAAAAAAATGTGATCATTTTTCAGATTGTTTCTTCATCTTTTTTCTAAATTCAGGAAGCCAAACAGTATCTTATTTAATACTAAAAACTTCTTCCAATTTATGCAATTTTATTTATCTTTAAAATGATCTATAGTTCTAAATAGTTAAAGAAAAGACTTTATCAACTCTATCATTATAAAATCCCTTAACTGTTAATTATGCTTATAAACCATCATGTGATATCTTACAATGTCTGATTATTATGTTTACTACCTGTAATTGCGCCATCTCTTGGCCGGTTTTGGCCCAAAAATCTTTTTATGCCTATTTTATAATAAATCAGTATTTAAAATTTTAGTTCCAAAAAAATCCACATTTGGCAGTAATTTTTGAAAAAGATAGATTTTTCATTGTCATCCATTTGACATATAGTCCAGCACCTTTGCTCTTATAAAGACTGGTAAGCATTGTCTTCAACTTCAGCCATTGTTTTGTAGATGTGTCTAATGGCTAAAATGAGAAATCAAAACAAAATATTTTACACTTTTGTAATAGATTTTGAATGTAAATAAATAGATTTCTAGTAATTTATTACATTCATAATTAAGTTTTTACATCAACTTACTTAAACATAAACTTTGATATGAAAATGTTTACATTTTAGAACATAAATAATCATCAAAGGAAAATGAATCGCGTTTGATCGCTATTTTCATTTTCTGTCAGTCAGAAAACAAATCAAAATGTTTTCACTTTCATAATAGATTTTGAATATAAATAAATATATATTTAGTAATTTATTATATTCATAATTACATTTTTACATCGACTTAACTAAATATAAACTTTGATATGAAAATTTTTAAATTTTAGAACATAAATAATCATGAATCGTGCTTGATCGCAATTTGCCAAATATAAATAACATTCGATGATAAGAAGGAAAATGATTTTTCACAAATATGTATGGATTTTATAAATTATCTTTTACACCATTTTTACTAAGAATGTGTCTAGATTTAGATTTTATTTAAAATGTTTAATTTTGGATTCAGAAAAGACAACATAAATGAATATTAAGAGATTGTAATTTCTAAGAAGTAATCCCCTGCGTTCATATAATGGTTGGTTGAAATATAATTCTTTTGTTTTACCACAGGCTATTTTTCAATTGCCTTTTTTTTTTCTTCAATTATTAACATTATTTTAAATTTTTTGTTACATTTAAACCAATTTGAATGTAAAACTATTCAATTTTTAGAAGCAAAAATTAAAACAATACTGTTTATTGTAGAATAATATGTTTACATGGTCAACCAATAAAATTATAGAAGTGTAATCGACAAATAAAATTGCACAAGTGTTTAGTAATTGACAAATCAAATTATTTTCATTGTTTGTAGAACAATAGAACAATAGAATTAGACAGCTAAAAGCTTTAATAAGCGTGAATAATCAGTGATCATCATATATCCCGCTAATGCATTTAAATATTTATTTCTGAACCAGTTTTTGAATTTGCTTTTATCAAGGAGTATGTAATGTTTGAACCCAAACCTATAGATCTCATCTCTGATCAGCAGCTATAGTTTTACCTATGTTTCAATCATTTCCTATGGTCATTTTCAATGTTTATTTTTTTCCTATTTATCTTCACATGATAATGTGAAAATAAATAGAAAAAAGAATATCAATGTGGAAACAAATAAAACAAAAATAATTTTTTAAAATTACCACAGGTGATGGTTGAAAGGTTATATTTGTATACATTGATAATCTTATTTCTGTTTTGTATTAGAATACAATCCATGGAAAATATTTAATTTAACATATATAACTCTCTTAAGAGTTGAAAATATTATTTGCTAAATGTCAAGAAAGTTGCCATTAGTTTGAAACTAGATTGGGGATAGGGATAATTGTAGATAAAGATTTTAAATATTTTTGCTTATGGCATTTATCAAAAAAGCATCTTTAGAGCTATTAGCATGCTCATTATATTATATTCTAACACTTATATAAAATAGCTTGTGGTGTTTAAATCTATTTAACAACTTGGATTTAAAGTAAAAGATGATCTCCTTTTACTTCAACAATAAACTCCAACAAAAGACCTAATATAGGTTAATGGCGAAAACTTATTTAGCCTCTAGAAGATTGTCACTTTGTAATAACTGGTATTGGTAATATCAAAGGCAAAAGTTATTTCTGTTTACATAAGTAAAGTCTTATTTTTACTTTTTTATTAGAATAACAATCCATGGAAAATATTTAATTCAGACTATTATACTGTATATATAGTGTAATGGGATGGAGTAATCAGGGAAGTGAATCTGGAGTAATCTAAAATAATTCAAATATTGTTATTTGTAATGGGATGGGAAAAATAGGATGATTATCCCTGGGGTTATCATAAGATGATGGTGGAGTGATGGAAAATAAAGATCAACCCTAATCAATTAAAATATGAAATATAAGTTAATGATGTTATTAAATAAATGTTAAAGTAATGTTTAACATCCAAAATATAAGAAACATTAAATATTAATAAGAGCATAAGATTAGAGAATCTCTGAGAGACTAGCCAGATACTCCTCAGAACAACTATAAATTTAATTAAATTCATACATCATCAACCAGTATTATAAAAACTAAGTAATACTCAAAATAAATCATTCATTAGTCCAACCTTGTGACTGGATTAGAAATGGGTCTTCTGTAGATCAAGCTAAATATTTAATCCTTGCCAGCTTGGGGCAATTATTTAACCATTAATTTGGAATCACAAATTAAGTGCTCATCCATCATAATACATAAGAATCAAAGCAATAATGCTGGGATATTAAAACATGCTTATCATCATCAATGATCTAGCCACTTAGTACCATTAATGTACTGGCCAACTATATACTTCATTTCTAAGACTAAACTAAAATAAAAGATAGTGCATGGGCTTTAAAGAATATTCTCTTTTGTGCCTACCAGGATGATGATTGATCATCTCTGGATGCCCAAAAGCACTAATATACACCCCATTTATATATCAGCTGTTATTTCATAAATCTAGCTTACAGAGAACATAAGCTCTATTACTGTATGTGACCAATAAATGATGGAAACAGATATTCTAAAAATATTTAGAATGACTAGAATAATTTTTAACAACTGAATATAAGTTTATTAACAACAATAACAAAAAATTGAAATTAAGGTCTAAATGGCTATACATGAAATTAAGCCTTCTGATTTTTATTAATATACACAATAATAAAAGTTATCCCATTGTGATTCACAAGATTAATATACAAATTTCAAGTTATTACATTGATTACATTACTTCTCAATAGTTTCTATAAATGCATACATATATCTGTACTCAGTCATGCATTTTATAATATATAATAAAAACATTTCAATTGACATTTAACAAAATTTAAAAATGACTAAAATTTTACATAATATTTATATTTATCACAATAATAAAATCATAAGTGTCTATCTGACATGCATTTGATATATATATACACACAGAGAGAGAGTGCATTATATTTGATGACTATGTTTCAATCATCATAAAATAATAAATGATTAAAAATTTAAGTTACATTTTAATGATACAGATATCTATTAACATATATGTGTATGCACATCAAAATGTATGTGCACACTATCATTTATACCATATCTTTTAACTTGTCAAAATAATAGAGTTATTAAAATATACATTTTCACAATTAAATTCTTTGTTAAAATTATATTATAACATTCATATATTTTTTATGGGAAGTTTTACTTTTCTGTGTATAGTTTCTTTTTTTTTTCTTTAAAATAAATACTATCAAATTTTTGACAGTTGATTGATTATCAACACCGTTTAAATTACTCTAAGATTTGCCTTTTTTTTTCTATTTCTTTTTTTTTTCAAAAAAAAAAAAAATCAATCTTTAACTGATTATTATAACGTTTTTTTAGAATTATTTTAAAATATAAATTTCAAAATGTCTTTTTTGTTCTCTCAACAAATGAGCTTAAACAAAATCATTCTATATTATATATTTCACTTTTAGAATGACATTTTTAAGGAATATGAAAATTATTTCTTTACAAAATATATATAGCAAATCATCTCTCTTTTAGACATTTGACTCAAGCAAATTACTTATTTGCTTTATTTTAAGTTACTAAGTTAAAATGTCTTTTTTAAGGAATACAGCTCACTGTATATACATTTATCTATGCTTCTCTGGATACAAACACAACAGCATATGTATAACAACTTCATGGTTTCTCTTGATGGGGGATCAGTTCAGGAAAGTAATCAGGAAGTTATAAGATCAACTAGTCATTATTTAGGTTCCCTTCTGTCTTGGACTTCAGGCCAGCAAACTGTCTTCTCTGTATTTAAGCAGTCTAATGAATGTAGAAGTGGGTCAGCTTCATGATTCAAAACTTCAGCAGTAAACTATGGCAGCTGCTTTCTTGCATTCTTATATCTTCATGGCAGTCCTCTGTGTAATTCTGCCAGACATCTCTGCAGCTAGCTCCACTGTGGCTAACTCACTGCCACAGTAAACAGCAGCTAATTCTTCACAAAATATTTTATCCAATTTTGCAGCTAGCTACATGCCAACTGCTTCACAAAAATATTAAAACAAGAATTCTTTTCAAAAAAAATTAATATCCAAACTTTAAAACCAGTCTCTTCTGTTCCACTCTTACAAAAGCTATAAATCAAACTAGACTGCTATTTTTATCAGTCTTTTTATAATCTTGATTGGGTCAGGTGATAAAAACATAGTGACTGTATTCAATCTGTCTAATCCTTTTGAAAACAAGTTTGATGTTTTATCAAAGTGTAATATACATGTTTTTACTTTGATATAGATATACTAATTAATTAAAAAGTTTCAAAAATAGACATTTTTACAGTTATCAGAAAACATGTATATAATACAATATTAATATTTATTTAGATCTTTTTAAATGTTTTAATTAATAATAAAATTTTGTTTTAAATTCAGAGTTATTTAATCCTTTATTATTCTACGATAGTGTAGAAAAATATCTACAAATTTATGTCTGTGTTTATGTCTACTTTTCCTTTCAACTTTATATATATTTGTGCACACACACTATATTATTGTATGCCATATAACAGACCTATTATAATAGATGAGAAATCAAATGGTTCTAAAAATTAAAAAAAATTATAAAATAAAATTATATTGAGAATATGTATTAGAATTAAATAGATTCAAAAACCCACTGCTTATTCAAAAGCTAAACTTCGGATGTGTAGAGACATATAACATAGCATCTATAAAAAAATTGATTTATTAGTCCAAATTTAAGAAAGATTTACAGCAAAGAATTTAACAGATCAGAATATTTAAAAATGTATCTGATCATAGTGATCTCTTGCAATTAATTGCAAATATAAAATTTCACAAGTTAAATCATTCTTTGCACTTGATGATTATTATCAAGCCTCAAAAACATTTTCTGAATGACTTAAATCTCAAACTAGGTTTTGGAAAATATATGATTAAGTTCTCCCTAGAATACCTCCAATATACTTGCTTCATTAAATATCATGGCACTTTATGGGTCTATGTCATGCAAACAATCAATAGATATAATTCAAGAAATGCTGCATAAAATGAATTATGATCATAAAAAGAGCAAGTTCATAATTGATACATTAAGATGGATAGAAAATGACATTACAACCATATGTAATAACAAACACTATAAGATGGACTATATTTGGTCCATAGGTTTGTCCAGTGGCATTATTTGTAGCATTACATTAGTCAAATTTGAAATGGTTATTATCCCTAAATACCTATGATCCAAATTTAATTTACAATGGTATGTGGATACAGTATTTATGTGAGCCCCTAAGTCATACATCAATGATATATGTGAAGATTTGGTGCAAAAACACCTCCAAATGTTTGAAGTTCTTAGACTTATATGTGCAACAAATTAACAGTTATTTGGACTACAAAATGATCATTAAGCCTAAAACATCATAGGATAGTTCAACCTCAGTCTCTTACATCTTTTACACATTAATTTTCTGAGATCAAAAATATCTTAAGCAGAAACTTAACACTTTTGCAAATATGAGGCAGATCAAAAATTAATATTGAAACCTATATTAAAGATCTATGCAAAATAGACTACAATTATAATTCATTAATTATTACCATTAAAAAAATTGTATAACAAAATAAAGCAGTCACCCATGAAATAGGTAAACAACAAACCTTGGTTAAGTCTGACTTACATACCAAGACTTTTGCAAAAAATGGAAAAAAATCTGCTCTAATCTGTACAACATCAATTTGTGAAACCAATCAACTAACTTAAACAGCCTATTAAACAATAAAAAGGACAAGTTACCTCAAAATCAAACCATTCAAATAGTCTACAAAATAGAATGCAGTAGTGCCCCCTGTAGAACTGTACACTATGGTGAGTCTTGTGCAAACATTGCAAACAGAGTTGCACAATATAAATACTTATATAAATGTGCAAAAAACAACTCAAAATACAAATCAATTTTCCTATTGCATTAGTGGGATTTGAGACCCATTTAGATTCCATAAAGGTCAACATTGTATGTAGTGAATGTGATGACAAAAACGAAAACTAAAAGAGGTGTGGTATATCTCTAATAATACGCATGCAATGAACAAAAAAGAAAACAGAGTGCAACTTTCTAAAAAGTGGAATATTTAACTATTCAATTTACATAAATTAGTATTCCACTTAAACTCTTCACAAAGTGTGCTCAGCTAGAGCAAATATTCTACAATTATTACAGAATGTTTTCTTAAACCAACGTTCAAAACACATAGATTACAATTACTATAAGAAAAGAAAAACCTTGTCAAAATATAATTAAAATAATAAAAATAGACATGATTAAACAATTTTGGATTTATTTATTTTAGAAATGACTTTAAACCAATTGTAAAATTTCTGGGACTTTAAATAGCATTTGAAAATAACATTCAAAATTACTAGCTGCATAAAAGGTTCTGCCTAAACACATAGTGTTATGATATATTTTAATGCTCCAGTTCCAGATAATAAAATTTTGCTAGAAGTGATAGATCAAACCAGTAAACTTTATTATGATAATTCTAAAATTGAGAAGCTTAAATAAATTGGGTTAATAATGTCAATTTCATGATCTTAAGAACTATTACCTAGATATTGTATCTGCCATTGATCTAAGTACTCAACACATATATCTTTAAAAACAGATAAAGATTATTTTTTACCAAATAAAATGGCTTTTAACTTGTCCCTACATTAAGTCTGTTTGCAAAAGATATGTTTAACTCATTATGTAATAATTGTATTGTATTTTATTACACATTATGATTTGTACTTATATATAATCACTCTTTTAATTTTTAAATTCACATATACGAAATAGAATTCAAAAACTAAATATGTACAAAAGTACTTAGAGAAATGCTTTAATATAATTTTAATTAGCATAGTATGCCCAGCATGCTTTCTACTACTTAATAATCATCTCCAGAGCACAGATTTTAAGAGGGACTTGTGATATTTTTAGAGAATACAAGAGGCAGGGAATAAGTAGTATTATGTAAGAACATTTTTTGAAAGGGAGACACAGGATTTTTTCTTGTTGATTGCATGTCTATCCTTAGCAATATGTCAAGCTTCTTTCACTTTAGGTTTGACATCATTACATTCGAAAGAGACAATGATGGTAGATTTTGAATTACATTTTCAGAGATAAAGTAAATTAAGGTTTTGACATATCTTAAATCTACTAATAAATATTTTTATACAGCGCAGTATTTATTATAATATTTTTGAACAAATCCCTCTCCACACATGCACTGTTTTAACCTATTGATGTGAACTCCACCATAAGCAAAGATTTAAAAGGGCAAATGAATTCACTTATCATTCAAGCTTATCTATATATCAGCCAACCTCTAATCAAAGATTTAAAAGGACAAGTGAATTCACTTGTCCTTCAAGCTTATCTATACATAAGCAATCTTTTGCTTCCCATGCATATTCTAGACTTGAGTTTATTATATGTCTGATTTTTTAATTAATGTTCAAATTGTACAAATATAATTCAAATATTTCAAGAGAGAGAATTTATCTCATTTTTAACCGTGTGAAATTAATATAATAATTTAGAATATAAATGCATTAATAAATAATTTTATCTTTATACAGTCCATTTTAATTATATTTGTACAATTTGAACATCATTTAAAAAATCAGGCATTTATTAGACTCAAGCCATGAATATGCACAGTAAGCAAAAGGATAGCTTATATAAAGATAAGCTTGAAAGATAAATGAATTCACTTGTCCCTTTAAATCTTTGCTAACGAAAGAGTGCAAATCAATTTGTTAAAACAGCTCATGTGTGGAGAGTGATTTGCTCAAGAAGATATTATAGATGTAATCTTTAACTTTTGAGTTGTGCAATTTATATAAGGAACCAACAAATATTTTAAAATTGCTAAATTGGAGAAGAATGAAATAAATTTCAAGAAATCCAGCAAAAATCAGTAAAGTTATGATATTATAATATTTTAATTTGATATAAAACTATATAATTTCTCAACTAAAATATAAAAAAGTAATTACTAATTAATGGCCGTGTATTTGAAAAAACATCAGATAAGAATAAATGATAGTTCGATTTCATTAAATATTATTAGTTCCACTACTTCACAATTTTTGAGGGATATACAAATATGCAAGAGGAAACGTCAAATATTCTACAATTTAAAAATCAAAATTTTTATATACATTTGAAAAATATTCTCAAAATAATAAGTTCAAAATCATTAAATATTGTATTAATACTAACACATAATATCAAACTGAAATAGTAAAACCTAAAATCGCTATAGGCGTTTTAAAACAGAATTGCTTTATATTAATATTATTTAATAATAAAAATAATAATTACGCCATTATATTCCTTTTCGAATTGTGAAAGATTGTTATAGATATTAGGATATCCAACAGTGATTGATATAGCTTCTATCTAAAATATATATTAGTTACATCTAAATTAATAAATTATGTACAAATATTATAACTTAATAAAATTTTATAAAAAGTTTTATTTTATGTTTTATTTAACAATATTTATATAATATGTATGCGTATATATATTGTTTACAATAAAAAATAGGAGTCACTACAAACAAATAATATCACATGATCACCATTTCTTATGCTAGCACATAACTGTTATTAACACAGGAAAAACTCTCCATACAGTAGTGTCACTCAGTGCCAACCAGAGTAATCAATGTTAGATGGGGATTTTATGCACAAACCTTCTGGCATCCATTGATTACTCTGGTTGGCACTGAGTGGCACTACTGTGTGTTCGAGCCTTAAACAATAAACTACTTTCCTTACTATTATAATAATTTATCTCGCATCCAATATTCCGTTTACTTCTATATATATTTAAACTCTTCTTACCCTCCATACTAGTTTTACGGGATCTTTAGCAATAAAAGAATATACATATAAATGGAAAACTATGGGTGATTTAGTGTGCAAATTGTGTAAGGAAAGTATAGAAAATATTAGGCATCTGTTGATTTAATGTAAATGCTTGAAAGCAGAAAGGGTAAAGATAATGAAGTTACGGCAGAATAGGTATGAACAAAGTGACTATACAGAAAGTGAGTTATTAGTTTTTATGCTGGGTTTGCGAAAAGATAAGAGGGATTTAGATATAAAGGCCATAGAATTGACAAAGATTATATTGTGGAAATGGGATGGGGCAGAATATGGGAAGACTTAGAGTGGGGAATGGAAAATAAAGTAGCTAACAGGTTTATCTGGGCATAATTGCTGAGATATTCTTGACTTCGTTTAAGGAGAAGCCATATACATCACATCACATCACATCAATAGCGTTATACCAAGATTATATATATATTGAAGCGATATTTATATATGCTTCTTGTATGTAAATTGAAAAATTCCAAGGAATTTTTAAATTAAAGGTTTTTAACTATTTTAATGAATGGAAATTATATAAATATATAAGTACGTGCATAGATAAATGTATACAGCATTATTAATTTTAAATTTATTTTAAAAGTAATTTAAAACACAATATTTCTTTTATTAATATTTGTAAAGGTATTTTATAATTAGGTGCATGGAAATGATATTATTGTACAAAATATAATTTAATTCTTACAAACAGATCAATTAATTAAGGAGATAAATATCTGATGTAATTTAGTCAAAGCATTGTATGTAATTTTGATATAATCTCGTTCAAAGTTAAAATTTTATAAATGCTGTAATTGGACAAATAAGCCAACCGTAACAAAGTTTAGAAGTTATCTATAACCAATAGACAAATGATTGAAATGATCCTCTATGAAAATTGATTTTGCTGATAAGACAGCTCAGTAAAATATAAATAGGGACTCTCTGAAGATCCGTGAGTATTAATTATTCTGCTTTGAATTTTAATTCTGCTTTAATTGTTTTATGCAGATTATCCCTTGATATATTAACGTGCTTTGTGTTAAATATAATGAAAGAATAGTGCAACCATGCAAGGTGTGTTGGCAGTTGAATTAGAAGATTTTGCTGAGAATGGAATATAAGAAAAGAAAATTAGGTTAGGTGGATTTGTATTTATATAAATAAAAAATATATAATAAATCTTTATTAATTGAAATTAAAAAATTTCTTTTCTTTGAGGGAGTACACATTGTGTTTTTTTAAATTAAAAAAGAGAGAGAGAGAGAGAAGTTAAATAATAAAAGAAAAGATGATTGATTTTAAATACTGATAAAAGTTCAGCAAAGTGTGACATTAGCAATTAAATGTGGCCATAGTAAGTACAAAAAAGAGAACACTAAAAGCAAAAATCTAATGAAAGATAAAAAGTTTGAAGGAGGAATTCAGGAGGTGTTCTACATACACATGCATAAATAGTATTTTCAAAAGGATATAAAAGATGTAGACGCAGAGAAAGCTTTCTCTTTTGTATATATGCCATAAGATGCAGTATTACCTAGAGATAGGTGCCAATATTCAATGGGTGGCTAGAATGTCCATACATCATCGACCTTTCTTTCCCTCAAAACATCCAAAATGATTTAGAAGAATGAAGTCGTCACCTGTCTGAAATGGAAGCGTCATCCTTCAAAGTTAAATCTAACCCGTGTCTGACAGAATAGCTCAGTTGGTAGAGCTTTTGCCTTAAATTCGATATTCAAGAATCTAAAGGTGCAAGTTCAACTTTTAAGTAAATATTATCACTTTGCATATACGCCAGCAACACCTGAAGAAGTGTGGAGAATAATACGACTCGAAATGTTGTGTAATTACTAACCTGTATTGTCTATTTGCGTGTTATTACTAACAAATTGTTTGTATTTGGAAAGTTTAAATAAAGTTTAAAATTTTCTATACATTCAACATTCACTCATAAATGATGGAAATAGTCCAGTATATCACATTTTATAACCTGTGAATCATCGAGAAAAAAACCTAAGGATGATATTTATTTTAAAAAAAGACTAATCTATGGAGTAATCTTACTGGTAAGAAATCAAGTTTGAACTTATAATGTTTGTTTAAATAATTTTCTGAGAAATACCATATATCACCTAACTATAAAAGAAAAAGAAGAAAAAAGTAAATAAAATTTGACAGACCACAAAGAACTATAAATATGATTAATAAATCCCTGAAACACCACAATGAACTATAAATATGATTAATAAATTCCTGAAACCTTTATGGTTATTATATAACACAATTTTTTTTTATTAATTAACTTAAAATAAGTATACCTAAAATAAAGAAAAAAAGAAAAGAGATACAATGTGTCATTTGTTCAGGTCAGTAAATGCATTCACTCAGCAGTCTTCTTTAAAAATTCAACTGTTGATACCAACACACTTTATTGTATTTTAAATTAATTATTTGGGTATTAACATACTTATACATATATATTTTCATTAGTTCATAAAAATCGTAGGGAATTGATATTTTATGTTAGAGTGAGGGATTTTGATTCAGGGTAAAGATCACTTCATTGTTGATTTAATAGGGCTGTTTAAATAATATCCTGGCACCTAATAAAAAAATAAATTTTACTATTAAATATGACTATGGAAGGGAAATTTAGCCTATAATTTAAATAGGTCAATTTGTTTTTTTGTTTTTTTTTGTTTACATTAAGGTTTAGATAGATAATGCTGATCACCGCATATGTCTGAGTTAATACATTATAATTAGGACCGTACTACCTGGAAATATACAATGCTTACACTAAAACTTAACTGGTTAGATTAAACAGCATGGATTAGATATGAGCGTGATAGGTAATAGATATATTGGCAATATATATATATAAGCCAAAACGCACTGTTGTTCATGTCTAATAAATATTTAATAAACAAAAAAATAGTATAGTAGAGAAGCCATCATTCACTCCACTCAGGCCAAGCTGGCAGAGTGAAAGTTGTAAGTCCATAATGTAGAACCATATAAGGAGCATTGTATCCAGTATATGTGAACTATGTGCCACCTAAACTTCAACATTTACTATTACATTGAGGAGAAACCAACTATCAATCAATAAAGAAAACACTGTCAAATACTGCCCAATGAATGAAAATGTAAACACACACTAGTGAAGACCACTACAGTAATCAAGACCAACATGATAAAAGCTTCTCCAGACATATGTATGCTTATGCAGACTGAGTCTGCTATAAGTCTACCAATACCTGAATTCAGAACTTGAACTCTTAGTGAGGTAATAGGTAAGGTGTGTGAATTTTGAATATATTATTATTACTGTCTATTACTAATGTTAGGTATTTTATCTCCTACATTTAATTTATACTGAAAATATTTATAAATTATTATGATTAAATTTACATAAAAATAGATCTGTTTATAAATTAGTATAAAATAGATATGTTTATAAATTAGTATAGTATGGGATTGCTAGATCAAGATTTTGAAATTGCAGTCATCGATGTGACAGAATTATATGGATCGATTAACAGGAAGTGGTCGATCGACATCGTTCACAAAGAATTAATAAATAATCATTGTCCAGCTGAATGCATGAATTTTATCCTAGCCTTTCTTAATTGATTAGACAATAACATTTTTACAACTTTTGAAGGTAAATGATATATGAAAGATGTTTGCCCAATGGGTCTTCCCTTAAGCGAGTTAATTTTTAGTATATTTTTAAACTTTGAAAAGCAAATCATCTCTAAACACCATGCTAACACACCTGGATTAATAAACTTGTATTATGTTGATGATGTATTTATTGCAGCTCCAAGAAATATAATTACAAACATTCAAAATGAATTACAGCTGCAAACTAAATTAATCATGAATGCCATCTGGGAGAATGAATGGCAGAAACTAAAAAATTTAGATTTGCTAGTCCATAGTGAAGGCAGAGCTCTGCATTATTGCATGATTGTCAAACCTCTTGAGGTTAGAGGATTCAGCCACCCAAAATCCAATTCACCTACATCGCATAAATTCACAGGTCTAAATGCATTTTTATTTAGGAATCAAAATTTACATAAATTTGAGGGTGATAGGAAGGCTAATATTGCAAGCTATATAAGGGATTTATTAAGTGTCGACTTCAGCTACAGATTAATTACTAAGAAAATTGATCAATTTTATAAAAAAATCAATAGCTAATAATACTATTAAAAATAAACCTCAAATCACCCTCCCTTACATTTCCAAAGTGTCTAAACAGCTCATAAAAACTTTAGCTAATGAATTTAAAGTCGGCTTCTGCACCCACTCCCCAATATTAACAGACTCATTAACAATGTGAAGGACAGATTCAATCCATCTCAAACACCCCAAGTTGTGAATAGCATTTTATGCCCTCAGGCTGGATGCAGTACCACATACTATGGAGAGACCAAGGCCACTGTCTATAATAGAGCTGCTCAGCACATGTATACAGAAGAGCAAAAAAGAACACGGATAACATCTCTATATTTTTTGAACATGAGAAGTGGACTGGTCATATGTTTGAATGCTACAACCCCAAAATAGAGTGTGCTAAGGCTTATGATTGTAAAAGGAAGATTAAGGAGGCATATTTTATCATCAACAAAAACAATGTGATCAATAGATGTGACACATGTTTTGCTATCTACAGAAAATGGACAAGTTAATTTACATACATTACCATTTATCAATATCACAACTATGATTTAAAATCTGTTTTGGCCATGAATATGAAGTACAAAACCTCAAAAGCACTAGGCCTGCATTAATTTACTTTGATTTTTGTTACCACTAACAGCTTCTTCATCCAGCATGTTAAAGTGCTTGTATGTACTATAATTTAACATGTAAATCTAAAAAGAAAAATATTTTTATACAGTAATTAGCTTATTATGTTCCCATCAAGCAATGGATAAAATTAAACATAGAAATAAACTTGTTTGGACTGCTTTTGGTAGAAATAACTTGATACTAAAAGGAAATATGCCTATGTGTTTGAAAGGAAAGGTTTTTTAATAAATGTGTTTTACCAGTTCTTACTTATGTATCTGAGACTTGGACACTTAATAGAAGAACAATACAAAGACTTCAGACCACTCAAAGAAGTATGGAGATATGCATGTTAGGAGTAACAAGAAGAGATTGAAAATGCAATATATGGGTAAGAGAACAAACAGATGTTATTGACCTCATTGAAAAAATTAAAAGACTGAAGTGGAGTATTGCTAGAAGAGATGATAATAGATCGACAATTGAAATCTTAAACTGGATTCCAAGAGATTGTAGAAGACCCAGAAAGAGACCACATGTGAGATGGATGGTTGAAATAAGAAAGTGTGTAGGGATAATGTGGAGAACAGAAGCTAAAGATCAGAGATGGTGTGAACTTGGAGAGATCTTTATCCTGTAGTGTATTGATAATGATTATTGTTGATGATGATGAATTAGCTTATTATTGCAAACTCTCATCGTGCTTTTAAAGCTTAGTTAGTATTTTAAAATCAGAACTAATGGTTGTCATTTCCACTAGCGGTAAATAGAGAAATTGTTAAAAAAAGATATTCATTAATCTGAATAATGCTGATTAATGGCCTTTGAATAATATAAAACAGGCTCCATAGACAGATTGAATTAATTAAGATTGTCCTTTTAATAATTAACAGTTTTGAGCAAAATATCCTCCAGCTTTGGGAATAAGCAAAGATAGCAAAAATAATGGAGAATATTAACTTTCTTGAGCTGATAATGTACTTTTATGTCCAGCTGTTTTGTCTATGTATAATGTTCATTTATATGTATAGTTTTCTTTATTTGTAAATGGGTGTGATGCCGTTTGAGTCTGCCAGTCACTCACAGTCAGTAATTTCCTTTGAGCAGTAGTATGTAATAGATAGACATACCCACTGGATGTCATATGCTTTGTTTATATATTTTCTTTGTGTGATACCATTGAATCTACCAGTAACTGCACTCTTATTTTGAGCAGTAGTATGCAGTAGGTGCACATTCCTCTATATATTATATGCTTTGGGTTATATATTTTTGGTTCATAAATCAGTGTAATGCAGATGCTGTTTCTTGCCTCTTACACATGCTTAGTTAAAGTTTAGTTATTTATCTGCATTCCAGCCTGAAATGATTAATCGTAGTAAATGATTTCAGTGTATTCTCAAACTGTAAATAAGTCTTAAAACTGTGTTATAATGCTTTGTATTAATTAATAGTATTGATAACAGTTTGTTAGTGCAGCGAATTTATATCTGTTCAGAGGCAATTAAAATGAATTGTGCCATAAATATTGCCTTTGCACAAAATATAATAATAGAATCAATAAAACTCTAACTTTAATAATTTGTATTCAAACCTAGTAAGAGCAATTAAAGAAAATAATGTTATTATTCTAAATTTAATTCCAGGTATAATAGATTAATTTTCCTGTGGATGGCTGCCAATTATGTTATCGTTTATTCTGTAATAAAGTAAATATTTAAATAAGTTGTAATGTCTCATTATTTTTAGTATTTATCATAATTTGCAATTAATAATGATAGTTAAAATATAATAGAGTCTTTTGCATCTATCTGATTTAGTGAGCTATAAAAAGAAAATGTTTTTGATCATGTGATGTCGGAATGTGGAGCTTCCGTGCAAATTGTCATTGGGTGATTTTCATGTGAGCTGTACTTTTTAGACTGTTCAATATATGTATGTATAAATCACATAATCCTAGGGAATGCTTAAAATAAACCAATAGAAAATCATCAATCAATTATTAAGGCAACACCCAGGTAATAAATGTAAAGTTTTTATTATCTGAGTGTTGTATAAGAACAGATTAATGTTTTCTATTGCTTTATTTTAAGTATTGTCAAGGCAAACTCTTAGATAATGAAATAAAGAAGCCTTGAATCTGGTAGCAGTGCACCTGAATCTTTGGATCAAGTGCCCCTCTCCAGCACCCACTTTTTATTTTTTTGGTAAAAGTTATCAGCCCAAATTGAAAACACCATTATATTGCCAATCCAAGCTAATTTGCCTATATAATTACACAGATCTGCAACCAATTCAGCATCTATATTTTGGTATCTGATTTTTTTATTGCAGTTTTCTCTCTATTTTTGGCATTGTGTGATCATGGTTCCATCTATTTTTTAAATTCAAGTTTATTCTTTGATTGAGTTTAAATTTTTGCAAACTTTTGCTCTGCTCAGATTTTTATATATATATAATTATATGGGTATTTTAATGTATAAATTGGAAAATAAAGATGTAATTTAAAAATAGTACTGTCAGTGTCATAAAGAAACATGTCCACTGATTTAAAGTACTTAATACAAATAAGAAATATAGCAAATATAAAATGATATTAAATTTCATAACAAATTACTTAACCTTTTTCAAAGCAAATTCTTTGGTTTTGAGATCCATCCAATCAATATTTTTAATTATATTTTTAAATGAGTTTCTTATATTTTTTACAATTTCCAAAATCTAAAAATAATTATTAGTAATAATTGGTGTGTGTGTGTGTGTGTGAAAGAGAGGGGGTGTAATTAAATTAAATTATAAATATGGTATAAATAAATAATATATAATTTATAAAGCACTTTTGAAAACTTAAATAATCATTGTCAATTGAACTCATGTGAATACATGTTGCATGACTTCCAGAAACTATATATTTCAATATTTATGCACTGTCTCTATTCAAGTATTGAAATACATAGTTCCTGAAATAAACATATGAAAAATATTTATCAAAATGCAACAGCAATGATTAGTTTTACATGGTGATATTAAAAACATTAACAATGAGAATGTTCTATGACAAAAACTTTTCATGGAAGTTTTACAAGAAATATTTTGTGGATTAATCATATTTACAATGCAGAATCTCTAAGTATTTATATTAATAAACTTGAAAACAACTTAATTCATTATGAATATGTAATAATAGTTAAATAGCCACTAATTCGGTATAATATTTTTGTAGCGATGAACTTTCTAAATGTCATCTATATTATATTTAATTAAACATCTTATAATATCATTGCCTAACTACTAAACCGAAAAAAAAAAAATTTAAACTGAAGCCTGAAAGCTATGGTAAGAATGCATATCTAGACAATAAAAATTATGAGATCAAACATTCAAGCTTTGCAAATGTTTATATAATTTTGTTTTAAATTGCCTTAAATAATCTTTACAAAATTTAAATATTCACTTTAATAACTTATAAGCAACTTAATTTATCATAAACAATGAAAAAAGCAGTATTCAATGGGCTTGACAATCGCTAATGGGAGGGTTTTATCAGTTTTTCGTCCTGTTTTACCTTTTGCTAAGATTAGATAAATCCCTAAACATCAAAATATTGCATAATTAGCTGGTTTTCCTGTAATCCTGTGTTATGACTACAGAGGGAAAAAACCTAAAGTTTATTACAAAAAAAATCAAATTTACTTACTTTGGATTTGATCTCAAGGTCAGAGATATTGAGGGTCAGAGGAGATGTGGCATCATTGTACCACAAAACCATTGTAATCAGAATATTAATTACTAAATTCAATTTTTTTAAGAGTTTCTACAATTGCTTTAAAAATCAAATGTTAGGAATTCTTTGCAATTCATTCTGTTTTGTTTATAGACTCATTCATTAATTCACCTTGCAAAATTTTATCAATAAGCTTGTGTAGTGAAATGTAAATAGTTAAGACATTTCTTCAAAAAGATTTACCAAGTAAAAAAATTAGAAGTTCGTTCTGTAGTAGCATTGAATATTAATAAACATCATGTATTACTTAAAACTTTACACAAGCAGAAAATATGAGTAGAAAGACTTATACTATATTATTATTTTAGCATTAATAACTTGGGTATATGTGTTTGATGTGTTTAGAGAGAGATAGTTAATTAATAGTAATTATTATCCATAATTAAAATATAGTCTTTTATATGTTTTATTGGTCTCATAGATTCATTTTATACTGTTCTAATGAAATGTTAAAAGGTATCTGAAGTGCATATACAAATGATTATATTTATATAGTTGAAATATTTTATAAAAATTACCCTTTGTTTATCAATGAGTCATGTAAAGAATATTTTGTATAATCAATTATGTCTGTAGGAATAAGACTTACATAAATAATATTACTGTTTAGTAGAGGAAAGCTTCTAACAACATTCATTATAGTCTTTTACTTATAAATGTTAGTTAAATAAGCATCTTACTAATACCACCTATACGTATAAAAGTTAGGCAAGATAATGTCACATCTTTAAAGAATTATATTGTAACAGGCTAAAATGTTCTGCATTTTAAGGAATAACTAAATTTATATCAGCAAGATATCTAGATAAAAAAACTGTTTAAGCTAGTATACATAGGGATCAGATAAAACATTGTTTCACTTTGTTTATTAATATTTATTAATACTTTTTAACAAACAATTTTATTTGGCAAAAAAAAATTTTTTTGTTCACAAACTTGAAAAAGATATGAAATTAAATTGAATATTTTGTTGTTTATCATCAAAAACAGACAAATTCAATAGTGTATAAAATATAACTGGTACATTTTTTAAATACACCTGGGTCTCGTTTTATGCGGATTATTTTAATGCAATTTTGAAGTTATGCGATTCATGTTTCTTCTTAATATTTTTCATATTTCACTATATTTATTAGATATCAAGAAATTTAAATTATTAATAACTTATTTTGACTTGAAATACTTTTTTTTTTCAAAAATATAACATTATATTAACAGCTAACGTGAATATGGCCTGAAGCTATATTTATAATAAATAACATATTTATAAATAATAATAATAGATTTATACTTACATATAAAAATATCGCAATAAATATTCAAAAATTTTAAACTTTTAAAATGTATTTTGTTAGGTTATTATAACAGAAATAAATAATGTAGATTTTTAAAATAAATAACAAAGATTTTATTGATTTTATAAACTGAAAATAATATTTTTAATGATAATGTATAATCTTTTTGTTTTGATTGCGATCTCATTTTTTTAATATAGAAACAAAATGTGAACATTTAAAATTTATTTCAGTAGTAAAAATCAGTTGTCAACAGAAAACCATTAACACAGCACAAGACTGGAATTGATACTAGTTGTGTAAATGGGATGGAGCAGAATATAGCAAAAATTAGAATGGGGAATGAAAAATAAAGTGGCTAACAAGTTTCTTTGGGCATAATTGCTGAGAGATTTTTGACTTCATTCACAAAGAAGCTACATCACATCACATCGACGAATCTGATTTCTTACCAGTTTACAAATGAACCCCACATTCGAAAATAGCGATAATGATTAAAATACGTATGAAAAAATGTCAAATTAAATACTGTAGTTAATATAAAAAAGTAAAAGAAGTTTGTCTCATACCAATTTTTTTCAAATATTTGATATTTTTTATTAGTCATACTTTATTTCCTTATTTTTTTAACGTGAATTTTAAAGTAATTTTTCTTTGTTGCTTTGCTTTTATGCGAATTCTGAAAATTACAGACCCTATCCCCCATTTTTCAAGGTAAGTTAAGTCTATTTTTGTACGATTCTTTTTAATCTGGGTTTTCTGTGGAACCTATCTACCACATAAAATGAGATCCAGGTGTACATAAATTATAAAAAAGAAAAAAATTACCTACTTATAATGTTGTCAGAAATAAGACTAGGATCCATGTAGTATTAACAATGTCTGGAGGAGCAATCACCCTGTATCTCTTTTTAATTTCTAAAATTTTATTGTAAAACATTGACTGTAATTTCTTAGATGTAGGGTTGAAGCAAAATGGCATCTTAGAAACCAGAGAGTTTTTAATTAACATACTGAAAATAGAAATCCTAACTGAAGGAAAAAGATCTCATTTCATGTTATCAATGAGGGTAGAAATAGAAGATGTACATTTTAAATTTTATTTAATCTTTCCAAATACAAACAACTTGTAGATAACAAATAGATAACAAACAAATAGATAACACAGATTTGTAATTACACAATGTTTTGAGTATTATTATTCTCCACTCTTCTTCAGGTGTTGCTGGCCTATATGCACAATGACAATATTCACTCAGAGGTTGTTCTCACACCTTTAGGTTCTTGAATAACAAATTTAAGGCAAATGCTCTACCAACTGAGCTATTCTGTCAAAGATATACATTATTTGGTAATTGAGTCAATGATATTTCTCTAGATAAAGAGTTGGACACTGAATCAGAAAATGATGTATTATTTATTCAGACTTATGGCAAAGAGAACAAAGGGGGTCAATATTAGCACACCATTCTCTGTGATAAGAAGTGACTGATAGGGAGAGCTTCTAAATTGATTTTGATAAGTAAATTGAGGTATTTTGATTTCAGATACCAGAATTTGATTTTTTTTATTATCTGTTTATTGGTGATACTAAGAAGTGGAGATGGTTGGTGTTGATTAGCAGTATAGATCATGTTATATGCCTTCCAAAAAATATTTTCTTATAGAATGTGAGATTATTAAGATCAATATAAGTAGCAATGGATTCCTTTGCCTTACCAACTTTCTTCAATGACATATTGTGTCCCACATCATGTAGAAATACACTCCTAATTAACATCACTAGAAATTAATTATTTTTAAGTGCTGAGAACTTAAATTATTATAATAGTTTATATTTCTTTTTGTTTATTAATAAATTGATTTTTAATATTTGAATTCAAGTATATATATATATATATATATATATATATATATATATATATATATATATATATATATATATATATATATATATATTGCAACCAGTTGGTTACTTAGCTGCATTAGAAAAAATAAATAAATAAATAAATAGATAGTTGACAGCATGTTCCTCAGATTTGAGAATTTTAAAAAAATTATTTTATTAATGGGAGAAAATATTTAAATTTTCTTAGATCCATTTTTATTAAAGAGTCACTATTTAACTCAATCATTGTAAAATGCCCATATGATAATATGAAAATTCCCAAACCTTAAATATATTTAAGTGTATTTTTAAAAATAAAAGAAGGGGAAGAGCAAATATAGGATTTTAATGATTTTGTAAATTTTAATTTATCAGAGTTGTTTTCCTTTCTGTATATCTATTTAATGAAATAAAAAAATCAAATCAATGCAATTAACAGATTATCTTTTTGTTGGTTTGTTTATTTTTCTGCATGATTTGATTTTTATTTATAAAGGAATATCAAGAATTCTATGTTGTTAAATTTTTGTTCTTAACTTGTATTTAATCTATAATTAAGGAAATAATTAGCTGAAATAATTCTAGTTATGAAATTTTATTTAATTGGTTGTCATAAAAATGATAATGTAAGAGACAGATTGTAATTTGCTTGTGGGCAAGATTGTTCTAAAAATATATATAAAAATATATATATAGGGGATGTCAATTAGTGACTATACCCAAGTGTCTGGAGAGAGATTATTGCTAACTTAACTGTTGAAGAAAGCAGTCAAATCTTAATTCTGCTGCTGAAAAAGATAGTAGAAGAAATTATTCCTAACATAGCTGTTGAAAAGAAGCCATTGAGATACTTAAAAGGCCAGATTGTATCAAGCAAGATGATACATGCAAACTTCCTTCTATTTGAAAAGATTTTTTTAAAAAACATTCTTAATTTAACATTTTTGCTATTGGTGGAACTTTAACATTTTTTTCAAATTAGTGATTGCAGTGCCTCTACAACTGTCTTTCTACCTTATATCACCCAGTAGATGACTTGTGTGATCAAGTCAAAATGTTGGTATATTAATATTTAAATTTTTTAACATGGATGAACCCACAAAATATGTCTTATATATATATATATATTAGTAAATGGTATCATCATTACATATATATAATATTTTTGAAATACAAATGTAATTCATATGTTTGGAGTTTAAAAGTAACATAGGAAATTTGAACAGAGATTTTCAAACTCCCTTTAGCTATCCACTCTATCTGATGTGACTGATACACATGTCCACACACATGTAAAAAAGATAAATGATATACAGTATACATATTTCATGCTAAACCAGCACTCATCAGTAGGTCCAGATTATCATCTCCCACACACATATATAGTCAGAGCTCATTTTATATTAATATAGCAAATCTTCAAAGTTTAATGGACAGGCTTCAATCTACTCCACCTCCAATTTTTCATTAAAAACTGATGGTGGAACACCCAAATTCCTTGTTGATGCCTTGTCGATTATATTACCCTTGTATTTAAAAATATTACAGATTCAGCCTGTATTTTGTCCACCCCTCAACTATGTATTGAAATTGATATGGTTCTATACATGAGGGGTCAGAGTGACTTAAAATCATCATGGGCATGACAATAATATTAAAATCAACAAGGGATTTGTGTGATCCATCATCAGATTTTCAATAGTATAGATGGCTGAAGAGTTAGAGATGGAGTAGATTGAAGCCTGTTCATTAAAGTTTGAAAATTTGCTATCGTAATAGGAACCGAGCACTGATTATATATGTGTATGGGATATGATGATCTGAATCAACTGATGAGTGCTGATTCAGCATGAAATACATACATTGAATTTTTTTTCACATGTGTATCAGTTGTATGAGATAGAGTAGATAGTTGAAGGGAGTTTGGAAGACTGTGTTCAAATTTCCTATATTGTATATTTATAAATTAAATCCACAGCCAAGGTGTATTGAAGTGCAGCAATGAATTATAACAAGCCCTACGGGCTCAATGAAAACAATAGAAAACCAGTCCAAGATATATATATATATATATATTAAACCAGTCCAAGATATATATATATATATCGCATTATAGTAGCCTAAGCTTACCAATAGCATGAATCTTCAATCTGTTATCAAAGTGACCTATATAAATAAATTATGTTTATGTGTACTAACATCATCATTTTTAATCATTATGAATTCTCTGCAGAATAAGATCTCTTCAAGTTTAATCCAGTTTCTCCAATAGCTGGCCTCACTTTTCTACATTATCCCAGCACACTTCCTAATTTCATTCATCTATCTTTCATATAGTATTTCTAGGTCTTTTATAAACTCTTGAAATCCAGTTTAAGATTTCAATTGTCCATCTATTATCATCTCTTCAAAAATATATCCAGCCCAGCTCCATATCAGTCTCTTAATTCTTACAACAATATCAATAACACCTGTTTGTTCTCACACGTGTATTTTGCTTTCAATCCTTTTTATTCATTCTAAGATTCTTCTTTATACTTTGTTGAGAGGTCTACAGTTTCCGTATTGCTCTTCTATTAAGTGTAAAAGCCTTAGATCCACAAGTACACACTTTTACTAAATATCACTTTTTTCAAGAGCAAATGTATATTTTCTTTAATATTATTTCTACCAAAAACACTACATCCAAATTATTCCTATGATTAATTTACTATTATGTTTCCATTTTTATTAATAAGCTGAACAAGATATTTATAGTTGTTAACTTCTTCTAATTCATCACTATTAATCTTTATTTTCTTTTTCTTTTAGAAAATCCATTCAACATTAATCTTTTTAGCATCTTCCTTTAGTCTTACTTTTTATACTTTCATTTGATATTTCTTGCAACATTTCCTGAAGCTCTCAAGCATTATTTTCTAAAACAATTACATCATTTGTAAAATCTAGATGATTTAAACAATCTCCATTTATTTTTGTATTTATAAGTCGGATTATTTATATCATCTAATATTAAATAGTGAATGTCTTTAGAAAAAATTTGAACCTTATTTAAATTTTCCAATTAAAGTCAATTGTTAATATTAGCACATACATTACTATATACACAACATCTCAAGGGGTATTATTGTTCTCTCTTATTCAAGTATTGTGGACTTAGTGAAATGATTGTACTAGCATGGGAAACCAATCTGAACTTTTAGATTCTTGAATATTGAATTTAACATAATTCTGCCATAAGGAAGGTTAAAGATTTTTCTAAAATCATTCAATATTTAATGTTAGATGATGGAAATACTCCCATATAAGTTAAACTAAAATGCTATCATCACAAATCTTCAGGAAAAGTTGAATTTACTTTTACTTCCTTAGCTTTCCATTTTCATCCACAAAATACTTTTTGCAAAACTGCAATAAAAAGTTTTGGGGGTATGAAACAATCTGTCATATACCTCTCTCAATGTTAATTTTCCTAATATTACTAGTAATATAATCCTTGATGTTGCATTTTGATCAATATTCTTCAGAAAATGACAATGCCCTGAATCTATATCTTGATGATCCAATGCTGAAGAAAATATTATTAATTAAAACATTTTAGATTATTTCTTTCCCTCAAATGGAAAGTAAAGATTAACTTTTAATTTTAAGTTAAAGTGTTATAATTTTCTTTTATCTTTCTAAAAGTATTCCTTCATAATCACTGCAGAAATGCTTATAGAATCAAATTCCTTTTCATAATCTTCAAATCCAAAGCATAATGGCAACTCATAGTTATTAATCTATTTTATAGCTTTTTTCAATTCTTGGATGTGGTCCATTATGCTAAAATCATTTTTAAGTCCAGTTTGTTTTGTTTTTTGTTTTTTTTCTTTTTGTTTTTTTGGTTAGTTAAAATCCAAAGTTCATTGTAAACGTGGTATAATTATCTTGATACAGATTTTGTATAGAAATGATAAAAAACTATTAGACTTCTAATTTCTAATATCTTCTTCATCAACGTTTAACTACATTTTTCTCATTTAGATATTTGGTAGATAACTTTGTTTACATTTTAATATATTCTTACCTGCTTCTTTTAAGATATCATCATGATTCCACTATTACCTGGAGCTTTTTCTTACTTCATAAATTTAATTGCACGCCTCATTTCTTCATTTAAAATCCTGGGCAATTCAAAAGAATGTAATAATTGTAGGAAATATTACGTTTCTTTGTTCTTTATTTCTATATAATTCTTTATAAAATTCTTCCACAAATTTCATAATGGCATCTCTCAATTTTTGTAATAGTTATATCTTTTTTCTTATTGCAGAAATATGTGTCGTACCAATACCAAAATGTTGTTTTACAGTCTTAATATTTTTATTCTTTTCTATAACTTTTGCTGCTAATTTACAACAACATTTTTTTATAACGTTATTAACTCTTTTTCGCATCATTTTACATAATTCTAGATATTCAGTCCTTCTTAATGAATCATTTTTATATATTTTCATGTTCCTTCTTTTGTTCAAAAATTGTCTTGACTCAATAGAAAGTTTACTGATAAAATGCTGCTTTTTGTATCATTTCTTTTCGTTATCGTTTTTAATAGTGTATTCATTATCTTCCTAATGATTTTATTCAAATCTGAACCATCTTCAAAATGTGTTAATATTTTTAAACGATCTTCAAGTCCTAATTTAAATTCGTTGAAATGTTTTTGATAGTTAGGAATATTATCTATGGCTATATTGTCTCACTACTTCTGCGATAACACTTTTACATCGTACTAATCGATTAACACTTCCTGTGTTGAATTTATTAAGAACATCACAATGTTAAAATACATTCTGGTGTTAATAAAAATATAATCCAATTCTATTGTACCTTCACTTACTTCCATGTCAATTTTCGTTTAAATATTTTTTTCAAAAAAAAAATTTATGATATAAGTGTTTCTTTCATGCGGACTCCACAAGTCTGTGTCCTATATCAACCTTTCAATCAGTTGCAAAATTCTAGCATTAAAGTCTACTATGACAATTTTGAAATGTCATTTGAACTGATCAAAAGCCTTTTGAGTATCCACATAAAATTCTTCTACTTCTTCATTACAATAAGAACTTGTCGATGCATAAATCTAAGTTAGGTGCATTTGTTATCTTTTATTAGGGTGAATAATTAATCTTGCCACTGACTGTTACACCGTCAATCTTCACAATTTTATACTTTCACTTTTTATTTATAATATATCCTGTTTTTGTGGGGTATGTCTACTTTTTAAATCAATTGTCTCTTCAAAAAACCAACAATGTCATTCCTTCTTTCAATTCTTGACATCTTCCTTCACTTGAAAGTGATCTGCAGTTTAAACACTTAAAGGACATTATCAATGGCAACCTGGGTCCACAATCAGGGGATTTTTAAAAGTCCACCAGCAGCTATTTAGCTAAAACCTTTACAGCCTCCTGGGAATAAGGACCATAATTTAAAGGAGACCCTTTGATGTCTCTTGGAGACCTTAAAGGAACTGAGCAGGGCAAATTTCCTAATGTCCACTCCATATGTTCTTGTTGTTGCAGCTGTTATTACTATGTGATTATTCATATAGTATACAAACATGGATGGGCTGCTCACCAACATACATTAGCCAGTGTGGGGAGTTTATTGGGTTTTTACCTCTGAGTTTAAGATCAAGCAACACCATGTTTTTTTTTCTTCTCAGTTGCCTGATAAGGCAGAATGAATGTATGTGTAAATGATAAATATTTTTCCAATAGATATATACAATAATGATAGACAAAAATAAATCATGACCCTTATTCCCAGAAGGCTGTAAAGTCACCAACCAATGCAGCAGTTGGGGCCGAAGGTGAAGGGTGCTAAGAATCTCCTGATTGTGGACCCAGGCTCCAATTGATGACAACTTTTTATTTAGGTACATAAAACTGCAGATCACTTTCAAGTGAAGAAATATTGCAAGAATTAGAAAAAGAACTGTCTTACATTAAATGGGACATTATTAGAGTTTGTGAAGTTAGAAGAAAAGGTGAAAAGACAATTGTACTCTACTATAAAGGCACAAATATTGGAAATACAAGTGGAGTAGGATTCATTATAAATAAAAAATGGAAGAATAACATTGTGCAGATTGATGGTGTATTAGACAGAGTGTCAAGATTAGTTATACAGCTTAATATCAGATACCAAATGCAGATGATTCAGGTTTATGCCCCAAGTTCTCTTAGTGATGAAGTAGTAGAATATTTTTATATGGATGTACAAAATGCTTTTGATCAGAGTGAACACATTTTAAAATTGTTATGGGAGTCTTTAATGCTAGAATTGATAAACAAATGAAAGATGAAAGTGCTGTGGGTAATTTTGGTTATGGTAATTGAAATGAGAGAGGTCATAGACTTATGGAGTTTGCAGAAAAAGAAAAAAATTATATCATAAATTATTTTTTGAGAAAAATGTTAAAAGGAAATGGACATGGAAACACCCAAATGAAAGTACAGCAGAATTGAATTATATATTGATTAACAGAAAAACACATATTTCAAGATTGTAATGTTCTTAATAAATTTAGCACAGAAAATGATCATCGATTAGTAAGATGTAAGATATTGTTAATGCAAAACTAGAGAGACAAAAATTATTAAGAAAAACGATATTTACAGTTGATATTCCTAATCTTCATAAACACTCTAATGAATTTAAATTAGAACTTACAAATCGGTTTCAAGTATTAGTAGATTTTGAACATGATTTAGATTTGAATGAAATTAATAAGAAAATAAATGATACACTTTTAAAAACTGCAACAAAAAGAAGCAGTTGACCAATAAAATTTCTACTGAAACTAGAGAATTTATGAAGAAAAAATGGAATATGAAGATATACAAAAATCATGCATTAAAAAGGATTGAATACCTCGAATTCTGTGAAATGGTGCGGAAAAGAGTTGAAAATTATATAAGAAAGTATAACTGTGAACCAGCAAGCAAAGCTGTAGAAGAGAATATAAGTCTCAAGAGTATTAACATTTTAGTATTGGTAGGAAATATATATCTGCAATAAAGAAAAAAGATGGAACTATTACTAAAAAGTAAGATGACTTCGTGAAATGGGTAGAAGAGTTCTATCAAGAATTATATAGTAATAAAGAACAAGTACCTCCTATATCTATTATATCTTCCGAATTGCCCAGAATTTTAAATGAAGAAGTGAGACATGCAATTAAATTTATGAAGAAAGGAAAAGGTCCAGGTATTAATGGAATTATAATTGATATATTAAAAAAGCAGGTGAAAAAATAGAAAAATTTTTAATGAAGTTATATACCAAATGTCTAAATGATAAAGATGTAATAAATGATGCAGTAATAATATTAATATTTTAAAAAGGTAATAATGAAGATATTAGAAAATACAGATGTATCAGCCTTTTATCAGTTTTATACAAACTTTTTACCAATATAATTACAACTTGTCTACAGAGAACAATGGATTTCCACCAACCAAGAGAACAAGCTGGATTTAAAAGTTTGTTTTAATACAGTAGATAATATCCAGGTATTGAGAGAAGTTATACAAATGACAAATAAATATGTGTTGCCATTATGCTTGGGATTTGTAGATTATGCAAAGGCATTTGATTCTATAAACATTTCTTCAGTGATTAAAGCATTGAATCATCAAGTATAGATCCAGGATATTGTCATATTTTAAAGAATATTTATAAAAATGCAACAGCAACAATTAGATTACATAATGATACTAGAAAAGTCAAGATTGAGAAGGGGTGACTCCATATCTCCAAAACATTTTGCAGCAGTGCTGCAAAAAGTATTTTGTGGATTAAAATGGGAATCTAAAAGAGTGAAAATAAATGGAGATTATTTTTACGTCATTCAGATTTTGCAGATGATGTAATTGTTTTTGCAAATAATGTTTCAGAGTTGCAGGAAATGTTGCAGGAGTTATTAGGTGAAAGTAGGACTAAAGATAAATGTTAAAAAGACTAAAGTAAAGTTCAATAAATTTTCTCAAAATATGAAAATAAAGATTGATTATAATGAGTTACAAGAAGTTAACAGCTACAAATATCTTGGTCAGATTATTAATACAGATGAAAACATAATAGATGAAATTAATCATAGAATTAAACTTGGTTCGAGTGCTTTTGGTAGAAATAACTTGATACTAAAAGGAAATATGCCTATGTGTTTGAAAAGGAAGGTTTTTAATAAATGTGTTTTACCAGTTCTTACTTATAGATATGAGACTTGGATATTTAATAGAAGAGCAATACAGAGACTTCAGACCATTCAAAAAAGTATGGAAAGATGCATGTTAGGAGTAACAAGAAGAGATCAAAAACGCAATATATGGGTAAGAGCACAAACAGGTGTTGTTGGCCTCATTGAAAAATTAAAAGACTGAAATGGAGTTGGGTTGGACATATTGCTAGAAGAGATCATAATAGATGGTCAATTTAAATCTTAAACTGGATTCCAAGAGATTATAAAAGACCCAGAAAGAGATAACATGTGAGATGAATGGATTATAAGAAGGTGTGCAGGGGTGATGTGGAGAAGAGAAACTAAAGATCGGAGAAGATGGTTTGAACTTGGAGAGACCTTAATTCTGCAGTGGATTGATAATGGTTGATGATATTGATGATGATGACTATAATCTCTGAAATATATATTTTAAAACACTAATTCACACACATTCATTCTGCTTTCAAGAAAAGTTTATATTTAATTTATGAACTATTAGGCAACTGAGAAGAATCACCATGGTATTTATTAATACTAAAACTCCGAGATAAAACATAAAAAGCACATCATGATATCTGTTCGTGTTCATATATTATATGAGTAATAATATCAGTTGCAGTGACAAGAACATATATAGTAGACATAAATTTATTATGCTCGGTTTCTTTAAAGCATTAAAAAAATCGGAATCTTTTTTCAATTAACAACAAACTCTTTTTTAGAACGTGTGTGCTATATTATTATACTATATGCATACTTATAGTGATAAAATGAAAAGACAATTAATAAATATCTTTACCTCATTTTTAGTCTCATCATTATGAAAGTATGAGTCTACGTAAAGTTTGCCCACTGCCAATTTCATCATATTTTTCGTGTTGAGACTGCATTGCTTCCATCTGGGTGATTCAGCAGTAATTCCTATCATTTGATGATCAATTTTTTTTGCTTCTTGAAATAATTTTGATGATAAATAAAATAAATTACTTAAAGCAAAACGCAATCCTAAATAATTTGCAATTAATCTATAAAAAAAAATGTAAATTAATATTGAAATAAGCAAACAGTTTAAACTTCGTGGCTAATTGTTCTAAAGTGCAAAATATAAAATGTGCTAACACGCACAAGCACACAAAGCTGAAGACAAATAAAGAAATGTATATATATTTATTTTATTTTAATATATATATTAAATTAAGTGGCTAAGCGCTTTCAAGGGTCAAAGCCCTCATATTCATAGTCATTTTGTAAATAGATAAGAAATTGATTAGGAGCGATGTAAATTTATGCAAATGCGGTAGTTACGTATTCCATTTCCGGGACATTTTGTAGCAAGAATCTTTTCTATTTATGGCGTCACTATCTCTAGCGATAAAGTAAGCCTCTTTTATCTTCCTTTTGAGATCGTATCGCTCTCTGCAAACCACAACTGGATCTCTAGGTTGGCAATCGTGATCAGCTGATTCAAAAACTGAACTATAAGAAGTGTCCACCAGTGCTTTATTATAGGAGTATGTGTGTTGGGATATCCTAGTCCAACAAACTAATCAATAACACTAAAGACAGCCTACCATCCTCGCTGACACCTCAGGTGATCTAAAATATTGCCTGCCCTGAAAAATATTGTAAATCATCATATTATGGTAAGACCAGGGCCTCTCTATTCACTAGGCCATCCCAACACACATACTTCTATAATAAAGCACTGGTGGAAACTTCTTTCAGTTTTTGCACAGCACCGCACATCAGCTGGTCACGATTGCCAACCTAGAGATCCAGTTGTGGTTTGCAGAGAGCGACACAATCTCAAAAGGAAGATAAAAGAGGCTTACTTTATCGCTAGAGATAGTGACGCCATAAATAGAAAAGACTCTTGCTACAAAATATCCCGGAAATGGAATACGTAACTATCACATTTGCATAAATTTACATCGCTCCTAATCAATTTCTTATCTATTTACAAAATGACTATGAATATGAGGGCTCTGACCCTTGAAAGCACTTAGCCACTTAATTTAATATATATATTAAAATAAAATAAATATATATATATCTTTATTTGTCTTCAGCTTTGTGTACTTGTGCGTGTTAGCGCATTTTATATTTTGTAAATTAATATTCTAAAAAACAAAATCTCAATATACAGCAAAAATTTAGAGATGATTTTTATCAATCATTTTTGCTTTTTACTTATATATATATATATATTGTATTGTTTCTACAAACTGAGGTTTTTACTCTTGCAGAAAGCTAAAAATAGACAAAGGACTAAAGAATGGGAAATATCCCTTATTAAACATTTGGTATACATAAATATCAAGAATGAACATTTTGCCAATGATAAACTCTGGATATCACTTCCATACATACCCAGGGATATCCATTGATTAAATAAAATCTGTGCAGAAATATACCAAGTTGGCCTTAGCATCATCTAATTAACAATACTAAAGACAAACTGCCCCTGAGCTGAGGTCCCAAGTGATGTACAAAATTAGATGCTACAACATAAACTGCCATGCAGTTTATTATGGGGCATCACAATCACAAACCAATTTATCTACAAGAATCGCACAGCACAGATAGCAATATAATCGAGCTAAGGTAAACGCAGAAATTAAATCCATTTTTAGCACGAATCCAAGCTGGGCCACAACTTTGAGTATACATCTGTCGCTGTCATCTGCTCTGAAAGAAATGGTGCTAAACATAAAGTTAAGGAGGCATAGCATATTACCAAAAACATAAACGCTATAATCAAATAAGAGGTTTGTTTAAATGAACTTATTTTCACTCTTTATTCAAATTTTATGCAATTTTCTGTCTTGTTTATTCTTAGATGAATATTATAAGCTCCTCAGACAACTATTGCTATGAATATGGCTACCAGATAGTCGAAAGCATCCTAAACATACTATGCTGTAAGAATTAAATAAAGCTTTTCTCCATATACATCATTTATGTACTTATTTTAAATTACATTGTTCTGAGAAAAGTTTATTAAAATTTCGAAATTACATTATAATAATTGAGTTGCTTTTTTGTCTATTGGAAAAGTAAAATATCTGGCTAAGTTATATTTCAAGTGGCATTGATAATTTTATATAACGATCAATTAGTATTCTTGGAAACCTTAACCATGATCAGATTTATGGCCAATTTTATTACAATTTAGCTGTATTCTAGACAATCAAATATTATTTACAATCGCCATATTCATTTATAGAAGACCTCATGAAAATAATATTGACTGCTAATTTAAATTAGGCAATAAATCATACTCTCCAGTGGCTGAACTAAAAAAATTGCTCCCCAGAAGAGAAAATCAAAAAGAGCTCCCTCAGCAATTTATGAAACATAGTTAATAATTGTTTTTATGTGAACATGTGGTCGGCGGGCATTTCTTTCCTTTGCAACTCAGTAGTTAGCCACTGATATCCTTACATCTATACTTTTAGCATTTTCCAGGATTTCAGATAACATGAAACTCTTCACAAGTGAAATCTCAGAAATTAACACAAAAAGTACACCAATGTTAATACCAAAACAAATTTGAAAGTGTGTAAAAGTCCCCAGCAATCAGCAACTATCTAAAAAGTCGAATATTTAAATTAGCGATTTACATAATCGGTTTCCCATTTAAATGCCCTGACAAATCCTACAGCTCATGATTGCTATGAATTCTGGCTTCACTGGCCGAAAGTATCCTTAGCAAGTATTAAGAAATTAACATTCAATAATCTTTTCTTAAGCCAACATTTAAAAAAACGGTGTATGTAAGAAAAGAAATGCAAAACAAAAAGCAAAAACAGTGAGAATAAGTATAAATCGTATTTAATGAACAATAGATATCAGAACTTAAAATATATAAAAGCTAATGCAGTTGTTCTCTTGATTTTACTTATTGGAAACAGTTAAAATCTTTAGTTTTATGATCATTATTTTGAAAGTTATTTACTTAGATTCAGAATAAATTTTAAAACAACATAAAAGTTATTATTATTCTATTCACTGAGAACAAAAACAAATATATTAATACATAAAATGAATATGCATAAAAATCATGAAATAATCAAACCGAAACTTCTTGCAATTAAGTAAAGATACATTCAAAGTTTGTTTGCTTCATAATTTTTATCAGTAAGACATTTTGAAAGCACACACTTTTTAAATGCAACTAAATAATGATAAAATCTAACATGTCTAGTTTCGCTTCTTCAGATAATTATTATGAATATTTGAAATGTTATTCAAATTATTTCTGATCACAGATTAAATTTTAAACTATTGGGTAATTAAATGATTACAGACTGACAAATTATCAAATAAGATATTTTAAGTGCTGGCTCTGGCTAAGCATTTATCACAAAGCTTGTAGAGGAATTGGCAATCCTCATTGTTTATAACTTACAAGCTTAAGAGATAGGGTCATGTGATCTATGACTCTTATTTTGACTATTTATAGTCTCTGCCATAAGTCTTATGCAATTTTATATTGCTAAGACTACTAATAAATGGCATGGCTGAAGATATATCAGCCCCATATAGCTATTTGAGTTGAATAGCTGGGTTTGAAGACATGTAGATGTCTGAAAATTTCAGATTTTCCACTCAATAGATAACTTTTAGATAAGTGCTTGACTTTGGGTTTGTATTTTTAGATCTAGTATCTGAACCTACCCTGACACCTCTCTGAGGAGTGCCAAAGCACAAAACCATGGTCAGGGGTTTGGGGAAGGGTTCCTGACAGAGATATTTTAAGTGCTGGCTCTGGATAAGCAATTATCACAAAGATTGTAGAGGAATTGGCAATCCTCATTGTTTATAACTTACAAGCTTAAGAGATAGGGTCATGCGATCTATGACTTTTATTTTGACTATCAAATAAGATATCTTATTTAAATAAACTATACTTTAGTATAATAACGATTATAGTCAATATAATTTTGAAAATAGATTTTTGTTTTGAAAATATAAATAAAGTAAATATACTCTCATAATTAGTAGTAGATTTCTGTAATTAATTTAAGTATATAGAAACATTGACTACTTTTAATACTGGAAAATGTATTATATTACAAGAATGAGTGCATAATGAAACAGCATTTTTTAAAATTATGGAAAAATTAGTCATTTGAGAAAATCATGAACAGCTTATCTGGTGATTAAATATTTCAGCTATGCATACAGAAGATTTGAGAATTAATCTAATAATTCTGAAAACCTTGAACTGCATGGCTTATTTTATTTTTTAACATGTTAAAAAAATTTTCCCCTCTCATGAATTATCTTTTTCTTTGTTCATCTAGCATTTTATTTTTCTTATTATTTGCTAAATGTGTGTGTATATTTATGTATACACAAAATACGTATTACTAGTTAATAATTATAATTGTAAAACTAAATGGATTGCTAATTGTGTATTATAAGTTAGAGTGCCGCTGGACACAGCATTATTATTAAACGATTATTAAATAAAAATATATCCACAAGAATAAATTTCACATAACAGACTAAATAAAAATACAAAAATAATATATATATATTTTTAAAAATATGATGATTTTAAAAATTAATGACATAAATAGCTTGAAAGAATAAGATTAAACATTTAAGAAAAGTTTTAAAAAATAAGATAAAATAATTATTTTGTATAAAATTATAGTACATATTTTATTTTTAAATATTTTTATTTACATTGATAAGTAATAATGCACTAAAAAAAATTTTCCCAACTCAATTTTCATTGTTATATAAAAGTGTGGCATATCCATAAATTAATTAATTCAATTATTAGTTTTAAAAATAGTGATTACATTAATTAATTTATGGACATTCCACTGTTTTATTTCAAGTTAAGTATAGCAACTAAAATTGTGATTGAAATATATATATATTTCGATATTTAGTGCATTATTAATTATCAATTTAAATTTAAAAAAATTTTGTAATATATTGTACCGGTCAAAATTGTCTGTCCACATAACAAGATCTAGCATCTAGGCAAAAGTACCTCGAGTCCAATCATGTGCAAGATACATATGTCAGGAACAATCATGAACTCTGCCCTGTATACCCAGATTCCAGGTTCCATTACTTATGAGCAGCAAATCCGATGATACTAGAGTATTTAATCTACCACTGGCCAACATCGCACATCGGAGAAGCAAAGAAACTCAGGAGAAAATCATGACAAATGCGTATATATGTTTAAACAGACAAGCACTTATGCTTAACGTTAATGGGATCTTATATCATTCCACAAATCATGATATTTAAAATTTAACTAAATCAATTAACTAAAGAATGAGCAATGATCAGATGTTAGTTTCAAAATTATATTTAATAACGAACAAATAGAAATAAAAATATACATTTGAATTATATTAAATGGCGATTAGCCTCGTATTACAAATAAATTATATTGTACTTACTCGCACTTGAGCTTAAGTATTTACAAATAAGTTATGAAGAATTTTGATGCAACGTAATGACATTTCAATTAATCTAGCACATTTATAAAGTGTACAATTTATAATGATTGCCCGAATTACAAATGAAAACACAACCTTGACTGATCCCAGGATGGGTTACATAATTGTCGATTAACTAACCAACCAAGCTGTAATAAGTTTAATAGATAATAAAATATAATTTTTTAATAAATATTTATTTACTTTATTTGCATGTCAAACATATGTGGAGTTATTTCTCTAAATTATATATATATAATCGTTAAGCGACACATCAAGAGTTATTTAATTTATGAGATACGTTTAGTTAGATCATAGCATTAGATATAGATATTTATAGGCCTGAGCTTTTTGAAAAGAATGGTCTAATATAAAATGTCATGGTGTTAGCATAATGGCCGAATATTTGTGGATCCAAATTTTTGAGGTGCTTTATCACATAAAAGAAAACAGTCTAGCTGACTTGCCACCCCACATTTTGTGGAATCGGTTGACAAAGGGTCCTCGGACGGAGATACACTGGGCCAAACTTTGCTGGAATTATCCCATGCATTGCTCCCATTGTGCGAGTATATATATATATGTGTGGTCCAGGAACATTCATCGCCCTGTTTACGACCTGAAATGAAGATGAGACGGCTCGGGCATTCCGATGCGCATCTCTAGATAAAGCTTAAAACATGAAGAGGGGCCTATGCTAACAATGCTTTGGGACGGACTAATAACTAGTCAAATATCTATAATTAAGCTTACAATCTATAATAATAACATCAAAGATAATGGTATGATCGTATTTATTAAACGAAGTTTAAAGATATTATTAGAAAAGTATTTTTAATATCAACAAGAGTTCTAAATCCCCTCCCCCCTTTCATTACACTTATTTAATAAAATTCCACTTACGTATAACATAGTATACAATTAAGTCTAAGGTGTGCTTTAAGAAAATTATTTTATATGTTTGGATGGGCGAGAATAAAGACATAAAAGGTAATATATATTTAACATATTTATTTATATTAATATTGCGCTCTTACGGAGATACGGAGATTATTAACATTGTATAAATCGGAAACTAATCAAAGGTGAAACTTTATTTGTCCCTCTGTTGTTTAGCAAAAAGTACAATAATTAGTAAAACATTTTTTTAAAATAATCTTCTCCCAACCTAGCAAGTGTTATAGTTTTAAAAGTAAAAACAAGCTAATTAATTAAGTGTCACTCCTATCTAATGTGAGGAGCTAAGGTAAAAATAACTATATTGGTGAGGGTGGGAGTTCATTGAAATATCATTTAGCATTTAATATATATATATATTAGACAAAATATTAATAAAATAATTGCTGCATTAAAATAAAAGTGATAGAAATTATGAGGCTAATCAAAATGGTTATATAATAAAATAGACTATAAAAGTTACAAATAATTAATATTAAATTTTTATATTTTAAGAGTTAATCAGGAGAAAGTTCTGAGCTCATAAAGGTGGCACTTTACAGTGTTACCTTTGGGAAGCAGGTAGCAGATCACCCGATTGGTTCTCACGATATAGCAGCAGATTCACAAAGGTTCATTTTTAGTGGCAGGCTGGCTGGAGTTGAGTTGGCCTGGTCATCGAGAGAAGGTGTTCCTTGAAAATTTGAGCGACATAGATTCATTTGGCAGATGCCTTATGAATCTACATACTCTTCTCTGATGACTGAATTTTGGGCCCTATTTATATGACTCCGGTTTATCTAAGGAATGCTATTAAGTTGTAATACCTACGGCTATAAAATAATACTGCAAAACAGTTTTTGTTTTTTAGTAAGGAATTTCTCCTTTGTTAATCAGGTAGTGTAAAACAATGCAAATGGATTAGTATTTTTGAAACAATTGTTCTAAATCTATTTCTGACTCAGAAATAGATTTTACCAAATGATAACTTTTGTTTATGAAATTTATTTAATTTTCTAATATAGATAATAATTTAATCACACTAATTGATTTTGTTTTAGAATGCTTTTACAAGCTACCAAACCGATCACATTATCCCAACCGCCATTACATACATATTTTTAATACATAAAATTTTAAATATACATTTTCATATAACATATACAAATATAAATATTAATTTATATGTAATCCCCCATCACTTTTAATATATACATGTGATTTACGCACATATACGACCTATTAAAATTATATGAAATATTATTATTGATTTATTTAATTTAAGATTATTAAATCTCTTGTTAACATTTATTTTGAATGCAAAATTTAAAAAAATTGAAACAAATAGGTGCGTATATATACGTAGGACTGGGATTTGAATCCAGTTTGTTGGTGAGGGATAGAATAGGACTGTGAAACATAATCTGAACCTCATATTCTGTTTCAATATATATATTATTTGGAAGTTTTTTAAACATTGTCATCATAATTATGGCATTTGAAATAAAAATTAATATTAAAAATCATTTACAAGATGTTTTTGTTTATGAAAGCACTATTTTTAAAATAAATAAAAATGTTTTAGTACAACAATCAAGAGAAATGTGCTCTTCACATCTAGTAGCCAAGAAAATGTAAATAAACAATCATTGCCAATAGAACAGCATTTGCTATCAGGAAAAGATGAATTGAACAGTTGCATGATCTTATTCTATAAAATATGACATATTCCTATGATAATGAATATATAATGGTAAATGGTGACCACCATTAAAAAGTCATTATCCTGCTAGATGTTAGTTTAGAATTTGTCCATGTTGGCAGAAGATTACTATATGTGGCAATAATGAAAAGAAAAGTGATATATAAATAATCATTTTATGACAAATGATTAACACATAGAACCTGTAATAAAAGACAATGGCTGCATAATTACCTTGTTTTTTTATTAAAAATATGCAAAACATATGCAACTCTTAAAATTACAATCTCTGCTTTTCATGATAAATAACATTGATAAAAAATTATTGCATTACAAATCTGCAAGATTATTCTTTGGGGACTATTGAAATCATTAGCGGTGACATCGTGATCTATTAAAAAAAAATAACACCGACTAGATTTTGAGCCAAGTCTTCAGATATTGGTCACTCCATGCTTTAATTATATTTTGATTTTATAAAATTATTATTATATATAATTAACTGGCATACTATATTTGTAAATATATATTTAAGTAGAGGGATTTGAACTCAGGATTTTTCAATCTATTCATTCTCCACTCCATCTCAAGCAACCGATACACATGACCACACAACATGCGAAAAATATACATGATCATGATCATATTTCATTCAGGACCAGCACTCATCAGTTGGGCCAGATCATAATTTCCCACACATATATACAATCCGTGTTTGGTTTATATATTGAAAAGCCAACGATGAAATACTCAAAGCCCTTATTGTGTTTGGTATTGTAGTCATACGCATATAGACATTATGTCAATCTAATTCTCATATTATTGGACCATTACGCATTCAATTATATTAATAGAAGAGGAAGGGCTGGAACTTATACTTAGATATAGTCCATTTCCCAAGCAATATGTAATTCTAAGATAGTATGTAACTTGCTTATACTGAATGTTTCATATATGTACACATAAATTTTGGATTCATTTGGGTATACATTTACTTTTTGATAATATCAGCATCACAATTAATATTCAGATGGATACCAGTTATTATTTAGATAATAGAAAACATTGAAGGCCAAAATTTAGAAAAAGATTTTAAATGAAAATAAAATAAACATTTTTTTGGAATTTTGCGAATCTCTACAATATCAGTGAATTATTTTTATTATCTCAATTATGGCAGGTTTGATACTTCAAAATGTTGCAAAAATACATTATGCCAATCCAAAATATATATTTACACCTTTTGCACACAAAAATATTTTTAATATTTTTAAATTAATATCATGAAGCTTCTATTACAATTAACAATTGATATGTTAAATTAAATCAGGAAAATATATGTGTAGGTGCATGTATATTAAATTTAAATGCATATATCCTAATCAGTACCTTTTGGGTGTGGCTTTTAAGAGCTGTTCAAGTGCTAGAAAATATTTTCTATCTTTTAGAATTATTATTTCAGAATCCATTATAGGATCATATCCTTTAAAAATTTTATCCACAAATCTTCTAAAATGTAACTAGAAATAAATAAATAAAATATGTATTTAAGATAACTCTTCTTTATTCAAGATTATTTAGTAATATTTCGCTGTTACTTTTAGGTATTTCAATCAAATCTTTATATACATATATAAGTAAAACACTATTAATCCTAAATCCCTGGTTCCAGGTTTTTTTGATTGTAAATTTTGAATTTCTCTTTTCTTATTGTAAACCCAAACTATATGAAGATAGAAAAAAACAACTTTATAATTAGGATTATCATTTTGTTAATATTTTGGGCTTGCCAAGCGTTGTTAGCCTAGAGGTCATCGCAGCTGCCTTGCAAGCAAGTAGTTGGTTGCAGACGGTTGTGGGTTCGCGTCCCGGCCGATGCTATGACGTATGGAAAAAAAAATATTTTGGGCTTGTTCTTTTTTCTATAATTTTATTTTTGTGTAATTTATTTATTAAATGTAAAAAGATTAAAGGACATTTTTGAAGAATAACAGTTTGTGAATAATAGGTATTCGAATTAACAGTGTTTTACTTCCATCTAAAATTTAGTTTATTATTTAATAGGAATTTATTGAACGATTTACAAATTAGCTATTCAAAAATTACCACTTCCTTGAAATTTTTGGCCATCTCTTGAAAGGGCTGCTTAATAAAAGCCTGAGTTTTAAAAAAGCTCTTATCGTCTGGTACAGTATCTTTTAAAAAAGAAAAAAGAACCTAAATCGGCAAACAAAATATAAAATATACTAAAACTGGAAACAAAAAAAAATCAGTTTTAATATATATATAGACAATTTATTAAAATAAATAATTGCTTTAAACTAAATATACATATATGGCTTTTAATATAGTTATGTTTAATGGAATGGATATTTTAAAATTAATTAATAATCTTATTTCATATTTACTAAATAGCCTATTGTAAACCTTCAATAAAAAATATCTAAATCATAAATTTGTATATGTAAACCCATGAAGATTTTAAATAAAAAATCAACATTTCATTTAATAGGAATAATTTTAATCAGAGAAAGTAGCTACTATAGAATTTAACTCTCTATAAAAGTAGCAATAATTAGACAAGGTATAGATTTTAGAACAACACTCACAAACGAAGATCATTTAAAATCAAAAATTTTAATTGTTGAAAATGTTCAATACACTATTGATACAATTTAAAAAAATATCTTAACATATGCTTTGCAGCATTTCTGTATCAGATTTTTTTCTTTAAATTATATATATATGATCATTAGATGGAGCTTTACCAAAAGCTTGTTGGGAGCTATTGGTAAAGCTCCATCTAGTGATCATAAAATGCAAGCTAAGAGCAAGTTACGAAATTTATAACTTGTTTAATATATATATATTGTACACATTCCAATTTAGTCTTGTGACACCATTGCAATAGTGTGATGCATAAAATAGAAACAAGGAAAAAAATAATGTTGAATAGTTTGATAGTTATATTTAAAAATTAAATTAAAGCGTTATGGTAAAAGATTCAGTCCTGATGGACTATGATAGAATATGAGGTTAGACTAAAAATCAGTGAAAATATGGAGCAAGTAGTAAAACTGTTAGAAGTAACAAATAAAAAAGATATAAAAATAGTTACATGAAAGCATAAAATTGTCATGGGAAAAGATAATAGACAATAAAGCAGAAAATTAAAAGTAATAGAAATTCTGAAATTAGAAACAAATGATATAGTTGAGAAGATAGAGCAAATAGAATTCAACTTTGTGGGAAAAGAAGACAGAGGGATTAGTTTGTCTGGCCATGAGAGTGGTGGTGTAAGTGTAAGCATATAGAATCGAAATCTGCCATTGTAAACCAATATTTAAAGATTCACATGTTTGTTGGTCATGTGGAAAAACTAAAGCAGAAGAAATAAAGAAAAATTAACAGCAAGTTTAAACTGGGTCATAGCATCAGGATAAGGGTTAGCCCTTATATTAGTCTATATATTATAGTGTGCCAATATGATAATAATGTATTTATTATTGAAAAAGACCGTGTGGCTACCCAGTCTCTAAAATTAATTAAATGAAAAAATATCCACCTGAAAAAAAGTAAGTGGGTCAAAACAATTTGGATGGAGGCAATAATAAGAGAGAAAAAAATTGACTTCTGACTTTGAAATTGGAAAACAATTAATGAGTAATGAAAAGTAAAATTTAAACAAAAAACAAAGAGTTACTAAATAAAATTTCCCAGTTTGTGAGACTGCTAAAATAAGCCAGCACCATATGTCAAACCAACAAACAGATAAATGCATAAGAAATAAAGAGAATAATCATATTCAAGATGGAAAATGTAGAGAACCAATTCAGCTTATAATTGCCAATACCACAGAATAGCAAGACAAAACAAATAAATTTGTTGGAAAGAAAGAATAATCATATCCAGGATGGGAAATGTAGAGAAATAGAACCAGCTTATAATTGCCAATAAGGCAACATAGCATGACAAAACAAATAAATTCATAAGAAAGAAATAGCATAATAATACCCAGAGTAAAAAATGTAGAAAATAAACCCAGCTTGTAATTGCCAAAAAATAAGCATAGCACAACCATACAGTTAAATAAATAATAATCATATATAAATAACAGATGTGTGAAAATAGATAGTTATTTGAGGTGTGGGTGAAAGGATATTGAGAGATTTATACACTCAATGTATGTTTAAGCCATTTCATTGTGAAGAAAAAAACCTACAAAGAGGATTGGGGGCATCCAATTATTTTCAAGAATGGGAATTCAGGAGAGAAACTGGGCCCATCCAGTGTGGTGGAAGAAAAATGTACTGGAAGAGAAATTCCCAGCTTATTATCATAAATTAAATGTGCTGGAAGAAAAATTTCCACCATATTAGTATTGTTTAACTTAGCATAAGTCAAATAAACAATAGAAGTGTCCAGGTTCCATATTCATAGTTATGAAATTTTCCCATGTGTGATTCCCACAATAGAAATTAAATTAGGTTTGATAAGCATAAAATCCGACTGTAGCAAGTAAGACAGAGTCTAAAAAAGATCACCCTCTGTGATTTCATCATATTCAATAACTAGTAAGATTGATAGAAGAAAAAATTAAGAGAAGAAATCAGTTCACCCATTAGAGCTAAAAGTGGTCAATATCCGATTGATGCCATTTTACCGCTCAAACCAAGAGGGGTGTGATATAACACTCTCATATATATTATGGGTATGTAACAACATATATATATATATATATGTGTGTGTTACATATGCATGTCATATCTTGAAAAAAAAGAAAAGCAAATAAATAAAACAAAATATTTTTTTAAAAATAAACTAAATAAAAAATACCAATCAGATTCAATTAATAGATTTTTTTGAATGATAAGGGAAGAGAAAAGAAAATTGGATTTAAGTTGAGATTCAAAACCTGCTCTCTTCTTTTTATAGTTAAGAAATAATAAATGTTATAAAAGAAATAAATGTCAAAAAATACTGTAAATAAAAATAAAAATGGAATTCAAAGTAGAAATAGATAATAAATTGATTAATAAAAAGTAATCTTTGTAAACTATCTCAAGGGCAGAAATGCAATTAAATTTTGGAAAATTCCTGACCGATAAGATAGCAAATTAATTTAAAGAAAAATATAAGATTAATCATTTAATTAAAAACTAAAAGCAAAAATATATAACAGGGAACAATAGGAGGGAATATGTATAAAAATATTAGCTTGATAGTTGGAGAATCAGTTTAGTTTAAAATTTTGTATTGAAGTTAAGAGCTGGCTAAGAAACATTATGCATTGCTAAGAAAACTACAGGAGTGCCCTTCTGAGCTTTATTCCTTGTCCTCTATGACCATTAGTCTCGCTCCTGCTATCAATGCCTTGCCTATAATGTAAGACTTTACATTGTACTCTCTTCTATTGTCAATCAAAAGTGCTAAAATGGGAAAAGAAACCATCCCTGATGGTCAGCCACAAGGAATACCAGGAGCATCCAGTACTTAAAAGAATCCAAATCATAGAAAAAGGACTATCCAAATTGTCAAAATAGATGATATCATCTCCAAGTTAAAAACCTAGGTAAATATATTAAAAGTTGATAAAATGTCTAGACATTATTTTAAAGGAAATGAACTGATTTGAAGGACTACTAACAGTACAAATGTCACAAGTATAAAATAGAAGTATGCGATTAATTAACTATTGTTACATTATATTTATTTTTTTTGACGATTAGTATTTTATCTATTTGTATTGTTTAAATATATGTGTGTAATCGAACTTATTCAAATAACTAGTTGTACTCATTCTATTTATTTGATTCAGTTCATTGTGAATGCACAAAATTTTTAAATACAAGCCCTTATTGATAACCCCTAAATAATTACTAATTATTCTATTTTCTTTACTTCTCATACTATTACAATTTTCTGTTTCCTGTTCATGTTATTATAAAAAGATAAAAATAAATCAAATAAGAAAGCCCTGAGCCAGCTTTCAGCAGATTGCTGTCAGAATCATAGTGCTAAATAGAAAGGCACTGTTAAATATATGCATATATAGTAGTAAAGACCAATATGTAAATCAGACTCAGTATGTAAATTAGATGTTTTATTTATTTTGATAATGGAACACCGGAATCTTATTATTGGTTGAATGAGGATCCCTTGCAATAGTCCAAGTGCCTTTATATATTATTTTCCTATCATCTCTCTTGGCATGTATTGCTCAGTATATTGGAAGAAGAAAGGGTGTGTTCCATAGCCTGTTCATAATCAAAAATGATTGATAAGGTATCCTTAGTTATTATTTTTATTTGGTTCAATGCAACTACTAATGAGTCAGATTGAGATTTTTCTGCCTATCATGAAAGTGAAATAGACCTAGAAAATGTAACCTTAAAATGGTCTGTCACAGCATATAGTCTATGTAGTTGTCATCCTTAGTGATTACTCTTTAAAATGATATCAGTTGTAACAAAGCTGGGGACAAAGATAATACTAAAAATAACTTTTTTTAATATAGTTATTTCAAATCTACAAACTTATGTGATACTTATTCTTCAAAGGTTAGCACTGATATCTAATGACTATCGAAATTCAAAGGTGATATGTGTTCTTAGTTAAACTCATTTTTCAGATGAAGAAAATTTAATAGAATACACAGATGTCTGTAAGATTGTTTGTTTATTTGTTTGTTTGGAAGAATATAGGGAGTGAAAAGAAAATTCATGTTGTTGGATTTCTGTGAAGTCCCATTTAGTATCTTCTATAAGTACAATTCCTTAATGTATTAATAAAAGACTACTAGTGTTAAAAGTTGAGGCTTACACACTGATGCTTGTGCTTATTTTATTAGTGCAAATGCATCAGTATTAGATTCAGAGAACTCAGAAAAAGAAAACTTTCATTCCTTGCAGGATAGCATTATTCAATATACCATTAAAGGATTAATTTTTTTTTCTTGGAGAACTGGAGAAATTATGTATGTGCTGTTACAAATTATAGATGTAGTTCAAAAATTGTAGCAAATAATATTAGTGTTATAAACTCAACTTGTCTCCAGTTATTGAATTTTTAAGCACTAAACATCACATAATCACCATCTCATACTGAAACTGTAAGATTTGTATTCAAATCTTAGTTTCACCTTAGTTCTGTCATCATTCTACCTCTCGCCCTTTTTGAATGAGTTTTACGTGGATTCTGACCTTGAATATTGGATTAATGCGTAATAATATAATATCTGTAAAGTGTTTCAATAAATAATTAAATGTTATATATGCGCACATACTCCAATAAGCTTATTTTTAAAATAACGCATTGCAAGGTATTATTAAATTGCCATGCATAAGTTATATAAATTTAAATATTCCTATTAATTATTCTGATAGGTTAAATAAATATTTTAAATTATAAATAAAATCAATAATTATATTTTGAAGCGTAAACATATTATTATTTAGGTCAGATCCAGGTAATACTTAAATTATAAAAATAACTAATTCTCAATTAATATAAAAAAATGTTTTAAAATTCCCCTGCTAATTAAAGGCAAGTCATAATGGGAGGGGGGGGGAAGATGACAGGGCTAAAAAGGTATTTTAGACATACGGAAATAAAGAAAAAAAGTTTTGTTAAAAATAACTTTTATAAATTTAAAAGGTAAAATGTAAAAGTGATCAGATTGAAATTCCAACCTGTATGACTATTGCATCCATGACCTAAAGGAATGTATGGCAAGAACCCGAGAGACAGTTGCATGGATGATGTATTGCCTGGATGACGTATTGCTCGATGGATCTCCAAGATAAGGAAATAGAGAATAAAAGCCACAACTGATTATTGTTTTTTTTTGGGAATCATGAAAAGTTAGAACCAGAAATGTTAAGCCCAATTATATTTCTCGCAATCCAGAATCTATATCAAGCAATGTGCCAAGAGTAGGTACCATGCTACGCTCTTCCGGACTGATGGCTATACAATAATAAAATCCCACAAAATGTAATAAACTTACAGTTCTGCTGCTTCCATTGAAAATCTTCTTCTAAATGTAACTGCCATTGAACCTGGAAACTCGGACTCTCGAAACAGTGTGCACACTGAATGAACTAAAGGTAACCTGATACCCAAGATTAAATTTCGTTTGAAACTCTCATCGAACTCTAAATCTCTAAAATATTATTTTCCTTTTATTTCCACTATTATGTAATCCTAAAATTAAATCTATTTTCTGTAATAATCTTATTTATAATGAACCTAGTAAATTATTCTATCTATCATTATTCTACTTGGGTATCCAATTTTATTGTATTTGCTAAGAATATATTTCATGCCCACGTGGTTTCCGAGCTGATATTTTTATATAATTCGCGGAAGGGTTGCCCTCTTCTGCGAGTTTAATATCATAATAATAAATCATAACGGTTAATAGATTTCAGCTCGGGAATCATATACTACTTTAATATATTTATAAATACGAGACTTATATTATTAATTAATGTATTTGTCGATGAGCTATCATTCATGTTAAGTTAAATCTTAAATATGGTCTTAATGTTAAGAAGAAGGGGGGGTTTATGATAGTAAATTAAATGCTAGTCGTGTGGAGATTGGGGATAGATTTGTATAAATAAATGTGTTTGCATTAGAGATTTGAACTGTGCTAGTTATTGATACATGAATTTTTATATCGCAGAAATGTAATAGAGGTATTGTCAACATGTTGCTCTCGCACTTAAGGAGCATACCAAAAAATATAATAACACAGGAACCTTGTCACGCGGTCGGGAATGGATAGGCAAAGACCCCATACCGATACTGCGCTCATGACAGACATACAGGGCTCCAATCTGACATTTGATCATCCCATCAGCCTCTCACATTTCTTCTGTGATTATCTTTTTGAAAGGCAATTCTCTTATAGCTCGGCAGTATCCATACTACTGCAGGTCACTTTAATAATAATTATAAAGTTTATGTGGGGTCTCGCTTCACTCCTCCACATATGTTAACCTATAATTAAATTATTTATAATAAAATATTAGTGATAAAGTAAATAGGATGATAATTTTGAGAACGAATGCGCACCTCTTTAAAATCTCATACTGTGTCTTGTATCCTTCGTTACTTAAATGTGAGGCATGGAGTATAATTAATATTGATATCCAGGTAGCATAATATATTGCTAATGTAAAATTAACCACAATTAAATATAAATTATCTATATCCATGTCTGTGTCTACTTAATTTTAAATAATAATTAATATCTCTCATATCAATGAATAGTAGAATATAGTAGTAGTCCATAAGGTTAAATCATTAATTAGAGTCTCTTGTTTACCTGACCACCGGACCTAGAAAGTAGTGCTATTGTTATGATAGATGTGTTGTCATGTAGGTTTTGTTGTGAATAAATTTACTATATTCGAATATGGTATCACAGGCCCTGAACCCACCTGTTATGCCACCATTCGAATGTGGTGGTGGAACTTTGCAACATGTTAACAAGGCATACGTAATCTTACCATTACAATACTAGCACATAATTGTTGTAAACAAAGGCAAAACTCTCCATATAGTAGTTCCAGCCTATGCCAACCAGAGAAATCAATGGATTCCAGAAGGCTTGTGCATAAAATCCCTATCTAGTGCCTACTCATCCAATATTCCCAGACTAGTTTCTGGCTCGTGGCCATCATCAGTGAGGAGCCTTGGATCTGAGAGCACTGCACCAAGATCTTAGGATCTAATGCAACCCTCCAGCAGTCACTTTTTAACTCTACTTTACTACAAAACTATGAGAATGAAATTGAAAACACAAAAATATAAGCTATTGAGCTTAGATTGAAAATATTTTTGTGTTTTCAATTTAATTCTCATAGTTTTGTAGTAAAGTAGAGTTAAAAGGTGGCTGCTGGATGGTTGCATTAGATACTAAGATCTAGGTGCAGTGCTCTCAGATCCAAGGCTCCTCACTGATGATGGACACAAGCCAGAAACTAGTCTGGGGATATTGGATGAGTAGGCACTAGATAGGGATTTTATGCACAAGCCTTCTGGCATCCATTGATTATTCTGGTTGGCACAGGGTGGCACTAATGTATGGAGAGTTTTGTCTTTGTTAATTTTTAAGCACCACATAGATTGACTATTATAAACATTTTATTTAGGGAAAAAATATTATTTTTAAAAAACATGGATGCATCCATGCACAAATAATTCAATTTATGTACATGCTAAACAACAGCATATAACCAATTACAGTTTGCACATTAAAATAGTAAAGGGAATAAACATAATGCACATAACATAATAAGTTTCTCAAAATATTAACTCTTTTTATAAAACTGTAATTCTTAAACACTTGTTGACTTCAAAATCAGATGAAAAGGTATAATAAACATAAACTAATTAAATACACTGAGCCAACTTTCAGAAAAACATTGCCAGAATCATAGTGCTGAATAAAGTTATGCAATACAGGCTGACATGATATAATATGTAAATGAGGGACAATATGCAAATAGGACAATTAGATATTCCATTTTTCAGACAATGGAACACATGAATCATTTTTGTTGATGAAATGTGGATGCTTTGCAATTTTAAACCTATTTGTATTTTCTTTTCTTATTGTTCCTAACATAGCAAATTGTTCTAACATTGGATGGAGAAAATATATGACCAAGGTGTGTTCATGATCAAGAAAGATTGATCTACATCCAGTTGTTTATTTTGCTGTTGCTCTATGTATTATGGTGAAACTTATGCAAATAGACTCATGGGAATTTCCCAACATGCATATTTGTACAACAGAGCAAAACAAAAGACTAAATACAGATTGATTTTTTTGATCATGAATCCAACACAAGTTATGTTTTCTTTATCAATGTTAGAATAATTTGCTCTGTTAGGAAAAAAGAAAATACAAAGAAGCATGGGAAATTTCCAAGGATCCACATTTCATCAACAAAAAGGATTCATGTGTTCCATTATCTGAATAATGGAATATCTAATTACTTTATTTGTATCATGTGTTCCATTGTCTGAATAATGGAATATTTAATTACTTTATTTGTATAATATGCCTCATTTACATGTCACATCACATCTATTATATAACTCATCTATATTGCATGACTTTACTCAACACTATGATTCTGGAAGTGGTTTGCTGAAAGACGGCTGTATATTTAATTAGTTTATGTTTATTATACTTTTTTATAAAAACTCAATGTCAATAAGTATTTAAGAACTATATAACATAATAATAAAAGAATATAACAAACACAAAATTATATATATATATATATTAGAAAACACAATGCTTAAAAGTTTATAAAAATATATCTATAACCGTCATTTAGAGGCACTTGTAGTTTTTGTATATATATGTGTGGGGGGGGGTGTTTTAACGGTATACATATGCCATTACATTATTTTAAAATTAAAATAAAAGGAAATATAAATCTTTAGTAAAAATGATTAAAAGAGTTATGTTAACATATATCTATCGCACAAATGGAAAACTTTAAAATTATTTTTAAGAAAAAAGTATTTAAAAGTATTTTTGTGAAAAAATTTAATTCTATTGTGTAAAAAGCTAAATATGGAAATGATTGTTTTATTAATTAAATTTAAAACAAACTAGATCATGGGGCACTTAAATAATTAAAAGATCAGATAAGAGAATAAAAATTAAAGATTGTTTCCCATTCTGAAGCAGCAACAAGTACACACACCAAAATGGAAAAACACCTAAACCTTAAGAACAAGTGATGTCATGTTAAATCGGTCCATTGGGTTATTGATAAGCGACTATAAAAAGTATAAAAGGCAAAATAATAGCAGTTGTAAGGGAGAATAAACCGACTATTAACCTACATAGCTGTATTGCAGAGTCCATGATGTAGGAGTCTGCAATAGATTTAATTTCCTGTTGTATACCAGCTGAGGCAGCCTCCAAACTGATGAGTATTGGAATGGCAGCAAATAATGGACTGGTCCTTCCAGAAATATTAAATGGACTTCAGATCTCCCATGGACAAGACAGACTTCTTTCATTTATTCAATATAAAAACATTAACAAACTTTCAATTAGTTATATAAAGTATGAACTCTTATCTGACCTAAAAAAGGAAAATTCTAAAGCAATTATTATTAATAATCTTTATGTATATATTTAATTAATCATTTCTTTTTTTTTTATTATGTGTTAATTAAAATTATGTTAAATTTCAGTTGGGTGTGAATGGCTGCATAAATTCATAAAGTTATGGTAGTTTAAGGTAGGGTTGATCACTGGTTATTTGTTTCGCAATTAAATTGGGTCAATGGATTGGTTGTATAGGTGTAATTAGTAAATGTAGTATGAAGATCCACTATGTGCAGGATCACATTATACACTGCACTTGGGCAAAATAATCCCAATTTTTATTGACCATCAGAGGCAGATGGTATTTCCTACTCCTTGGATCACTCCTTTAGCCTACGGAATGGGATAGTAAGTCGGCAAAAAGGACCACAATCCCTTCCTATCAAGTTTTTTTTTGTTCTTCTCGCAAGACAGATGTAGCATTTCTATACTGGATGAGGGGCATTTTTTCTAGATAATCATGCTGTTCAGGTGTCCATTCCTGACAGTATGGTATTGTGCTCTCGTATTCATGCTGCATTTAATACATTGATATATCAGATAGATTGGCATTAGTTTGAGGGCAAACTTTTGGCCTGGGAATAAATAAAGGATGTAGAATATTTTCTTTTTCAAGTGCAATCTATGTAGTCTATCCATACTCAACACTCTAATAAAATATTAATTAGTCCATCTGTGCGGACTTACTAAAATAAATTAAATTTATAAATTAATATTAAAATCTAAAACAAGATCAATTTTAAATTTATATATATATATATATATATATATATGTGTGTGTGTGTGTGTGTGTGTCAATAAATGTTTTTTGTGTGTAATTACTGGCAGTGGCTTATTTATTTATTTTTAATATTAAAAATATTTTTTTAAAAAATTAAATATCTTTTCTTTATTAAAAATGTTTAAGAAGTTATTTATTATAAATCTCTGCATCTTCTAGAGCTAGTGGCATGGGTTAATGGTCAATATAAAATAAAAATTGGATCTTAACAATATGTATCTCCCTACTATATAAATTCTCTAGGTTCGAATGACCTGGTGGTGCCCTTGTATGGCAGATATGGTAAGACTCCAAAACACTCTGACCATTATATATATATGTATATATATATATATATATATAGCCTTATGGGTTAAATATATTCTGTAAATGTTTTTAAAAAAAATTTTAGTTTAAATTGTAATAAATAAATTTCCTTTTTGCTAAACTATATAAAATCTTGGACAGATGTTTTACTTACTGAGTAAAACAATTCATTCAACATGTTTGAATATTAATTACTTAAGAAATATTAAATGACATGCTTACCATTTATTTAAAAATCCAAAATTAATAGTTTAAATCTAGATGAGATTTGATTTGAAGCATGCTGTGTTTTAGATATATGCAATAAATAAAGTAGTTTTTGTTATTTATAAAATATGGTTATTCTATTTGTGTTAAAATTTTTATTTTTTGGTTTTTTAAATAAATACTATTAAAATAGTAATTCATGAAGTATTAGTTAGTATAATATTTGTTTGATGTTACAATTTGAGACATTAAGCTTAAAGAGAACTAATTGGGATAAGTTTTAACTTAAATAAATCTTAGTAATTAATTTAGTTTACTTGCTTTTAAAATACTGGTTATATCTAGTATACATGTGTTTATAGATGTTTGTGCATACCTGTTATAGATTGAAAGTTTTAAAAAGAATTATTAAAAATAATATTTTATAAAAAGGGTACTTTAAATAATTATAACTTTAAAGAGCTTTTAAATAGAGTAACAAAGTGTATATTTTTGAATAAAAATGTTTAGTTTAAAAATAAGTAAATAATTTTATTAAAATTAAATAAATGGTTTATTTAATAATTAAGTAAAATTAATAAAGTTCATTACATGACAATTAAAGACTAGATATTACATGTTTAAATAGTCTTGATTAAAAAAGTTCAAGGTCAAGACAATTTAAAAAGTTTAAAATATGCTAATATTTAAAAGATCCCACCCTAATATTTCAATTTTATTTGTTGAATTATGGCATTTGACAGACACTCCAGTAAAACACACATAAGAAAGTGTTTATGAAAAGAAAAACCAGAAAATAAAAACCAGTAATTTGCTCCTAATTTACTACTTCATTATCTTCAGATTATCTTTATTATTTAATCAGTTTAAAAGTTTTTCAGTTGATTTTTTATTGTTTTAAATATCTGGATAATATGCTAAAGTTATCCTTGCAGTGCTACTTTATAGTATGTGTTCAGCTATTTATTAAATAACAATAATTACTGGAAGATGTGAGAAATTATATCTTTTTTAAAATTATAAAGTGTTTTACATGGAAAAGTTACTGGAAACTGAGTAAATGTCAAGATATGCATATGTTTATTTTTATTTTATTATAGAATTTAGTTAATTCAAATTTTTTGGCTATTAATTATTATTCTTAATACTTTACTGCATAAATTTCAAATTTGTTATTGATACTAGTTGTAATTATTACTGATGTTACTTATTACACTTTTGATAAAGTTCTGACTTTAAAATAAATAACTTCTACAGCCAATTTAATTAATGAAAGACAGTCATCATTTGAAATAAGTTTGAAAACCAATGTATTCTTTTTCTATTAAACCAAAAAGGATTGCAGTAATTGTTTCAAATTTATGACCACTCTTAAAAATAAGACAAAATACTATAATTATAGACTGCTTTTTATAATTTTAATGGAACAAAATGTTCTCCAAATCAACTTTATTAATAGCTTGGAAAAAGCATTATACAGCTTATATTATTGCCAATACAATTAAAATAATATTGTATTGTCACCCTAATTATTCATCTAGAAATTGTCTACCTATTTACTTAATGTATATTTTCATTGATTTTCTAAAAAAGAAATAAATTCAAATTTACTTTATGCTTCAACATTATCAAATAATATATGAACTTTGTAAAGGAACTGTCTACTGCTTAATGTATATGCCATCAGCTCATTTCTCATCAAGTTTATATTTCCATTGAGAACATTGCTACAAAAAAATTTCTGCTCTGAACTGTTGTGTGCATATTTATTTTATCTACTGAGATAAAAGACTATATCTTGGTATTTCCTCAAAGAAAATAACAAAACGATCCAACTAAAAGGGATTAATTTCATTGTAAAATGAAAGAACTTCAATCCTTTAAACTTTTAAAATGAATAAACAAAATATAGTGTATATGTTTTACATATTTGAAATTATTATTGGTATTATATAATTGCAATTTATAACCTACTCTTAATTATTATTATTGTTATTATTATTTATGATGTTATAAAATGTATTTATGATGGTACACCTACATGAAATGGATTTGGTAAAAAATATCTTGGTAAAAGGTTTATTTTAAAAGTTATTATTGTCGTATCCAGGGTAGAACAATGTTTTATATCTGACATTTTTTTATAAATGAAAGTGTTTTGGATGTCAGTGTGTGTGAATTTAGATAGCATATAAAATTTAATGGTTAATATCATTATGCAATTATGATGTATCAATACATACATATTGTTAGACTAAATGGATGTGTTCATATGCTTATGAATGCATGTGTGAGTTGATTATTTATTTATTATTATTAAACTCATGCCTCATGATTATTAATTGATATATTGCTGAAAGAAAGGTAAAAATTTAGGCATTTGATGTGGATATTTTATTGCTTTTTAAATGGATTAAGCCCCACCATGAGAAAGAGCATGGCTTACTTTTTTTTTCCAGAACTAACTGAACATAGTTACCAAGTGCCTATTCATATTTCCCACTATCCTCTTTACCTATAAGTTAGTATTAATGTGTATTTTTAAATGTCTTATAATATTTTAAGGAATGTTCATTATTGTACATTATGTTATTGACTCTATTACAATTCAAATTTAAAATGTATTGTTAGTATTGAGCATATTTATTTCCTTGCCACTCATAGGTATTAGTAGTATTGTACTAGTGTGATTGTTTTGCGTAATATTTTGCTGTCTTTATAAAATTCATAGTAAGTGTATTCCCACATTGATTTTCAGACACTGTTTTTGTTTTTGTAAAGTATTTAATAAAATACTAGTATTTCTTGTATAGGAATATATGTGTGTTATTTTGTTCTATGTACATAATATTCAACGAGCCAAAATTAGATAAAACATGAGAAAATTCTCAGATAATAATAAGAGCTTTTATTATAATTCTTTGTTGGAATGGTTAGAAAAGAAATATTTATTATAAAGTATACCAATATTTGTATTAATCCATTTGTTAAACTGAAAGTAATATTTATTTTAAATATTATCTTATTGTGTAAATAAATATTTTTGCTATTTATTAAAATACGTCTGTTTTGTTGCCATTATTACATTCATCATCCAAAAAAATCTCATTTAATAAAGTTTTATTATTGATTATTTCATAAAAAGTATATTTCAAGCCAATAAATATCATGTGATCACCATTTTTTATGCTTGCTCTTAACTGTTATTAAAACAGGCAAAACTCCCTATACGTATTGCCACTCAGTGCAATCCAGAGTAATCAATGGATACCAGAAGGCTCGTGCATAAAATCCCCATTTAGTACCTACTCATCCAATATCCCCAGACTAGTTTCTGGCTTGTGGATTGAAAATATTATAGTGTTTTCAATTCAAGTTTCATAGTTTTGTAGTTAAGTAAAGATAAAAGATAGTTGCTGGAAGGTTGCATTAGATCCTAAGATCTAGGTGCAATGCTCTCAGATCCAAGCCTCCTCAGCTACAAGCCAGAAACTAGTCTGGGGATATTGGATGAGTAAGCACTAGATAGGGATTTTATGCACAAGCCTTTTGGCCTCCATTGATTACTTTGGTTTGCACTAAGTGGCAATACATATAGGAAGTTTTTCCTGTTTTAATAACAGTTAAGAGCAAGCATAAGAAATGGTGATCATGTGATGTTTATTGGCTTAAAACCAATCCTAATAGGATAGTGGTGGTTATGGTTATTAAAGAACCAAAGACACCAAAATGTAAAGGTATGGAACTGAGTTCAGACCTATATGACTATATAAGCTGATGAGCTTGGATTGAAAATATTAGTGTTTTCAATATAAGTCTCATAGTTTTGTAATTAAGTAGAGATCAAAGATGGCTGCTGGAGGGTGCATTAGACCCTAAGATCTATGTGCAGTGCTCTCAGGTCCAAGGCTCCTCACTGATGAAGGCCACAACTAGAAACTAGTCTGGGAATATTGGATGAGTAAGCACTAGATGGGGATTTTATGCATAAGCCTTCTGGTATCCATTGATTACTCTGGCTTGCACTGAGTGGCAATACATATAGGGAGTTTTGCCTGTTTTAATAAGAGTATATCTTCATGATTACAAAATTTTATTTACCTATTTTGTTTATTATTTATTTCATCTGCATTATGATAATATAAATACTGTGTTTATTGTCCTTAATTTCAAATACTATATTGTTTTATAGATATAGCATAAAATATATCATTTCTACTTGCTACATTATTTATTTTAGTATTTTGTTGTAAGTTCATGTCAGAAGATATCAAAATTAGATATATTTATAGGTGTAGAAATAAAGTACTTCTTTTTATTTATAAAACTACAAGTACTTAAATGGTTTTTATTTTCGAATTGATAACCATCCAAAGTGAAAGTTGATGAGGATTTTTCTTCTATTAATTAATAATTGAGATCTTTATAGATTGCACAAAACAATCGCATTTAACAGGTTATATTATATATAATTAAAAATCAGAATATAAAAGAAATTTATATAATGGAAATATATATCAGTGTAGATGTTAAAATGATAATTGTATTTAAAAATAGATCTTATTTCAATCATATTTCTCAAAATATTTATGCTCATCTATATTATTCGTGCTTAATTTTAGTAGTTATTAATCATTAAATTTGGTAATTGAGACTTTAAAAAATTTGATGGGTAGATTACTCGTAAGAATGTGATCTGGATACAAATAAATCTACAGTTGCTTTTACTAAAAGCAGAATCATGACTGTTTTTCTGACAATGATCTTATTAGTGACTTGATTTAAAAGAAATGTGGCATTTTTGTTTGGCAGAATAAAAAATTAAATGTGGAGTTCAATTATTGACAAGAAAGCTTAAAATGATTAGTGGACTAAAACTGCAAAGGAAATACAGACATTCAGTGATCGTGATCACTTTAGATATTTTTGATGCACTGAAAGCAACATATATGCTCAAAAATGATATTATTCAATTCAGTAATGGTATTCTCTTTTAAGGAAAGAATGATATTTCAAATAGGTGGAAAAAGTATTTCAATTATCTGTTGAACTAATAAAAAAAACATTGAAATAATCACTTTTAATGATTTTGCTCACTCATATTAGAACAAAGATATTCAGCTTAGTGAAATATAAATATATCTTGGAAATCTCAAAAATAGAAAGGCTATAGATTATATTGAAATACTTGAAGAAGTTTTAAAATTATTGTAAAGAATCTTCAAAATATTGCAGTTTTTTAGGAATATATGGACCCATAAAGATGTGATGTTTGATATAAGGATGTTCCTATTGGTCTAATTTTTTCTAGCACAAAGAAAATGAATAAGTTTGCAGTCTTTATCATAAAATACTATTATTATCTATTACAGCAAAGTTATTTTCAAGGATTTTGTCTAGTAGATTGTTGTTAGATATGATTTTTGTTTTTAGGCAATAATAAGAAAAGTGTCCTCATTTAATCAAACCAATCTTTGGCATTGTTAGAAATTAATTAGTTTTTCACCAAATTTGTTTATATTATACAGCTTATAATTTTAATTATGTGTAAATGATTTTTTTTCATCAACCATGTGCGGTTTGGCTCGGTTGACAGAACATCCGACTTTGGATCGGGAGGTCCCAAAATCAATTCTGGCGCTCAAACTTCTTATGAACTCCCGAGCAATAAAGCCACTAGAATTTTTTACTGCTCATCAAATAAATATGTAATGTTTAAATCATGAGACAATCACATCCTAGTAACTTATTCCAATGTGATTATTCTATGAAATAATTATACAACTTTTACTTAAAGAAATGAATGGAAGTGTTTATGTTGCAGAAAAATTTAGTGCTGTGGGCACTCTTTGAGCCCTTGTCAGATGATGTGTTGTTTTTTTTCTTTACTGATGTAAAAGGTATAAGCATGACATCAACCAAAATATGGGCATTTGATAGCTCAATGATGTGGCTTTCCAATGATGTTTACCTCAAAAAAATCGATTGAAATTTGGATTTTTGGAAACAGTTTTAATTGACCACAGTATTTAATTTTTTTTCTTTTTTGATAACTTTTGTAATTACCACAAAGCGATAAAAGAAAAAAAATGGTTTACCGAATGCAAGTCAACATTTGCCGCATGTTATTCACAAACAAGGCCTACAATAGAGATTCAACATAATGATCATAAGTAAAATTTTAATTTTTTTAATAATATTTAAAAGAAATTTTTAATTTTTTGAAAAAATTATTTTTTTTATTAATTTTAGTTTGTAATTAGTGTGTGTTAGTTTGCAGTTATATATTTATTTATGCTCATATAGAATTCATATCTATTGTAATTTTCTAAAGTTTTACCTACACTAATCCACTTATTTTTAAAAATAATGATTTTCAAAAAGTATAATAATTTATTATTTATAATTATGTTTGTATAATATGTTTGTGTTTACAAATAATGAGTTATAAAACTAATAATCAAATGTATAAAAAGATTGCATGTGCAAGCATATAATCAAATTCTGATTCTTGTTTATGTTTCTGTTTATTCTTGTTCATGCTTTGGAGTTACTCTGGTTTTGCTATATGTTTCGTAACATTATTTTCAAGTCTATAGCTAACAAATGGACTATATACAAATTAATTATATCTATGTGATACAATAAATATAACAAGATAGCATCACTTATGTACATAAAGAATATAAACATCACTTGTGTGCATAAAGAATATAAATATCACTGTTGTCCATAAAGAATATAAACATCACTGTTGTCCATAAAGAATATAAAATATAAAATGAAGAGATGAAACTCATTTTATCAGTGATATAGACAGTAGCGTACAATTTCTAGTTTTAGATAGACAAGAAGCCAATTGCTATGATGATTTCTTTTGTATCTTTTATTAGGATGGATTTGTTTTTTATAGATGCCTTTGACATTTAGAACATTTGGGGTACAAGATAAAAATGAAGAAGTCATATCCAACATCTTTTGGAGATTGTGAAACTGTGGATTATCTCAGGTAAGACATGTTATACTTGTTTAGAAAGATAATTTTGTGAGGAATACAAAGATATTATCACTGAAGAGGTAATTAGAATTTTAGTTAATTTTAATTTCCAAATTATAAACAAACAATAAAATAATAATTATTTTGGATGTGAAAATTTATTTTTTTCCTTATTTTTTATATCGTTATCACTATTTATTTCATGCTTATTGTTTTTCTTACTTTTTCTAGTTTTTAGCAATGTAATTGTTTTTGCTCTAACATAATTAAAACTGAAGTTATTGTGAAAATTGTGTCTTAGGCCAGTATTTTAAAAAAATCAATATGGCGGCTTAGTCCCAAGCAAGTGTTCATATTAAAGACCGATGTGTATTTATTCAGACATTGTTTTGTTTTTTTATGACTACCATCTTTAGAACTGTTTATATATAGATTAATGAATCAAGAATAAAGATGCTATATAGATTTGATGGAATTATTAAGTTGAATAAATTAAAAGTAAAAGTAAGTACTTCACTCCATAGGTGCAGAATTTACAGTATGCTAATAATTAAGTTATTTTCACCTTTAGAAGGTAATTAGTGTTTTCTGTGCAACATGTAGAGGCTTGGTTTACTTTAACTAATTAAAGATCAAAAACTCAAATTCGTATTAGCCAGTGGAGGGAAAAAAGTCTTCAATAAATTTTGGATTGGATAGTTATTAGCTTGAGAGTATAAACCAATTTTGTTACTTTAATAGCTTTTTAAGTAAAAATGTGTCCTTAAAATGGTGAGGCACAGCACAAAACTTCAAGGTTTCTTTTAACAAATTAAAACATAGAGTGTCTCATCATAGTAAAATAACTACTGTAACTAAATTAGTTGTATTCAAATAATTATTTTGCTTAATTTATTGCATAGAAGTCGAATTTAGATACCGTATCAATATGACATAAAAACATAAGCAAAGTTTTATTTAAAGATGCTCACAAAATTTTAAATTACAATGATAAGATTATACAACTAATTAATATGTTATTCAATTTGTTGGTTGTGATATTATAGAGTTTATTATTGTAAAATCACTATCTTCGTTGGATTGGGTGTGTAAAATAAATGAAGAATAAATGATTTTCTCAAAAGATATTTTATAGATAACTTGAGCTTCGATGTCTGAAATGAATAAAGAAAATAAGACTTTCCTGAAATATGTTTTATAGGTAAAACTTGAGCATGGCCTTTGTGGAAGAGTTATATACCATTCATGTTATAAAGAGAATCTTATAATTATGTTTAAAAAATGCAATGTTAATTGTTTATTTAGAGAAATATGGGTGGAAAGTAGAATATATCGGAAAGTTGTAATTAGACAGTGTTGAAATATTCCGGAAAGAAAAGTTTTTTTTATAAAAGTTAAAAAATAGCATGACAAAATATGAAATAAAATAATAAATTAGCATTTTTAATATGAGAACATATTTGTTTTTCATAGATTGGTTTATATAGTCATAAAATTCTTTTCTAGTGTAGTATTATTACTTTTTTTTTTCTTTTATCATTTTGTCTTTTCTCTTGGAGTATAAATAACTATAGTCGTTCGTAATTGTCTATTGATAATACTGATATATATTTAAAAATGATTGACTTTGTCATTCTTTATTATAATACTAATTCTTTAAACAAATTGAAGCATATAATATTCTGCCAAATTCTAATGGTTTTTAGTGGGGAAAAAATTGCTAATTAAGCAATTTATATGATAAACTAACTCTACATAAATCTTTTATTGTATCTAAAAATAATAATAAATTTGAATTGTTCACACTTTTATAGAATTATTAGTCGTTTTTTGAAATATAATGGAATTAAATTACAACATGTCACATTATATGCATTACTATCTAAAATTTGCTTATATATAATATTAAAAAAAAAAAAAAACTTACATGAGCCAATGAAATTTCAAAATTTATAATATCATCAATATCTTTTATATGATCTTGAGAAAGTTCATGTTTAATCACGGCCTTTATGATTTCTTTTATTAGTCTTTTGTAATCAAATTGTTGCTTTGTATATTTTTTGTTAAGTAAAAAAGCTGGTAATAACCCCAGTCTAGGTTGATTAAACTGCAATTATAAATACTTAAAATCAAATTTTCCATGTACCATCAATGGTGCATGGTACAATGAAGATTTAATAATACATATTTAAAAAGAGTCTATAAATTGTTTATTAATATATAATAGTATATTTTATGTTTAGCAATATGTAAAGCTACGAATATAAACGCATTCAAGAAACTAACAAGTTCGGTAATAATATTAAGACAATTCTCAAGCAAAATTTCTAAAGGATTATTGTCAATACTAATCTATTTTGTTAGATAAAAAACAATGAAATGGATTAGCACTAATATAACAAATATTGATATTGTTTGCAAGTTCATTTAAATGTTTCTTTTTAAAATCTTACTTGTGAATTGTCTTAGTAATGTATTCAGACTTCTTAGTTCTGTAAATGGGGATAATAAATGTAAATATAAAAGTAATAGATTAATACAGCTAATTTTATTATTTTAAATGAAAACTATGATGATTTTTCTTTTATTTAATTGAAACTATTATTTTTTCAGTTGCATTTCTTTTGTAAAAACATAACTTAATGGAAAGTATCTAAAGGCTATATAACCATAATTTAATATATAGATTGTAACTGACAGAGATTACAAGCTTTATTGCTTTGAAAAGTCAACCCAGAATTTAAAACTGAAACCAGCTTTGATTTAGCTATAAAAACACTTAACATGATCCTAGAACAATGGATTGGTATTTCTGCTAGTCTTAATACACCCCTTTTTAAATTCCTAATTTATTTATCTATATTTCTGATTGTAACTCAGGTAATCATAAGACTTCATACAAGTGATTATTTTCAAGAATACTGCATTAGTCTGCCTATAACTTGTAGCAATTTATAGACATTATCTTTGTAAATATAAAAACCTCTCATTTTACCATCAAAATATAACTACATTAGTATCACATATATTACCATGATACATATATATAATCAAAAAGGTGTTAAAATATTAATAAATACAAATGCATACAAATATACAAGGTTAAATTTAATATTCTGTCTATTTAATATATAAAATCATAAACCACATTATTACTACATACATATTTCTCTCTTATTGATGCCACATATAATGAACTCATACTGTACTCTCCAACACCATGTTGGCTACTTAAAAAAATAAATTGTTTGTACTAAAATTAAGAAATTTTATTCATTATATCTCACCTGTATACCAATATATATAACCTTATTAGAATTTTGTTAATGATAAAATATAAATCTACTGTGACATTGTCTCTTTAAAACATTTAATCGATATTATTTCACATTATGATCGAAATTAATTAAAAAGATAATATATATATTGTACCGGTCAAAATTGTCTGTCCACATAACAAGATTTAGCATCTAGGCAAAAGTACCTTGAGTCCACTCATGTGTAAGATACATATGTCAGGAACAATCATGAACTCTGTCCTGGATGCCCAGATTCCAGGTTCAATTATGTAGCTGATGATAGTAGAATATTTAATTTACCACCGGCCGATATCGCACAGCGGGGAAACAAAGAGACTCAGGGGAAAATCATGACAAATGTGTATATACATTATAAAACAGACAAGCACTTATGCTTAACTTTAGTGGGATCTTACATCATTTCACAAATCATGATATTTAAAATTTAACTAAATCAATTAACTAAGAATAAGTAATGATAAGATGCTTAGTTTTAAAATTATATTTAATAATGAACAAATAGAAATAAAAAAATATACATTTGAATTATATTAAATGGTGATTAACCTCATATTAGAAATAAGTTATATTGTGCATACTCACACTTGAGCATAAGTATTTACAAATAAGTTATGAAGAATTTTGATGCAGCATAATGACATTTCAATTAATCTAGCGCATTTATAAAGTGTACAATTATAATGATTCACCCGAATTACAAACAAAAACACAACCTTGACTGATCCCAGGATGGGTTACATAATTGTCGGGTAACTAACCAACCAAGCTATCATAAGTTTAATATATAAGAAAATATAATTTTTAATAAAGATTTATTTACTTTATTTGCATGACGATCATATGTGGGATTATTTCTCTAAATTATATATATAGAGTCGTTAAGTGACACATCAAAAGTTATTTAATTTATGAGATATGTTTAGTTAGACCATAACATTAAATACAGATATTTATAGGTCTGAGCTTTTTAAATAGAGGGATCTAATATAAAATGTCATGATGTTAGCTTAATGGCCAAAAATTTGTGGATCCAATTTTTTGAGGTGCTTTATCATATTACAGAAGAAAACAGTCTAGCCGACTTGACACCCCACATTTTGTAAAATCGGTTGACAAAAGGTCCTCAGACAGAATTGCAATGAACCAAACATTGCCAGAATTATCCCATGCATTGCTCTCATTACATGAAAATATGTAGGGTCCAGGGACATTCATCGCCCTGTTTATGATCTGAAACAAAGATGAGACAACTTGGGCATTCTGACACACATCTCTAGATAAAGCTTAATACCATGAAAAGTGGCCTATGCTAAGAACACTTTGGATCAGACTAATAACTAGTCAAATATCTATAATTAAGCTTATAACCTATAATGATAACATCAAAGATAATGGTATGATCATATTTATTAAACGTAAGTTAAAGACATTATTAAAAAAGTATTTTTAATACCAACAAAAGTTCTAAATCCCCTCCACCCTTTCATTACACTTATTTAATGAAACCCCACATATGTATAACATAGTATACAATAAAGTCTAAGGTGTGCTTTAAGAAAAATATTCATATGTTTAGATGGGCGAGAATAAAGACATAAAAAAATAATATATATATTTAACATATTTGTTTGCATTAATATTGCATTCTTATGGAGATTATTAACATTGCATAAATCGTAAACTAATCAAAGGTGAAACTTTATGTCTCCCTCTGTTGTTTACACAAAAATATAATAATTAGCAAAACATTTTTTTAAAAAAAAAAAATCTCCCAACCTAGCAAGCATTATAGTTTTAAAAGTAAAAACAAACTAATTAATTATCTAATGCAAGGAGCTAAGATAAAAATAACTATGCTGGCGAGGTGGGAGTTCAGTGAAACATCATTTAGAATAGACAAAATATTAATAAAATAATTGCTGCATTAAATTAAAAATGAAAGAAATTACGAGGCTAATCAAAATGGTTATAGAATAAAATAGACTATAAAAGTTACAAATAATTAATATTAAATTCTTTTATATTTTAAGAATTAATCAGGAGAAAGTTCTGAATTCATAAAGGTGGCACTTTACAGCATTACCTTTAGAAAGCAGGTAGCAGATCATCTGGATGATTTTCATGGTAGAGCAGCAGGTTCACAGATGTTCATCATTAGTGGTGGGCTGGCTAAAGTTGAGTTGGCCTAGTCATGAAGAGAAGTTGTTTCTTGAAAATTTGAGTGACGTAGATTCGTTTGGTGGATGCCTTATGAATCTACATACTCTCCCTGATGACTGAATTTGGGCCCTATTTATATGACTCCGGTTTATCTAAGGAATGCTATTAAGTTGAATACCTGTGGCTATAAAATAATACTGCAGAACAGCTTTTAGTAAGGAATTTCTCCTTTGTTAATCAGGTAGTGTAAAACAATGCAAACAAATTAGTATTTTTGAAACAATTGTTCTAAATCTATTTCTAGCTCAGAAATAGATTTTACCAAGTGATAAGTTTTGCTAATGAAATTTATTTAATTTTCTAATAGAGATAATAATTTAATCATGCTAATTGATTTTGGTTTACAAAGCTTTTACAAGCTACCAAGCCGATTGCATCATCCCACCCACCATTACCTATATACATATTTTTAGTACATAAAATTTTAAATATACATTTTCATATAACATATACAAACATAAATATTAATTTATACCTAATCCCCTATCACTCATAATATATATGTGATTTATGTACATATACGACCTATTAAAATTATGTGAAATATTATTATTGATTTATTTAATTCAAGCTTATTAAATCTCTTGTTAACATTTATTTTGAATACAAAATTTTAAAAAAATTAAACTGAATAGGTATGTATATATATATGTAGGACTGTGATTTGAATCCAGTTTGGTGGTGAGGGATCAGATAGAACTGTGAAATGTGTGAAATGTAATCTGAATCTCAGATTCTGTTTCATTTTCTCAAACTTAATAAAAAAAATGTTTAAAAAAAATTGCCTTACTTGCCGGTCCAAATGACAATGAAACAACCATGTTTGGATGAGTACTAAGTGGATAAGATTGTTCATTATGACTTACTCTATCATAATAAATTTCCTATAAACAAAATTTTCCAGTCATTATGTGTTTTCCAAAATGTGCATGCACCTTTAAGCAAAAATAAATAAATGAAAACTTTAATTTCCTTTTTTTGTGTGTGGGTGTGCATGCATGTGTGTCTACATATATTTTCAAATGGGTATGCACCATTCCCCCCCCCTTCATAACTCTATTCTACCCTGCTACCTTTTCTCTGCTTTCTCTTTTGGGTTATGGTTGTTTCTTAGCACCTGAAACAGACATAATTTATTAGTAACATTCTTATATATAACATCAAGATCTGTTGGGTGACTATCATATTTGCTTTCAAATTCTGATCATTGCTATAACATCTAATATATTCACTTCACTACCCATTGGCAAAATTTATAATAGTATTACTACCAGGCACCAGCCAATGGAGTGTGATTATATATATATATATATATATATATATATATATATATATATATATATATATATATATATATATATATATATATATATATAAATGCAAAACCATAAAACAATACAGTACTAGATTAAATTCAAAATTTTCCAAAATCCTTACACAACCATGGTTTCATCTACTACAAATAGACCTTCTCAAGTGAAAATCAACCTAAAGGAAAACATATATATATACAAACAAACAAACCTTCCCATAATTCATTTCAAACTCCACCTTCCCTTAATATCAAAAGAAGTCTTCATAAGATTGATAGCCTCAGAATCAAGGAGTTTTATCATCAAAGTCTCCTTTATTCTTCTTTTTAACTCATTCTTTTCATAAAAAATAACCGAAGCATTACCAAACAATATTCTATGACCTGTATTCAATTCATGAATATATAAAGCTGAGTTAAGATACCTATGTTTAACTCTACTTATATGAACCTTAACCCTTTCATTAAGCTAAATTTACTCTGGCCTACATAAAATTTACCACAACTACATGGAATTTTATAAACAATACCAGGAATAGACCTACTATCAATAGACTGCTTTGAACCATTAAGTAATGAATTCAAATCAGAACCTTTCCTCCATGCAACCTTCTTTCCACCTAGCAAATGACTATTCCTATAAACCAAATTATAAATTGATGCTTTAAATGGTAAAGACATATAATCATCATCCTTACCAACAAAATTCTTATCATCCAAATCACGACTATAAACATTATTATTAAATACCACTTTTTTAATAAAATCATGACTATAACCCAATTCTACATATTCAGCAGCAAATTGACTTTTTGAATATCAGCATCATTATTAAAATTATTAAGCCTTCTATTCCGACAACAAAAATTCAACAAAGACATTTTTTTATGTATAAAAGGCTGATAACTATCAGGCCTAATCATATTTCTCAAATTTTTAGGTTTTATAAAATGACTACAAAACAAAACATCATTAACCTTCTCAACATTTAAATCTAAAAACTTTAATTTTACAAAATCAAAACCACCCCCCTCAATTGTAAACTTAATATTAGAATCAAAACCATTCAATCCACATAAAAACTCTTCTAATTTCTCTTTCTGAATAACAAACAAACAATCATCAACATACCTAACAAATAATTTAATAGAACCTGAAAACATATTAATAATACTACACTCCAAATAATCAATATAGACAGCACACATCAATGGAGAAATGACATAACCAATAACCCAACCTTCTCTAATCTTATAAAACACATCATTAGACATAAAATACATTGAATCCTCTAACAGCAAAAGCAAATCATGAAAAACCTTAATCTTATCTGCAGAAAAACATTCTAATTTTTTTTAAATGTTTTTCTTTCAATTTTAAAAAAATTAGAATGTTTTTCTGCAGATAAGATTAAGGTTTTTCATGATTTGCTTTTGCTGTTAGAGGATTCAATGTATTTTATGTCTAATGATGTGTTTTATAAGATTAGAGAAGGTTGGGTTATTGGTTATGTCATTTCTCCATTGATGTGTGCTGTCTATATTGATTATTTGGAGTGTAGTATTATTAATATGTTTTCAGGTTCTATTAAATTATTTGTTAGGTATGTTGATGATTGTTTGTTTGTTATTCAGAAAGAGAAATTAGAAGAGTTTTTATGTGGATTGAATGGTTTTGATTCTAATATTAAGTTTACAATTGAGGGGGTGGTTTTGATTTTGTAAAATTAAAGTTTTTAGATTTAAATGTTGAGAAGGTTAATGATGTTTTGTTTTGTAGTCATTTTATAAAACCTAAAAATTTGAGAAATATGATTAGGCCTGATAGTTATCAGCCTTTTATACATAAAAAAATGTCTTTGTTGAATTTTTGTTGTCGGAATAGAAGGCTTAATAATTTTAATAATGATGCTGATATTCAAAAAAGTCAATTTGCTGCTGAATATGTAGAATTGGGTTATAGTCATGATTTTATTAAAAAAGTGGTATTTAATAATAATGTTTATAGTCGTGATTTGGATGATAAGAATTTTGTTGGTAAGGATGATGATTATATGTCTTTACCATTTAAAGCATCAATTTATAATTTGGTTTATAGGAATAGTCATTTGTTAGGTGGAAAGAAGGTTGCATGGAGGAAAGGTTCTGATTTGAATTCATTACTTAATGGTTCAAAGCAGTCTATTGATAGTAGGTCTATTCCTGGTATTGTTTATAAAATTCCATGTAGTTGTGGTAAATTTTATGTAGGCCAGAGTAAATTTAGCCTTAAGGAAAGGGTTAAGGTTCATATAAGTAGAGTTAAACATAGGTATCTTAACTCAGCTTTATATATTCATGAATTGAATACAGGTCATAGAATATTGTTTGACAATGCTTCGGTTATTTTTTATGAAAAGAATGAGTTAAAAAGAAGAATAAAGGAGACTTTGATGATAAAACTCCTTGATTCTGAGGCTATCAATCTTATGAAGACTTCTTTTGATATTAAGGGAAGGTGGAGTTTGAAATGAATTATGGGAAGGTTTGTTTGTTTGTATATATATATGTTTTCCTTTAGGTTGATTTTCACTTGAGAAGGTCTATTTGTAGTAGATGAAACCATGGTTGTGTAAGGATTTTGGTAAAATTTTGAATTTAATCTAGTACTGTATTGTTTTATGGTTTTGCATTTTTATTTTTTGCTAGTATAGTGTTAGACAGTTTTGGTGTTATATATATATATATATATATATATATATATATATATATATACAAGTTTGAACCTATGTGCATGATTTTCAATTGAGATCCACTATTACATTATTTTACCATTTTTCTTTTCTCTACACATATATACATATATATTTAAGCTGTCTTTAATTAAAATTTTAGTTACATAATGTACACCAAAAAAACCATCTGTGTTGCTCATATAAACAGTACATAAATATAAAAAAAAACTTTACTTGTTTATGACATTTTCAAATTGTCATTTTCACTACTTTTACATAAAACATATTTCTACATTTCTCACATATATATTGTAACGATATATAAATATGTTGTTACATTAATTTAAAATAAAAACTTAAAAGTTCGCAAATAAAAGTAAAAAACTAAACGCTAAAATTAAAATGTTTGTTAAACGTATATACATTCGCACAGATGCCAAACTTTAAAAATATTTTTTTTAAAAAAAAAACAAATAAATAAGTATTTGAACGTACTTTTTTATAAAAAAAAAGTACAAGATTTAAAAATAAAAACAGGTATTAATTAATTCTTGTAATCTGTAAATGGAAAGGATTGTTTATAAATTGTTTGAAAAGCAAGCTAGCCTTGGGCTCTTGTATAATTAAAATGATCTGATGAAAAATAGATAAGAAGAAAAGAGAAATTAGCTTGACCAATGGAAGCACTAAGCCTTGGATCGGACCCTAACGAAAGTGATGGATTAGTGACGTTTTGTTGATTGAATCCATGTGATAATATAAAAAGGGAAATAGTTTTTTCTGACAGTTCCAGTGTTGTGTGTTTGAGAGTTGTGGTAGGACGCACATACCACACTCTCTATTTAAAAAAGAAAAAGGAAAAGACTGTGATACCTTGAACCAGCTATTGCCATCTCCAGAACATTATCTTCCAATGGAGGCATCATGGCAATTAAAAGCAGAAAACTGGACTCTTCTACCGTAAGCTATATTGACATGAACTCTAAATTTAAAAATAATTAAGAACTTTCATTCAAGCTTATGAACTTCCATCTGACTTTTTTAAGTTTAAAATCAAATTAATAATGTTTAATTTTATATGTTTTCCGATTGATAAAAATCATTTCCATTTTTTTTAACACATAAAAATTTCATCATCATCAATTTCCCATCTCAGGGTCAATCTCTGAGGTAAGGCCCCACGTTGGGTGCCAGTTATAATGATCGAAATGAAAATGAAGATCTAATCTAACTGCAAACTATGATATCTGCTCTACAAGGTGCCATCTAGGTATTTAAACGTAGAAAAATTTATAGAGTAGGCAGATACGTGCTGTTAAGATTCCACTTTATTTAAATATTCAGATTGTTAGCCCAAGTCACTAGCTCAGTGGAGACGCAGAGATAAAAATCTATATCTTAAATATAAATAAATAAAAGCCACTGCCAGAAATTAACACATAAAAATATTTATTTACGCACATATAAAATCATTCTAATTTGAGGAATAAGTTTAACATTTTAGATTTTTATATTAACTTTTAATTTTACATTTAACTAAGTTTCAATGAGTTTAATATTTTATTTAGATAGTCGAGTATGAATAGACTACATAGATCTGCATTTGAAAAGAAAATATTCTTCCCTGATTTAACCTTAGGCAACAAATTTCGCAATCAAACCGGTGCCAATCCATCTGATACATTTATGTATTCAATGTAGCATGAAAATACGACAACACAAAATAATATACTGTCAGGAATGTACATCTGATTAGTAAGTAGAATTAGAGAAGACATTGTCTCTCCACCAACAGGAATGTCACATCTGTTGGCAAGTAGAACAATAAACATAAAACTCCATAGGAATGGACTACGGTTCTTTGCCTTCTTACAAACCCATCCATAGGCAAACAGAAGGTGTGTGGCGTATATATATAATCCTGCCTGTAGCGGATCTCATACTACATCTACAATTACACAAATATATCCAATCCATTGAATCAATTCAACTACGAAATGAATAACCTAAGATTTCCCTCCCTTAATATAACTTTACAAAACTATATAGCCATTCATGCCCGACATAAATTTAACATTTAAATACGTTCACACAGATTATTTTTATACAATTTGTTTTTAAAATTTTGAGTATAGATCGGCTGCACAGATTCCACAATCAAAAACATCCAAATTAAACACAATCGATCAAAATACAAAATCATTGATAACATCAATTGCAAAAGGGAATACATAAGGCCCCATGGCATTCATCGTAAGATGCCCACATTAACATCGTTGACTTATATATTCTAATCGACTGTGGAAACCACAACATAATCAACCGGTAACGAATCTATGCAACGTCTATACCCAACCTAAATTTCATCATTTAAAATTTAAACAATAAATAATTTATACAATAAGAGGCAAAAAAAATGGAAATGATTTTTATCAATCAGAAAACATATAAAATTAAACATTATTAATTTGATTTTAAACTATAAGCTTGAACGAAAGTTCTTAATTATTTTTAAATTTAGAGTTCATGTCAATATAGCTTACAGTAGAAGAGTCCAGGTTTCTGCTTTTAATTCCAGCGATGCCTCCATTGGAAGATAATGTTCTGGAGATGGCAATAGCTGGTTCAAGGTATCACAGTCTTTTTCTTTTTTAAATAGAGTGTGGTATGTGCATCGTACCACAACTCTCAAACACACAATGCTGGAACTGTCAGAAAAAACTGTATTTCCCTTTTTATATTATCCACACGGATTCAATCAACAAAACATCACTAATCCATCACTTTCATTAGGGTCTGAGCCAAGGCTTAGTGCTTCTATTGGTCAAGTTAATTTCTCTTTTCTTCTTATCTATCTTTCATCAGATCATTTTAATTATACAAGAGCCCAAGGCTAGCTTGCTTTTCAAACAATTTATAAACAATCCTTTCCATTTACAGATTACAAGAATTAATTAATACCTGTTTTTATTTTTAAATCTTGTACTTTTTTTTATAAAAAAGTACGTTCAAATACTTATTTATTTGTTTTTTAAAAAAAGAATATTTTTAAAGTTTGGCATCTGTGCGAATGTATATACGTTTAACAAACATTTTAATTTTAGCGTTTAGTTTTTTACTTTTATTTGCGAACTTTTAAGTTTTTATTTTAAATTAATGTAATGACATATTTATATATTGTTATAATATAGTATATGTTCATATACATCTAAACAGGCAAAAACTCTCCATATAGTAGAGCCGCCTGTTTAATAACAGTTATGCGCTAGCATGATGGTGATCATGTAATGTTTAGTGGTTCATATTGAAACAGTAAGGTCTGCTTTCCAGATCTTCGTTTCACCTTTTCTCACCTACTTCCTACCCTCATACCTTAGTTTGAACTCTAATCTATCGTAGTGTGTCTGCAATACACTTATATACCAAAAATCCGGCCTAATTTTAAACCACGAGCACAATGCTCGTATTATATATATAACTTATTCCCAAATAAAATAAAATATTATGAATTATGTATTTGTTCACATAATTTACATTTATTTAAAAGTAGGTTATATAAGTTGTAATTGCACACACACTATGATATGCATTTTAAAACATATCAAAATTATAAATTGTTAAAGTTATTTTGTTTGAATTTATTTACAAATATATTACTGTCGTAATATATTTTGATTTAAAATAAAATTCATTTAGTAAATATTCGTTTAGTAAATAGATTCAAATATTGCAATTTAAAAAGAATTATCATTTTCTTTAATTTAATAAAAGTTATTCCAAATATTTCTGTTAAAATAAATGATGGACAATAGTTTAATTAGTTAATATTATATAAGTTTATCTAAAAACAGCAGATGTCCACTTAAGGTTTTCTTTAATTAGTAAAAGTAATTTTTTAATTAAATCTAGTTTGTAATTCGAATGTCGACAGGGAAATTAACAAAAGAAATTAATTAATGTTGAATTCCTTTAGACATTTGGATAGATTTAATAACAGCTGATAAGTCCGATATATTTTTGTAATACTCCAGGGCAGTTGTATTGTGAAAGTCTACTGTAAAAAGAAGGGTTTTCTTTTGTTCTCCAGTTTCTTCTAATGTTTCTAAGAGAAATCATTCTGAGTTCTATTCTAGTAATTTGCAAATCTTGACATGACAGAGTAGAGCGCGAAAAGGCTATTTCTCTCTGAAATGGTCATCTGCTGCCGTAGACCATCGGAACTTATCACAAGGAACCCCAGAACTGCTGCCGCTGCCAAAAATATGAACATTTCCAGATTTTGCTGCTGAATTATAAAACCTGCCAAACATCTACTTGAAAATGCTTTTCCAGAGGTAACCCTAAATTAACCCAAGAGCTCTTGTGATAACTCACATGCTATAGCTATTTAAAATTGTTTTCCTTATATTTCACATAACTACATTATGTATTTCTTTAACGTGTTAATATAATATAATCAACAGTTTTACTCTATCCTTGGGTTAATATTGTCTATTTATAAAGCTTTCTTTTATTTTTTTATGATAATGTGTGAGAATCATCTTTGACTGAGTGAATTATTCCCTTTGTTGAAAATAAGATGCCGCTATGAAGGCATATTTTAAATTTCTAAATAATTTTCCAATTTTATTATCTTGCAAATCACTCGTTCGAGGGCGATTCTATTCTTTAATATATAATATAATCACATAGTTTAAAATCTACATGTTATTGATTTTAATCTAATATGAGAATGTGCAAGGTCAATTATTAAATGTGTCCCCTAATGCATGATTGCGTATATAAATCTATACTTACTTTTCAAACCCGCAAGCATGAATTTTCCTATTTTAATTACCGTGTTCTACTTTAATTATAAAGTTCATCATTGACATCGAGAATGTGCGGACCCTTTTAAATGAATTTTGGGGAATTTGATTGGGCATTTCTCTTAATTCGAGTAAAACCCATTCAGTATGTTTTTATATACACTAGTCTCATATTGCTGGTAAATGAATTGGTTGTTGAGACCGCTTTGTTTTATTTTTCTAAGGATTCTTTACATGGCAAAGTCTGTTCTTTTCGTATATTGCAAGTTTCCAGGCAGAGTGTGTTCCAAATGACACACCTGGGAATTAAACGCAATCGTCACACAGGCACTAAGTTTCTGCTGTTCATAAAATACTTTCCTACGGGTTAGCGGCAAGATGCCCTCCATAATTATTCCGGATCTTCAATATTGTTTTATTTTATATTTATTTTACAAAGCATCCGTGACTTAAATGTGTCACACCCTCCAACTTTAATAAATTCATTATAAGAAATACTGACCTCCCAATGCAACTCTATTATTATTATTCTGAAATAAATGCTTTGATCACATTTCCCACTTTGTTGCTTAGTAAGCTTTTGTCCGTGCTATTCTTGAAATCAATAAATATTTTATAACACTTAATTTCAAATATTTTCTTAAACTTGTATAATTGCTCAAAGCACCTCGCACATGTTCCTATCTCATCAAGCACATTATCGTAATGCTATTAGCCCGAGGAATAGAACATATCACTTTGTTTTAAAACCTTTTTGTCATTTATTGAAATATAATGCCCACAATTATTTAATACATGTCCCTGTCTCATATAAGCAGACAGTGGCGTTATATATATATTTTATGAATAAATTTTGTGAAATTATTTAAAACTAAATTTGATCTCTTATTTTATTTGATTCCTATCACTGTCTCGGTCTATATATATTTTTTCTGCATTTCTTTTGTAAATCCATAGACATTAATTAGCCACCCAAGCTTCTTTTATTATAGAGTCTTTTGTTTCTCCCTGACCACCAGGCACCGGTCAAAGGTTATACTAGTAGTGGCATCAGATGCGTTATTACATAGATGGCGCTGTGAAATTTGGACTTTAGATTCAAACTTAGTATATCTAGAAGGCAACCCCTCCTAGAATGATCAGTTTTGTGTCTGGGGTTTGAATTCTGCAGTGTGTTAGCAAGATAGACGATTCTGACTGTTACATAGTATTTTTTTTTCTGGGTCCATGGCTTGCCCAAACATGGAGCCTCGAATATTTAAACACCCACACCCCTATAGATCTTAATTAGTTAAACACCCACATCCCTGTAGCTTAATTTTAGCATTTTGTATTCGTATTTAATCACTCAAATCCTTTATATTTTTGATATATAATATTTTCAAACTCTATATTGTTTATTTGCGTGTATATTTCATATATTTTGTTATACTCGGGCATTCAATTACTTATACTGTATAATCTAAACTTGTCCAAACTTGCTATAGTGTGATACGAGCCATCTGTATTTATCTGTATTTATTATTTCACTTAAGTCAAGCTATATACGCATGGCATAAATTACTTAAATATTGTCCCAAGTGAATATTGTGACAATCTATGAATATTTCAAATATTGTATTTTACTCTCAAAATAAAGTTTTATCAGCTCAATGCGCAAGATAGCATAATAATAATTTTGTATGGTAATGACCTAGATATAATAGGCTATCATATGGAATTCAGAAATAATCATAAACAAATGTTGTAATCAATAAAAAAAATGCGAATGTTTTAACGAGTGCCCTTAGTTAAATGGAATAATTTAAAATTAATTTTGGGAAGCTAACAGTCTATGAATATTTTTAACTGGTGACATGGCACCCAAGGGTAATTTCACTAAACAGAGTTACTTCTAAAATAAATTTTGTCACCAGGCTAAATTCTTTTATATGTAATTTGTTTTTTCCAACATGTGTAAATTTTTCCTAGACCAAATAATGAGACGTGAATCGGATCAATAATTATGTAAATAAATATATATGTTTGCAAATCTTAAATAAAAGGGAACGAAATAATTATACCCGGATCTAGCGAATGTTAACATATATAAATACAAATTGCTTGAGTTTAAAAATATATATATAGCGAAATATTTTGACAGATAGGATTTAAAATATTTTTTTTATGTACGGGCAGTAGAATATATGTATGTGGCAGCAGATTTAAACAAGAAATTTTTGCAGTAGCAAAAGGGTAGTAGTCAGGGTTTTTAGTGATAAATGTAAAAGCAGCAATTAGGCCAACAGAACCGAGAGGGAGATAGCCTATTAGCCATTAATAAAATTTGAAGTCAAATGTAATAATCACAGAGAATCAAACAAGGAAAATATAGTAATAGTATTTTTTAACCATATTAGTTTTAGTAAGATCAACGTAAAACCATTTTAAAAATCTTCTTATCAGTGCTATACATTGTTTTAAAAGTACACCTATTCATTAAAAAAAAAAAAATTTTTTTAGGATATATTAAATAGTTAGCAATAAAATAAAAGTCATCATCATCATCGATCACAATAATCATCCAAGGTCATGAAAAATACGGATACTAATGAGATCCGATTCCGGAATCTTATAGAGATGTGGGAGCAAAGTGAAGAAAGAGCGAAATGATGGGAAGAAGAGCAAATCTGCAGAAGAGCTGAGGAATGTAAAGAGTTGTCCAAACTCATCCATGAATTGGCACAAGTGAGAGAGGGACAGAAAGCCCTCCAACTTGCATTTGAAAAATGCTGCATGAAAAACGATAAGAGTCATTGAACCAAGAAAAGATGAAACAGGTCTGAACTCGGTAGGGTCATTAACAGATGAATCCCTGAACCAGAAATTAGAGTCCAATGATTTGGCAAATAAAAAAAATGATGTCCAGGAAACAGGACATCAAACCCAGTTAACCAAGCTTCGTCACATAAAAACTTTTCACGAAGTCAAAAAATGTCCACAACTGTATTTAAACGAGACATTTCCAGCCAAGAATGTATGGGACTTACGGATTCAAATCCAGCTAACCAAGCTTCGTCACATAAAAATTTTTCACGAAGTCAAAAAATGTCCACAACTGTATTTAGATGAGATATTTCCAGCCAAGAATGTACGAGACCTAGGGCCTCAAACCCAGCTAACCAAGCTTACCACCAATATCAAAGTATTTAAAAAACACAAGGAAAATATCCCACCTGATATAGCACAAATATCTCAACCAGATGAAATAAAGGAAATGGTCGAAGTTTTAACCACTCTGGATTTCAGTCCCTGGGCTAAAGAACCACCAGACAAGGTAAAGAGGCCTGATAATCGGAGACTGCACTTATTAAAATATAAAGGCAGGTATTACCCACCAGACCCAGGATTATAGTAGTTTTTTTTAAACAAAAAAAATAAAATAAAAATGGACACGTCACAGGATAAATGAGCAAGGAGATAGGATATAACCAATATTAAACTTGTAAAACGTTAAATAAAATTTGTTGAAAGGGGAAAATAATAGACAAAATGTTCGCTAGATGGTAGATTTATTAATATGATCCAGGTTTATAATTCAGTTTCATTTCTTCATTATATTTATATCCTGTACATTATGAGTTATCTTGTAAATTTTGCTTATGCAGGCTTCATAGGTGGACACCTGTTGTAAGATTTTTTTTTAACAATTTTTTTTTGGTCCATCACTAAGGGAATGTGAAACAGTAAGGTCTGCTTTGCAGATCTTCATTTCACCTTTTCTCACCTACTTCCTACCCTCATACCTTAGTTTGAACTCCAATCTATCGTAGTGTGTCTACAATACACTTATATACTGAAAATCCTGCCTAATTTTAAACCACGAGCACAATGCTCATATTATATATATATATAACTTATTCCCAAATAAAATAAAATATTATGAATTATGTATTTGTTCACATAATTTACATTTATTTAAAAGTAGGTTATATAAGTTGTAATTGCGCACACACTATGATATGCATTTTAAAACATATCAAAATTATAAATTGTTAAAGTTATTTTGTTTGAATCTATTTACAAATATATTACTGTCGTAATATATTTTGATTTAAAATAAAATTCATTTAGTAAATATTCATTTAGTAAATAGATTCAAATATTGCAATTTAAAAAGTAAAATCATTTTCTTTAATTTAATAAAAGTTATTCCAAATATTTCTGTTAAAATAAATGATGGACAATATTTTAATTAGTTAATATTATATATGTTTATCTAAAAACAGCAGATGTCCACTTAAGGTTTTCTTTAATTAGTAAAAGTAATTTTTTAATTAAATCTAGTTTGTAATTCAAATGTCGACAGGGAAATTAACAAAAGAAATTAATTAATGTTGAATTCCTTTAGACATTCGGATAGATTTAATTACAGCTGATAAGTCCGATATATTTTTGTAATGCTCCAGGGCAGTTCTATTGTTAAAGTCTACTATAAAAAAAAGGGTTTTCTTTTGTACTCCAGTTTCTTCTAATGTTTCTAAGAGAAATCATTTTGAGTTCTATTCTAGTAATTTGCAAATCTTGACATGACAGAGTAGAGTGCGAGAAGGCTCTTTCCCTCCAGAATGGTCATCTGCTGCCGTAGACCATCGAAAGTTATCACAAGGAACCCCGGAACTGCTGCCGCTGCCAAAAATATGAACATTTCCAGATTTTGCTGCTGAATTATAAAACCTGCCAAACATCTACCTGAAAATGCTTCTCCAGAGGTAACCCGAAATTAACCCAAGAGCTCTTGTGATAACTCACATGCTATAGCTATTTAAAATTGTTTTCCTTATATTTCACATAACTTCATTATGTATTTCTTTAACTTGTTAATATAATATAATCATCAGTTTTGCTCTATCCTTGGGTTAATATTTTCTATTTATAAAGCTTTCTTTTATTTTATTATGATAATGTGTGAGAATCATCTTTGACCGCGTGAATTATTCCCTTTGTTGAAAATAAGACGCCGCTATGAAGGCATATTTTAAATTTCTAAATAATTTTCCAATTTTATTATCTTGCAAATCACTCGTTCGAGGGCGATTCTATTCTTTAATATATAATATAATCACATAGTTTAAAATCTACATGTTATTGATTTTAATCTAATGTGAGAGTATGTGCGAGGTCAATGATTAAATGTGTCCCCTAATGCATGATTGTGTATATAAATCTGTACTTACTTTTCAAACCCGCAAGCGTGCATTTTCCTATTTTAATTACCATGTTCTACTTTAATTATAAAGTTCATCATTGACGTCGAGAATGTGCAGACCCTTTTAAATGAATTTCAGGAAATTTGAGTGGGCATTTCTCTTAATTCGAGTAAAACCCATTCAGTATGTATTTATATACACTAGTCTCATATTGCTGGTAAATGAATTGGTTGTTGAGAACGCTTTGTTTTATTTTTCCAAGGATTCTTTACACGGCAAAGTCTGTTCTTTTCATATATTGCAAGTTTCCAGACAGAGTGTGTTTCAAATGACACACCTGGGAATTAAACGCAATCATCATACAGTCGCTAAGTTTCTGCTGTTCATAAAATACTTTCCTACGGGTTAGTGGCGAGATGCCCTCCGTAATTATTCCGGATCTTCAATATTGTTTTATTTTATATTTATTTTACAAAGCATCCGTGATTTAAACGTGTCACACCCTCCAACTTTAATAAATTCATTATCAGCAATACTGACCTCCCAATGCAACTCTATTATTATTATTCTGAAATAAATGCTTTGATCACATTCCCACTTTGTTGCTTAGTAAGCTTTTGTCCTGCTATTCTCGAAATCAATAAATATTTTATAACACTTAATTTCAAATATTTTCTTAAACTTGTATAATTGCTCAAAGCACCTCGCACATGTTCCTATCTCATCAAGCACATTATCGTAATGCTATTAGCCCGAGGAATAGAATATATCACTTTGTTTTAAAACCTTTTTGTCATTTATTGAAATATAATGCCCACAATTATTTAATATGCGTCCCTGTCTCATATAAGCAGACAGTGGTGTTATATATATTTTTTATGAATAAATTTTGTGAAACTATTTAAAACTAAATTTGATCTCTTATTTTATTTGATTCCTATCACTGTCTCGGTCTATATATAAATTTTCTGCATTTTTTTTGTAAATCCATAGACGTTAATTAGCCACCCAAGCTTCTTTTAGTATAGAGTCTTTTGTTTCTCCCTGACTACCAGGCACCAGTCAAAGGTTATACTAGTAATGGCATCAGATGCATTATCACGTAGATGGCGCTGTGAAATTTGGACTTTAGATTTGAACTTAGTATATCTAGAAGGCAACCCCTCCTAGAATGTTCAGTTTCGTGTCTGGGGTTTAAACTTAGTATATCTAGAAGGCAACCCCTCCTAGAATGTTCAGTTTCGTGTCTGGGGTTTAAATTCTGCAGTGTGTTAGCGAGATAGACGATTCTGACTGTTACAATATACATCTAACATACATCAAGCAACACTGTACATTGTTTTGGAAAAAGAAAAAAATATTGACCCAAAATTATTTATTTTGAACAAAAGAATTAGAAAAAGAAAAAAATATTGACCCAAAATTATTTATTTTGAACAAAAGAATTATATATATATATATATATAAATAATCTCTTCAGGGGTGAAAATAAGTTACAGGCCCCACAATTGGACATACAAACCTGGGGTAAAAAAAACCTGTACCAGTCGAAATTGTCTGTCCACATAACAAGATCTAGCATCTAGGCAAAAGTACCTCAAGTCCACTCATGTGCGAGATACATGTCAGGAACAATCATGAACTCTGCCCTTGAGGCCCAGATTCCAGGTTCAATTACTTATGAGCAGCAAATCTGATGATACTGGAATATTTAATTTACCACTGGCCAACATCGCACAACAGGGAAACAAAAAGACTTGGGGGAAAATCACGACAAATGTGTATATACATTTTAAAACAGACAAGCACTTATGCTTAACTTTAGTGGGATCTTACATCCTACCACAAATCATAACATTTAAAATTTAACTAAATCAATTAACTATGAAGCTTAATTTGAATTTACTAATAAATCATGGAACATAAACCTAGTGTTATTATTAGGAGAAGATTCGAGAGAAAAAAATGAAAAATTATTAAAGCACAATTTTACCCAGTGCTATATAAAAAATTTTGTTAATTTTTGCAGAATATTTCGAAATTGCAGACAGATATTATTTAGAAGTATATGTTATATAATAGAAATATCTGTAATTATAAATTTTAAGACTTTTGAAAAATATAATTCAAGGAAAAACTATCGGAAAAGATTAAAGGATAAGTTACCTGCTAATTTTATGAGATATTTGAGATGAGGATATAAAATATATCATACTCTCTCTCTCTCTTAATTTTTTTGATGTTTTTATTGGCATTATGTTGTGATATATTAAAAGGAAGAAAAAATATCTATTATAAAGCACATATTTTTCAAATGAAAGTTATATTGGACAAATAAATATTTGAATATATTTTTAAAAACCTGCCGTTTAATTACTAAAAAAAATGGATAATAAAATATACAATATTGTTATATTAAAAATAAGTAACTTTTGTAATAAAACCTGGATTCATCTATTTATTTTATATTTATCTTATTGAAATAGATGTCTGAGTTTTATCCCTAGGATTATGTGCTATTGAATTTGACCACAAGTAATGCATCAGTTCTAGAGTAAACTGAAACATACAGTATGTACATGGAAAGAAACAACTTACCTTTTTAAAAACGGATTTTTAAAATAACTATTGGATAAATAATGCTCATTCTTAAAAGATTTACAGGAAAAGGACTGTATTTTAAATCTTTATTAATTAGATTGACATTATTTTCCAAGATTTCTGCAGATATTTAAGGTCAACATAACATTTTTATTGTGTTTTTGTTTTTACATGCAAGGGAGTGCTAGAAAGAAAAAAGCTTTTAACAATGTTCATCACATAGCAACAGCAACTCCTTTGTTTATTAACTGAACTTATTATATAGGATATTCATTTATGAAGAGGAATAGTAACTATAAGTTTTATTATTAATTATTTTTAAATACACTAACAATTACAATTATAATTTAGTTATAAAATATAAGAAAAGTTACATTTTTTGACATTTTTGAATCCTAAAAATATTTTTAAAAAAAGAAAAAATTTTTTTAATAATTTTCTTAATTTTTTCTTTTAAAACATTTTAAAGTGCATTAACTTACACTGAATGTAGTGTGAGTGCTATATTATTTTTTGTATTTTATGTAAAACTAAAACAGAAGACTTTAAAAGATGTAAATTACAAATAGTAAGATCACATTAGGTAATTTTATTATAATTGTTTTTATACATTGTGTATTTTTTTAAAGTTGCTTGGAGTTATAATGATATTTACAATATGTTACATGAATAAATGAACATATGGATGTGTGAGTTAATAACACATATAGATTTTTATTGAGATATAAGCTATGAGAAATGGACAGTTATTATTTCAGAATGCAATAAAGAACTTAAGTCAAAAAGAGTCCCTTCCAACACTGAAAAACAAAGTTTTTTGTCAATATAGGCCTTTGTTAACAAATTTAATAAGCCTGAGTACACCATGAAAAGAGAGGGAGATGGTACAAATATCAGGAATATAAATAAAGGCCCAAGAATCTTAAAGTTATGAAAATCAAAGATAAGTGCATTGAAGAATTTCCAGAGCTTAATTTGAATAGTAATAAATTTTTGGAGAAAAAAAGTATACCAAAAACAGAAAAATCTTCTAATTGCAATGAAAACCCATCAAAGCTTTCCTATGCACAGAAAGTGCTCAAGGGTAACAAAGGGTCTGGTTTGGGAGGTGGTTCTTCCTCCCAGGCCTCTACAGCAGAGATGTTGATCGAAAACTTGTATGACAAAGCTTGTAAACTTATAGAAAATGAAGATATGAAGCTGGAAGAGGAATTCCCAGAGTTTCAATTAAAACAAGTGGAGAATTCAAAAGGCAGTCCCCCACTATATCCTGCAATAAATGACATTTAATCACTCAATAAATACTCGTCTGATGAGATCTTTCCAAATTTATAAACATGACTGTGCCTTCATCCTCTCCACCACCAACAACAACATTAACTATTATCAATTTTCAGTACAAGACTTTTACAATGTTCTTCAAGCAAATCACCTTTGGACCTCAATATACAAGATATTATTTCATCCAAATGGTCGGTATGTTGTGGTCCAGTTTTCTAACCCTTTTGCTAAGGAGGCCTTCAAATCGAGACATAAAACCTTGGTAGGTTGGCATGTGGTTTATGTGAAGTTAGATTGGCTGCAATGCATGAATGGTTTAGCTAGAAATTGTGGGGTGAACATTGCCAAACCAGATCTCCAGACACTGCTTGAACTATATGGGAAAGTGATAATTTTTGGATACAGGAAGATTCGAGCTCTGGATGTAGATGTCTTTACAAACATGGCCGAATTTAAAATCATTCTTGGTAAAGGAGTATCACCCTTAGATATATCAGGCCATGTTCAGTTTGGTGAATCTCCTGTGATGATCACAGTGTGGGGGGTTCCTCCACAGTGTTTTCATTGTGGTACATGGGGCCACTTGGTTCAGGACTGTCTGAATAGAAGATGTAATAGATGTGGACAGGTCTGAAGGTTTCCTCATAGATACAAGCTTGATGAGTTAGTCCCTACAGAGCAGATGATTGAAGAACCAATATCCTCTAGCCCTCTGCCTAACTCCAGGACTAGACTTTGGGTATCACAAAAAGTTATAGGGCAGCACCAGGTGCCTCCACGAGCAAATCTCTGGCAAGAAGACTCAGAAACATAGCAAGTAAACTCAGAAAAACATAAAAAAGATTGAGGAGAGTGGGAGTAGTTCACTCATAATCCCATCTCAAATCGGACTGTCAGGGCCAGCTAATCTGGACAAGCCTTCAGTTTTACCACTTCCTCAAATAAGAACCTCAAATAGGGCTAAAAGGCACAAGTCTGAACCTCAAATAGGGCTAAAAGGCACAAGTCTGATTCCCCAACCTTGAAGTCATGGAAAGAATTGGTGTCTGTTGAAGATCTAGTTGTCATCCCTGGGAAGGAAGATGGTGAAAATATTGATAGGCCTAAGGCAAAAATAAACAAAAATGTTGTCCTCTATGGTGACTGATATGCTGGATTCCACAGTACCAGATGGAATTGTGTTTTCCCCAATGGGGTTTTTACCCCTAAGTCCTTTACCTTGAAGCACTTGATTTTTCCACTTCATCAGAGGATTCTGATTCAGAACTCCCAGCCTTGAAGTCCTCCCCTCTGATGATTGTTTCTCTGTTACTACCTTTATCTCATGCCTCCAGAAGCTGTAACAAATGATGGGGCTACCCCTCTAACTGAGGAAGAGCTGAAGCCAGATTCTGGACACCCTATAATTTAAATTTAGGTTTTGAACATGGTCACTTATGTTAAAAATTGCTTCTATTAATGTCAGTGGTCTGAACTCGATGAACAGGGCTCATGCCTTACTTCATTGGTTTAGGATGAAAAACCCTGACATACTATGTATTTGTGAGACAAAATTACATACCAACTCTGATTCAAGGACTTTAAATTTGTTACAATCAACAGGCAATTTCCACTACTCCTTTTCAAATATTGCTGCAGGAAGGGTAGCTATATTGATTAACCATGAAGTGCCAATGACATGGTTTAGAATATTATGGATTATTTCCATTGTTTAATCCTTTTAATCCAATTCAATGGCTGATCGATAAACATTGTGAATATATACCTGACCCAAAATTCAGAATTGGTTTATAGTGTGAACCATGCAATTAATTTAACCCCAAGGAACAGCCCTTTTCCCACCATTATCATAGAAGACTTTAATCACATTTATGATAATTTCCGATCAAAATACAAGAATTGCTTTAATCAACCCCTTAAAAGTGGTGAGAAATTTTTTAGTCCTGGAACTTTCTCCTTTTATAATCATACTGCTAAATCATTACTAGACTTATGTTCATGTCACCTTCACTCTCCACCTCAATGGAAGCCTATCTGTTACCTTTGGTCTTTTCAGACCATCTAGCACTTGAGACCCAAGTTGGCCATATGGAGAGTGCTCAGACTATAACCGGTCTCAAAAGAATGATTAGAATGTTAACAAAGGCCAATACATCTACACAATTGATCTCTGAGACTATATTGAATTTACTAGGGTTAGGCTCCTGAGCCTCCCAGTAGAAATTGCATGGAAAAAGTTTACTAAATATTTTTGCTCAGATAAATGGGTGCACTAGGGTGAATGAAGGCCCTGTGCATCTAATTAGAGAATAAGACTATTGCAGAGGAACTGAAATCCCCTATCCCTTCAGGAACAGAATATACCAAGAATAATGGACTTAAAATCCAAATATATGTAGAAACAAGGCAGTTGCCAGGTATCTCTTGATCAAAAGGGTATGGCAATATTTACATCTTCAGCACTGCTGGACCAGTGGCTACCTTTGATTGGCCCTTGGGTGTGGTATGAGCTCCTGTGCCCCAAGGTCAGTTGAGGTGGGTGGCAACCAATATGTGGGGTCATCCATGCTTTTTAGGATCTGAGAACATTATGCAGAAAAATTCAATCCTCCTTGCGCTTTTATGTCCCATAGATCCTTCTTGGGTCCAATTCACATAACATCACAGAACTGCATATCCTTGTTAAAATCAAAGCATTTCAGGACAGAAATCCACCCTGGTTTGCATGGAGTCCCCAAGTTCCTTCTAGTTCACCTAAGGTCCTTCACAGTTAAACATGGTGGACCTTCTTGCTGATGGATGCTAGGAAAATCAATGGTATCTACCCTATTGCTATGGTGCCTTTTCTAAAAAACCCTAAAGGCCCTAGTGATTTGGGGAATTTAAGACCCATCTCTATGGTCTAACTGCTGATAAAGACAATTGAAAGTATCATCAAGGATGATATTCAGCAAAACATCATCCAGAAATTGTCCTCTTATCAGTTCACCAAAAAGGGAAGATCAACTTCCAATGTTGTCAGCCAGTTCTACCTCATAGTTGACCAACTACATAAAAGGATGAACTAGCCAGTAGCAGTACAACTGGACTTTGCCAGTGCTTTCAATTGCATCAGAATAGAAGTGCTACTCAGTGTTCTGGAGGGACTAAAACTGCCTAAGGCAATCATGGAAAACATCCTGTGAAATTGGGAGATTTTTCTGTCTTTGGATGGTTGAGTCACTCAAGGCTTTTGGCACTCTTTCCATCCCCTAGGGCTCACCACTGAGTGTGATCCTTTTCATGGCTTACATCGACCCTCTCCTGTTGAGCATTGGAGGCTACCCTTCCTGGGATTTCTATTCCATTGCTGGGAGAGAGCACTCACCACATTTTCTATATGGATTATGTGGTGATGTTTCTCTCTTCACAGGAGGTCTGTAAGCTAGAGAAGATATTGGACCAGATTACTTGTGATTATGGTCTAAAGGTTAATGAGAAGACCCAGCCTTATGGTCAATCAGAACCAGGAAACAAATCCTGGGGATATTTAAATCTCCCCTACAGAAATTTCTTGGTATTCAACTGGCTTCCCCCCCCCTATAGTTATTAGAAAAGAGCTGGAAGCCTTATTTGCAAAGGTCAAGAAAACAATGAAGTCATTGGGGATGGTCCCCCTTTCATTATTGGGAAAGGTCACACTATTAAATGCCATGGGGCTGCCAAAGTTTACTTACTTTCTGGCAGGCTTTTCCCCAATAAGGGTGTTCATCAAAAGAATTGAGACTCAATGTAGAAAGCTGTGCTGGAAGAAATACACCAGTAATCAGCATGAGGATTCTTTAAAAACCAAAGAAATTGAGTGGTTTGGGCCTACACTCCATTCAAAAAATTTTTTTGCAATTGACCTATAACATCTCGGTCAGGTTGTTTTGGGAGAGTGAGAAAGTTGAGTGTCCCTTACCAAAGTATTGATGTGCAGCCCACAGGTTGACCACCTCCAATTAAAGGATATATTTGGTTGAAGCAACAGGTTACGATAGTGATCAGTAACATCAAGACTTACAGTGCCTTGTTTGCTGGAAATGTATCCTACTGGGACATGTATGGGCTAACACACAAAGATAAGGTGGAAGAAGAAACAAAACTCTTACTTGGTATATCAGGATTTGCAGGGCTGACCAAAAGGCTAAAATTAGATCCTAACTTGGTAGACTTTCTGCTCAAGTGCCCTCTCTGTAACAAAGCTGAAAAAGATTTTGATCATATCATGGTACCGAAGTGGTTTCAATTGCAGACTTCTGATAAAAACATTGTGGCTATTGACATTACCAAAGCAATCGAGAAAGGTGAATTCGGCTGATCAGTCTTGCATCACAAGTGAACTTTGCTATATGGTCAGCCCAAAACATAATAATCTTTCAAGAGGCGACAAGATACAATTGAAAAGACATTTATTAAGAAAATTAAATAATTTAGGAAAAAGAACAAAAAGAAATATCAGCAATGACTGGGAACTAAACTTGGTCCAGGGTCAAACTCATCAGGACAATGGTAACTCAATAAATTACTTCAAAAAACTTATTGAACTCATTCCAACTAAGAACTTTGATTAGGTATATCTGTAAACTTTCAGATAATAAACCTTATGCAATTGAATTGCTAGTCATCCTTATTCTCATGTGGTCCTGCAGTGTATCTGAATGGATGCTGGATTTTTGAATTGTGTGGATTATCTTTTTTAATTAACCTCATTCATCTCAAATTATGTATAAAATCAATTCAAGTAAAGCATCCCCAATTGGGGCCTTGGGAAACATTTGCTTATTATATTAGTGTACACCCAACCACTGAATGAAAGCTGATGCCTCATGGGTACTCCAAGACTGCTGAGTGACAGAATGTATTTGCAGCAAACTTGGAAGAACAAAAACAACTTCTTTTGTATTGTAAATATATATAGAATATTGGTTGAACATTAGTAACCTAGGTACACTCGTACTGAAATGATTTGTAACCCAGATGCACAGGTGTCAGATTGAAATTCCTGTGGGTTCAGACATATAATATATTTCATTTGGGCCATATTTTTGGTCTGTGTCTATTTAAATTATGATTTAATCAAGATAAACAATGTAAAATTTACCCAGAAAATATTTTTGAAATCTTGTAATGTGGAGGTAGTCTGAGTGTGTGGGGATCTCTGGATGGATGGAATGAGACTATATGGGTTTCCTTTCATGATGGGGATTCTTCAAGGAGACAGATGAAGCCATTATAGTTGGGAATTGTTAACTTGCAATGTAAGTTGCCTAACCTGCCTAACCTCTTTACCATTGGCGATGAGGCACAAATAAATGTTTTTTATTATAGTTGGGAATTGTTAACTTGCAATGTAAGTTGCCTAACCTCTTTACCATTGGTGATGAGGCACAAATAAATGTTTTTTTGAAACAAGACTCCATAGCTTTTCTAAATATTCTTGATAATGATTGCTGCATTTGAATAGGAATTTGGCTTTGGAAAATATCCAATATCTAAGATATGAAGAGTAAGTAAATCACTAATTATCTTCATCATTTAATCTCCATATAATAGATATTGGTATTTTCATAGATTTTCCCAAAACCAAAGTTTTATCCTGATATAATAATCACCATCAAAGAATATTTAAAAAACCAGACTTTGAAGACAGAGAATTGTATTAATAAATTACGGAATCAACCAAACTATCATCTACATGCAAGAGTTTTTTTTTACATATGTTAATAAAACTCATCAAGTAAATTTAATCAAACTGATAAATTCTCACTATTTTAAATTTGTCCTTTACACATTTTTATTTATGTTTTGATTAAACAAAAAATGCAGCATTAAATATGTTTTTTTATTATGTGATTTCATGTAATCTATTTCTTTCACCAAATCTTAACTAGTCTTTTACAATAACTTTTTTTATATTTATGCTCTTACTACTGTAACGAGCATAGACGTTCGTTACATTGTTGTTGTTTTTTTTTTTTAATTTATTAAACATGAAAGTAAATTAAAAAGTTCGCATTTAAAAATTTTCTTTAAGAATTAAAAATTGAAATTAAATATCATCTTAAACTCTTATATATTAATTAAATCGCACAGATAATGAAAAATTATTAAAATAAAACTTTATTAAAGAAAAAGTATTTTAAAACTAAATTTTAAAAAGATTTGGAGATGAAATTATATCTTTAAATTTATCTTTAAATATATTTTTGATTTGGAAAACAGGTTAATTAATCAGAAATGGAAATGATTGTTAATTAGTTAAATGTAAACCAGCCTTCGGGATTTAAATGTAAAAACACCGGTCAGATAAGAAAACAATAGAAACTGTTAGCAAATAAGAAGAAATCCCTATGGAATCGAACCGCAGCGAAAGGACCATCGCATCGGTGACATAATGTAAATTCAATCCTTCACATTAATATAAAAGGAAAATTTGGAAATTATTAATCAGTGACTGGAAATTGATTATTACGATGTGACTATATGTAGTAGTACAGAGTTGGAGGAATTGACAGACGCACGGTCAATTCTTTCAGCTGTTAAAGAAGGGAGAAATGAACTATCATTTCCTACATTGAGGACCAACTAAATTAAAAAACCTCTGAATGAATAAATAAAACAATGGCTAAATGGATACCAATTTTAGGACGGCGTGGGAATTTACGTTCGTGGCAAGCAACGGATAAAGTTGGACGTTTTAAAAATCGTAAGAACTTATATATATTCACTTGAAACAATAAGAACTCTAAATTTTAAAACTTTTTAGTAAATAATGCAATAGAATCCTATCTGACCAAACTAAATTAATAATGTTATTTGATGTATTTTTTTTCTTATTTATTTTGTAAAATCATTTCCAGTTATTTATTTTTTGTTCTTTAAGTTTTATTATGATTGTTGTTTTCCGTTAAATTAATTATAAAAATGTTAAACTTAAGTCGGGCATGAATGGCTGTATAGATTTGTAAAGTTATATTAGGGGAGGGTAATCTTAGGTTATTTATGTCGTTGTTAGATTGGGTCAATGGATTGGATATATTGATGTAGTTAGTAGATGTAATCAGAGATTCGCTACTGGCAGAATCGTTTATATATACGCCGCACTCACCCGTTTGCCTATGGAAGGAATTATAAGACGGAGAACGCAGTTCCTTTCTATGGAGTTTTTTTTTATTGTTCTTCTCGTTAGATAGATGTAATATTCCTATCTGATTGAGAGTCAATGTCTTTCTTAATTCTTTTGGTGCTGCCATATTTCGTATTACATTGAATACATCGATGTATCAGATGGATTGATGCCAGTTTGACTGCGAATTTTAGCCTAAGGTTAAATAGGGATAGAATATTTTTAATTTCAATGCAAATCTATGTAGTATTCAGACTCGATTCTAAATAAAAATGCATTAAATTTAAGTGGTTTATAGACGCTTGCATGGATTGTTTATCGGTTAACTATGTTTTGCGTTTTCATATTTGATCAAAATATATAGACATTCGATAAATAATGATACCTCACGGTGAGTATCTAAAATGTATTTATTCGGATGTCTTTTAAGTTATTGGTGACAATGCAAGTATCTTATGGTGAATACTATTGGGTTACATATAAATTTCCCTCCGCAATTGTCAGTAATCAATAATTTTATATTTTGATCGCTTATGTTTACTTTGGAATGTTTTTAACCGTGTAATCTATGTAACCGATCTATAGCAACTTATTATAACAAGCTTTTATAATCCCATCTGTGCGAACTTAATTAAAATGTAAAATTAGAATATAATAGTAATTAAAGGTAAATTAAAATCAAAATCAAAGTTAAAAATAATGTTAAATGTTAAAATGTAAACTAATACTAAAATAATTTTAAATCTTATATATATGTGCATAAATAAATGTTTGTATGTTAATTACTGGCAGTGGCTTATTTTATTTATTTTTTAATGTTGAAATCTAATTAGATAAGATCTTATATTATTTAATCTCTGCTATTCCACTGAGCTAGTGACATGGGCTAACGACCGGATGCAAAATTTAAAAGAAAAAAAAAAATTTTTTTTTTTTTTTACTTACGTATTTGCCTACTTTATAAATTTTTCTAGGTTCAAATGCCTAGATGGCGCCCCGTAGTGCAGTTTACGTGAAGTCTCCTTTCTCCGGATCATTACACTACATTATAACATTTTTACTCTGTGGGAAATAAATTTTATTCTGTCAAAAACCTTGATTATAAAATATTACAATATTTTTTATGGCTGATCAGAAAGTTACTTTGAAATCCTTACAGTGCCTCCACAAATCATTTTTATATCCATTACCTAGTTGATAACTAGTATGAGCCAATCAAAATATTAGTACTATGAATCATTCATGAATGAACCCAGATAATATATTGTAACATGATGTACTGATTTCCATATATAACTTTCGCATATATAAAACCATTTGTAAGATTGTGTGTATGTATATAATGATATACATATATGCATATGTTTAAAAATATATATTTATAATATTATTCCATTTTATCGCCTAGTGCATTTATGAGCATCAATTTATGACCTCAAGTGCCAATCTTATATTTCTATAAGAATTATGCTGGGAGAGAACTGGAATTCCAATATGGAAATGCCCTGGGCTAGTTCTACTCAGGGCAGGTGATTGACAAATCGATGGAAATCTACGAGAAAGGAGGTTACTATACTTTAATATGTTTAATATAATATTCTAAATTCTTTCTACTTTTATAAAAATTAGACCTAAATAAACAATACCAATAAACATTTCATTTTTAAATTTTGTACATTTTTATTTTATAAAAATTAGACCTAAATAAACAATACCAATAAACATTTCAGTTTTAAATTTTGTACATTTTTATTTTACCTTGATTAAATATTTTATGCTCTTTATTTTTTTTTAAGTAAAACACATGCATACACACACAGCTATTACCAATAAACATTTCATTTTTAAATTTTGTACATTTTTATTTTACCATGATTAAATATTTTATGCTCTTTATTTTTTTTTAAGTAAAATGCATGCATACACACACAGCTTAGATATTTATAAAATCACATGAATAAAACATGTATCAGTTCATACTAGTAAGAAAAATCATTTCTTTTTTCTTTAATTCTTTCTTTTTTTAAATGTTTATGCATATCGTTCAAATAATGAAGTTTGTAAAGAAAGTTTGTGAAAAATTATAAGAAGCAGATGCTATCTGGAACACTAATTACATATTGTTGAATGGGTACATACCTGCATTTCCTCCCTGGGGAAAATGATGGATTATTAGAAGTGAAAAATTTAATTCGTTTTGAGTCTTAAAAAAATAGCACTCATGTAGTGGTGATTAAATTTGATTAATTATTCCAGCTATCCTATATTCTTGCTTGTTGATTCCATTCCCTTGTTTCTTTATTTATACTTTGGATCAATTAGTTTCTATCTTCGTCGGTTACTTTTCCTGTAGCCACCTTCGGACCTTCATGGGGCAGGATTGCACTGCCTGGGATGCTTACGCTTTCTTAAGCCAGCTTATCCACCATTTTACCCTCCATTTCTCTCCACAAATCTCTCTTGCAGCACTCTCTACAAAAATCAGCAATAGAATGAATTCCTTTTAGCAAGTTCTCCCACTCAAAAATCCAGATTCTTTTTGAACAAAACTTTTCGCACCTCCAAATCTAATTTTGTTCTTCTTTTGTTTTCATTGAAATTCTTTTGAATCTAAACTTTAAGCTCACTAATCAAATTCATTAGATATCAATCAAGTTATTTTTGATTTTTTTTTTCATTTAACTTTTCCAAAATGAAATTGAAAAGGTTCCATCTTGAAAAATAAAGTATATTTCCATAACTGCATTTATACTTTTTTTTATTATTATTATTCTATCTAGCAAATATATACATGCATTTCTTCAAAAAAACAAATGAGCACACATACTCCCCCCCCTTTTTTTTCTGTTTGTTTTAACCTTTTTAAAATCCCTATTTAAAATTATAAATCTATATACAACAAAGGAAATATAAATATGAAAAAGAAATAAATTTAATTAATCGGGCTATATACCGACACATACAGGAAATTTTACTTTCTGAAACAGGGATCAAACTCAGCCCTGTTTCAATACCCCCCTCCCAGAAGCCTTTAAATATGGTCTACGTGTTTGAATGGCTTATGTCTAACAAATAAAACTATACGTATGTCCTAAAATCAATTTTATTTGAGTTTCACTCTGAAGCTATAAAACCTAAGAGTAAGTGACCATTAGCCTAATGATATACACTAGGTCTGACCCCAACTCATGAGCATGTGACATGCTATGAACGAACACAGCCAACTCTACTCCGATCTACTTGGTTAATGACTAAATGAGAAGCCATTTCCTAACCACACTCTGCTGCTTCCGAGTCTTATGGGTGTGCGTAACTAGGACAAATGCCGGCATCTCCTAACTACACTCTGCTGCTTCAGAGTCTTATGGATGTGGGTAACTAGGACAGATGCCCGATTCTTATTCAGAATTTTTCCAACTATGTCAGGAATAAAAAGCAGCTATACCCAGAATGCAACACACTACATGCCCGATCCAGCAGGCAACCCCATATTCCCCTGTCGGACTTAGACCACTTCCCTTCCAAAGCTTCACAGCCACAACTTATTTATTCTCTATACTTACACCAGCAAACCTACATATAAAACATTACTTTATATACATCAATATATATAAATGCCCCTATAATAACCAAGATAAATATTGAACCCACAACCTAAAAAAAAATAATAATAATAAAAAAACTTTCAGGCCTACTTTTCCTCCCCTGAAGCACTATGCTGCATACTTAACTTTCCTAACTAACCAATCCACTCCATTGTCTATTTTCCAATTTCTCTTACTTTAAAATTCAATGAACTAAATTTTAACGTTTGACTTTTTCCCATTTTTTTTTTCAAAAAAAAATTTTCAATATATATTTGTGTATTTACTTTTCTTTCATGCTTAACCCCTACACTCCATCTCCTATACTTTCCACTCTTCAAAAGCTGTTTAGTTGGTTTGCCATTGTAACGTGATGTACCGTTTACCATATATAACTTACGCATATATAAAACCATTTTTAAAATTGTGTGTATGTATATAACGATACACGTATATGCATATGTTTAAAAAAAAATATTTTTAATATTCCATTTTATCGCCCAGCACATTTATGAGCATCAATTTATGACCTCAAGCACCAATCTTATATTTCTATAAGAATTATGCTGGGAGGGAACTGGAATACCAATATGGAAATGCCCTGGGCTAGCTCTACTCAGGGCAAGTGATTGACAAATTGACAGAAATCTACGAGGAAGGAGGTTACTATACTTTAATATGTTTAATATACTATTCTAAATTCTTTCTACTTTTATAAAAATTAGACCTAAATAAACAATACCAATAAACATTTCATATTTAAATTTTGTACATTTTTATTTTACCATGATTAAATATTTTATGCTCTTTATTTATTTTTAAGTAAAACGCATGCACACACACACAGCTTAGATATTTATAAAATCACATGAATAAAACGTATCAGTTCATACTAGTAAGAAAAATCATTTCTTTTTCTTTGATTCTTTCTTTTTTTAAAAGTTTATGCATATCATTCATAATAATGAAGTTTGTAAAAAAAGTTTGTGAAGAATTATAAAAAATAGATGCTATCTGAAATACTAATTACATATTGTTGAATGGGTACGTACCTGTATTTCTTCCCTGGGGAAAACGATGGATTATTAGAAGTGAAAAATTTCATTCGTTTGGAGTCCTTTTTATAGCACTCGTGTACTGGCGATTAAATTTGATTAATTATTCCGGCTATCCTATATTCTTGCTTGTTGATTCCATTCTCTTGTTTCTTTATTTATACTTCGGATCAATTAGTTTCTATCTTCGTCGGTTACTTTTCCTGCAGCCACCATCAGACCTTCATGGGGCAGGATTGCACTGCCTGGGATGCTTACACTTTCTTAAGCCAGCTTGCCCACCATTTTACCCTCCATTTCTCTCCACAAATCTCTCTCATAGCACTCTCTACAAAAATCAGCAATAGAATGAATTCCTTTTAGCAAGTTCTCCCGCTCAAAAATCCGGATTCTTTTTGAACAAAAACTTTTTGCACCTCCGAATCTAATTTTGTTCTTCTTTTGTTTTCATTGAAATTCTTTTGAATCTAAACTTTAAGCTCACTAATCAAAATCCTTAGATATCGATCAAGTTATTTTTGATATCTTTTTTCATTTAACTTTTCCAAAATGAAATTGAAAAGTTTCCATCTTGAAAAATAAAGTATATTTCCATAATTGCATTTATACTTTTTTTATTATTATTATTATTCTATCTAGCAAATATATACATGCGTTTCTTCAAAAAAACAAATGATCACACATAACTCCCCCTTTCTTCTGTTTATTTTAACCTTTTTAAAATCCCTATTTAAAATTATAAATCTATATACAACAAAGGAAATATAAATATGAAAAAGAAATAAATTTAATTAATTGGGCTATATACCGACGCTTACAGGAAATGTTACTGTTTGAAGCAGGGATCGAACTCAGCCCTGATTCAATATATATGTGTGTGTAATAATATTATAATTCAATGTCTGTACTTTTTCAAAGAAATATACATAATTATATGATTGAATATTTTTAAATATGGTAATCAGATATATTTTTAAAATTTTATTGACTTAGTGGCACTTTCGACTATCCTTGTAGTCTTTGTCAATTAACACTTTGAATGGCTAACCTTCTAACAATTCCATAATCTTAACATCTGTTTCATGCCAGTTAATTAAGTCATGTTTGTATTTGTATATTAGCATAGCTTTTTTTATTTAATTTTTGTTATTTTTTTCAATTTGCAATATTTTAACATTGTTGTAATTGAAGTTAAAACCATAAATACATGAATTATTATGGTCATGAAAAATGGATGCTGAAACATTATTATCTACTTTGTAAACAAGCATTTATTTTATATAGTGCATGTTTATAAATTGTAATACATTAAAGATCAGCCTGTCAAGCTATTGTGCATGCACTTTTTACGAGTGTTAATAATAAATGAATACTTTGATTCCCAACACAAGATATAGTATTTAGGAAAGAATAAAATGAATCCACTTATTCTATCCAACCCAAATGCTTATCATATACAGTAATTTAAAGTGAGTGGTCTATCCTCATGCTTTCACTTCCAGTACTTAAGATTTGCAGCATTTGGGTTGGATAGAATAAGTGGATTCATTTTATTCTTTCCTAAATACTATATCTAGTGTTGGAAGTCAAAGTATTCATTTATTATTAACACTATTAAAAAGTGCATGCACAATAGCTTGACAGGCTGATCTTTAATGTATTATCTACTTTGCAATTTTGATTTATTTTCTGAACTTTTTTTAACAACAGCAAGTGCTCTTTACTTCTTTTTTCTAATATCCATGTCCATTCACCTATATATTCACTACCACACCAAGATATCCATTTGTAAGTGATACAATTTTTATTTATAAATGAGGTTTTATCTTTAGAATTATTTCTTATTTAAAGTAGGAGGTGTGTAAAATAGAATATCACATCATCATCATCATCAACCATTATCAATCCACTACAGGATGAAGGTCTCTCCAAGTTCAATCCATCTTCTCCAATCTTTAGCTTCTATTCTCCACTTCACCCGTGCACCCTTTCTTATTTCATCCATCCATTTCACATGTGGTCTCTTTCTGGGTCTTTTACAATCTCTTGAAATCCAGTTTAAGATTCAATTGTCCATCTATTATCATCTCTTCTAGCAATATGTCCAGCCCAACTCCACTTCAATCTTTTAATTTTTTCAATGAGGCAGTAACACCTGTTTGTTCTCCTATCCATACATTGTGTTTTTGATGTCTTCTTGTTACTCCCAACATGCATCCTTCCATATTTCTTTGAGTGGTCCAAAGTCTGTATTGCTCTTCTATTAGTGTCCAAGTCTCAGATCCATAAGTAAATACCGGTAAAACACATTTGTTAAAAACCTTCCCTTTCAAACACATAGGCATATTTCCTTTTAGTATCAAGTTATTTCTACCAAAAGCACTCCAACCAAGTTTAATTCTATGATTAATTTCAGACATTAATGTTTCCATCTGTATTAATAATCTAACCAAGATATTTGTAACTGTTAACTTCTTCTAATTCATCATAATCAATCTTTGTTTTCATATTTTGAGCAAATCGATTAAACATTACTTTAGTCTTTTTAACATTTATCATTAGCCCTACTTTCCTACTTTCATCTGATAACTCCTGTAACATTTCCTGCAGCTCTGAAGCATTATTTGCAAAAACAACTAAATCATCTGCAAAATCTAAATGACATAAATAATCTCTATTTAATTTCACTCACTTAGTTTCCCATTTTAATCCACAAAATACTTCTTGCAGCACTGCTGTAAAAGTTTTGGAGATATGGAGTCACTTTGTCTTACACCCTTCTCAATGTTGACTTTCCCAGTATCATTATGTAATCTAATTGTTGCTGTTGCATTTTTATAAATATTCTTTAAAATATGACAATATCCTGGATCTATTCATTGATGATCCAATGCTTTAATCACTGAAGAAATGTTTATAGAATCAAATGACTTTTCATAATCTACAAATCCAAAACATAATGGCAACTCATATTCATTTGTTCTTTCTATAACTTCTCTCAATATCTGGATATCATCTACTGTACTAAAACCACTTTTAAATTTAGCTTGTTCTCTTGGTTGGTGGAAATCCAATGTTTTCTGTAGATGAATTGTAATTATCTTGGTAAACATTTTGTATAAAACTGATAAAAGGCTGATAGGTGTGTAACTTCTAATATCTTCTTTATCACTTTTTTTAAATATTAATATTATTACTGCATTCTTCCAATCATCTGGTACATCTTTATCATTTAGACATTTGGTACATAACTTTGCTAATTTTTTTTTAATTTCTTCACCTGCTTCTTTTAATATATCAATTATAATTCCATCATTACCTGGAGCTTTTTCTTTCTGCATACATTTAATTGCATGTTTCACTTCTTCATTTAAAATTCTGGACAATTCAGAAGATGTAATAGATATATCACATATACCTTTATAAATCTTCCTTATAAAATTTACTTGATATAATTATAATTGTAAGCAACATTTAACAATTCATTCAAATATATTTCAATATTTTTGCCTTTATCTGATAAATATTTGTAAAGACTATTGTTTCTAAATAAGAAAGACTTCAAACATGCCATTTTATGTGACATTGGCACTCTTGATTTATATGGAATATAACCTCTTTTTACTATTGGTTTAAAGGTCATACAGTAATCCAGCATATATTGATTTCTAGTTATTTTAAGATCAAGAAATTGAATGCACATTAACTGTTCATCTGTTTTTATACAAGCTAATAAAAGTAATGTCACATTATATATGACTTGCTTTTTGATTATTTTAAGCCATTTAAATTATTTACTTTTTTGACAAACTCTTTAATAATATTTGGCCTGCACATACAAAAACATCATCAATATATCGACAATATACAATAATATTTTTTTGATAACGTTCCTTTTTTAGAACACTTTCTTCATATATAGAAATTTCCAAAATTACATATTTGAGCAACAATAGGTAAACCCATTGGCCAGATATTACCCATTTTATAAAAATCCTTCTTAAAAACTGTATAAATATTTTTGTCGATAAAACTCAATGTTTCAGTTATAAAATTTATTATTTTCAGGTTAACATTTTTTAAATTTATCACATTTGAAATAATTCCAATAGACGCTATTTGATCAATTGATTCATACATTTCACTAACGTCTAGAGTACATATTATGTCATTAACATCATTCATAATATTACAGATTTTACTAACAAAATCAAATGATGTTCATTTCTTGTAGCATTTTCTCAATTAAACGACACATTTCATAATAAAGATAAATATAAAAAATTTACGTATTAAATTTATTAATAACATTTAAAAATGCTTATGTGACAGCCATGACTGATTGACTGTCACATAAGCATTTTTAAAGTGGATCTGCTGAAGGTTTTAGCCTTCACGTTATTACTATGTTAACTGTTTGTGCTTAATAAATTATATAACATTTTAAAAAAAGCTAAAAATAATGTGATTGATAATAGTACTTACTATAAGATTTATCCTTCTGCTGCAATATGTCCCAAGATTTTTTCAAATATAAAATTGCATAAAGAGAATGAACCACTATGTTTAATGGTTGATTGGGGGGGAGTATTATAAAACATGTCGTTTAATTGAGAAAATGCTATAAGAAATTCTTGGTTTTGGTAAATATACAATATGTTCATGATTTGATTTTGTTAGTAAAATCTTTTAACATTATGATTGATGATAATGACATATGTACTCTAGACGTAGGTGAAATGTATGGATCAATTGATCGAATAGCGTCTATTGAAATTATTTCAAATGTGCTAAATTTAAAAAATGTTAACATGAAAATAATAAAATTTATAACTGAAACATTAAAATGTATGGATCAATTGATCGAATAGTGTCTATTGAAATTATTTCAAATGTGCTAAGTTTAAAAAATGTTAACATAAAAATAATAAAATTTATAACTGGAACATTAAGCTTTATCAACAAAAATATTTATTCAGTTTTAAGGATTTTTATAAAATGGATAATGGCTGGACAATGGGTTTACCTACTTTCCCAAATATGTAATTTTGTAATTTCTACATATGAAGAAAATATTCTAAAAAAGGAAGGCTATCAAAAAATTTTACTATATATTATAAATATATTGATGATGTTTTTGTATGTGGCAGGCCAAATACAATTAAAGAGTTGTTCAAAGAATTAAATAATTTAAATGGCTTAAAATGAATAAAAACAGATGAACATTTAATGTGCTTTCAATTTCTTGATCTTAAAATAACTAGAAATCAATTTATGCTGGATTGCTGTATGACTACTAAACCAATAGTAAAAAGATGTTATATTCCATATAAATCAAGAGTGCCAATGTCACATAAAATGGCACATTTGAAGTCTTCCTTATTTAGAAATAATAGTCTTTGCAAATATTTATTGGATAATGGCAAAAATATTGAATTATATTCGAATGAATTGTTAAATGTTGGTTACAATTATAATCATATATATAATGTTATTAAAGATTTTAATATAAGATATAAGAATAAAAATTTTAATAACAATATTGATCCTCCTCCTAATAAAAAAATATGAATATCAATACTATATATTTCAAATGGTCAAGTAAATTTTATAAGGAAGATTTATAAAGGTATATGTGATATTTCATTTTACACACCTCCTACATTAAACAAATTAATAAATAATTCTAAAGATAAAACCCCATTTATAAATAAAAATTGTATCATTTATAAATGGATATGTAGGTGTGGTAGTGAATACATAGGTAAATCAAGATGTACAGTGAAAAAAAGAACTAAAGAACATGTGCTGATGTTAAAAAGAGTTCAGAAATCAAATCAAAATTGCAAAGTAGATAATAATGTTTCAGCATACATTTTTCATGACCATAATAATTCATATATTTATGGTTTAACTTCAATTACAACAATGTTATAATATTCCAAATTGGAAAAAATAACAACAAAAGAAAAATAAAAAGTTATGCTAATATACAAATACAAACATAACTTAATTAACAGGCAGGCAGCAAATGCTATGGTCATAGAATTGTGGGAAGGTTAGCCTTTCAAAGTGTTAGTTGACAAAGACTACAAGGATAGTTGAAAGCACTACTAAGTGGATAAAATTTTAAAAATATATCTGATTACTGTATTTATAAATATTCAATTATATATATATGAGCCAATAAGTTTACACAATAAATAATGATCAGCTTTGATAATCCATCAAAATGCAGCATAATCATTTTCACCATGAAGGGCACTTCAAGACTAACAATTTTTCATAAACTAGCTATAAAAATATAGGTAGCATCTCTTTATAGACAAAACAACAAACTTATTAGATAGTAAAATATAAAATTATTAAAAAAATAAAACATTGTACATTACAATAAGATGCCATCAGATTGTTGCACAGCTATCTGATAAAAGATGTTCATGTATGTGAAATGTTCATCAGAATTGATAAAAGTTTTTTAGGTGTATATTTATTTATTGTCTGGATACTTTACACTTTATCTAAGGTTGATATGCTTAAGGAGTTTCCAGTTTAGCATTAGAACATTGGTTTCATATATATATATATTGTAACCAGTTGGGTTACATGGTACACCCATAATAATATAGTGTGTGTGCGTATATATATGTAAAATAAAGGAAAAGTAGAAATAAACACAGAATAAATTTTTGTAGATATTTTTCTATATTTTCTAAAATAAAATAATAACAAGTAAAGGGTTAAATAACTCTGGGTTTAAAATAAAATTTCATTATGAAATTAATGTTTTAAAAAAGGTCTTAATAAATATAAATATTGTATTGTTATTATTATTATTAAAAAATATTAACTTAAAAATGAAGTTAAAAAAGAGAAGATGTAAATAAATATAATAAAAATATGCTAAACGTTTTCGAGGATCCATGCCTCATAATCATAGCATTCATAAAAATACATAATAAAATATATACAAAGATATATAAAATTAGCACGTGTTACGTGGACCATTTCTTCGATATATCAAAGCAAGTGTCTTTTCTATTTATAGCATTAATATTTCCATTAATATAGAATGCTTCTTTTATTTTCCTCTTATGATCATTTGATTCAGTGCATAAAATTACAGGATTGGAAGGAATAAAATTGTGTCCAGATTTCATGGAATCCTCCAAAAATACAGAAGATATATTGTTGTTCTTCTGAGCTCTCTTGTAAGTGTACATGTGTTGAGCAAGCCTAGTATTAACAGTAGCTTTAGTTTCACCATAATATACAGCAAGACATTTTTTTTGAGGACATGAAATGGAATAAACTACATGTGGGGTGAATGAACGATCAATATGATCTTTTGAGTTGTTGATCAATCTATTAGAATTAGGAGGAGTTCTAAATCCAATTTTAAACTTATTGAATAATGCTTTAGTTAATTTGTTAGATATTTTGGAAATGTAAGGAATAGTAATTCAAGGAAGTTGAACACCTGGTACAACACTATTTATTTTATTATGGAATTTAGAAATATAATTTTTAATAGACCAAAGTTTAAAACCTGCTTTCATCAAATCTTTAATGAAATTATTCAGATTTTCTTTTCTATCTGCTTCATATTTACAAAGATGCAAATTTCTAAATAAGAAAGAATTTAAACCAGCAAATTTATGTGATGCAGGTGAGTTAGATTTAGGGTGAATACAGCTTCTAATTTAAAAAGGCTTAATTATCATCTTGTAATCTATACAGTTATTATTTCTTGATAATGAAAGGTCAAGATATTTGATTTCTTTATTATTATTTTCATATACAATGCTAAGTGATAAATTAGATAAACTTTGAAGTTCTTCTCGTATATGTAAAATATTATCCACAGAGGAAATAACAAACATATCATCCACACACCGAATATATGCAAAAAGAAATGTCTTGCTGTATATTATGGTGAAACTAAAGCTACTGTTAATACTAGGCTTGCTCAACACATGTACACTTACAAGAGAGCTCAGAAGAACAGCAATATATCTTCTGTATTTTTGGAGCATTCCATGAAATCTGGACACAATTTTATTCCTTCCAATCCTGTAATTTTATGCACTGAATCAAATGATCATAAGAGGAAAATAAAAGAAGCATTCTATATTAATGGAAATATTAATGCTATAAATAGAAAAGACACTTGCTTTGATATATCAAAGAAATGGTCCACATAACACGTGCTAATTTTATATATCTTTGTATATATTTTATTATGTATTTTTATGAATGCTATGATTATGAGGCATGGATCCTCGAAAACGTTTAGCATATTTTTATTATATTTATTTATAACTTCTCTTTTTTAACTTCATTTTTAAGTTAATATTTTTTATTTATATTTTACGGGAAGTAATTTATTTTATTATTATTATTCTGATTGTGAAATGTAAAAACACAAAACTTGTTTTTGAAATTTTTTTTAATTAATTAAAACATATGTTTTTAAAGGGATTAGAGAGCTAAAAATAAAAACTTTGTTTTCAATGAAGGTGTTATTATCACCTCAGATAATTTTATAAAAAGGACTGATAACAAACTAGCTTCAGTCTGGAGAGTGATTTTAAAAAGAACAGTTTGGCTGGCAGCTTTGTAAGAGTTAGCAGAAGAGCTACCTGTAAAGAGTTGGTATCTGTAGCAGAAATTAAGCAATAGTTATGAATTTCTTCTAAAATCTAAGTTTTGTGATTAGGCTTGGTTCTAAATCTGTGACTGGAACTATTATCATTATCATTATCATCATGTTTGAATTAATAAGCTAGATAAATGTTTAAAGGCCATAAATAAATAGTGATTTCATGGTATTTAGTTGACATTCGAGAATAATTATAATGACCACCATTCCATCATCTACATCATGCAAGGATGTGTGAATTGCCATCCTAAATTAATAGTATAATCTGAGCTAGCAAAACTTATAAAGATATTGAAACACAGTTATTATGTTAAGATCTGGGAAATGATTTCTGTCTGATGAATTTTTTTATACACCACTTTAGTTAAGGATGTTTTATGTTTACCTAAATGTTAATGAATACAGTGATATGGGTCTAAAAGTAAAATCCTCCATTTTTGTTAGAAATAAAGTATCAAAAAGGGATTCAAACCTGGTACATGTGAAAAGGTTATAAGATATAACTGTGTCTAGGTTCGGATAATCTAGTGGTGCCCTGCTAGACCATATTCACTTGTTATTTACTTAAATATGCACTTGACATCAAACCAAGAGATGGAAGTGGGTAAAATCTATTGTTGGATTTATTGAGAAGATATTTTATTGAGTTACCAGTGTACTCACCCACTTGATTTTATTTCCTGAGTTATAATAGTTTATCCTTAATAATTTATTTATAGTTTCTACTTATTTATTGGTGATAACAATGGCTGCCTAACTAGGATTTGAAATAGGCCAGATACCAGATAACTGAAGTGACTAGTCTCTAAGCATTATTGTTTCTAATTATTGATGTTATGATATCTTTAAAAATCTTAAGTAGAAATTGATGAATTTAAGCCACCGATATTTTTATTGATAATTCATATTTACTTGAGTATTGAAAGTAATAGATTTTGATGACTATTTATGTGATATTAGTCTTCTTAATATGTTTCACTTATATATGATTCCTTAATATGATTGATAACTCATCAGTCTGATCTTTTGTTAATATACTCTCAGGTAGTCCTAGTGGTAATATATTTTATTTGACCTCGTCATTTAAGTTACAATATATATATATATATTCAAAATAAAAGTCATAGATCAATTCATAGATCACATGACCCTATCTCTTAAGCTTGTAAGTTATAAACAGTGAGGATAGTCTCTGCCAAAAAGTCTTATGCAATTTTATATTGCTATGACTACTACTATATGGCATGGCTGAAGATCTATCAGCCCCATATAGCTATTTGAGTTGGATAGCTGGGTTTGAAGACATGTACATGTCTGAAAATTTCAGATTTTCCACTCAATAGATAACTTTTAGCTAAGTGCTTGGCTTTGGGTTGGTATTTTTAGATCTAGTGTCTGAACCTACCCTGACACCTCTCTGAGGAGTGCCAAAGCACGAAACCATGGTCAGGGGTTTGGGGAGGGGTTCCTGACAGAGATATTTTAAGTGCTGGCTCTGGCTAAGCATTTATCATAAAGCTTGTAGAGGAATTGGCAATCCTCACTGTTTATATATATATATATATATGTGTGTGTGTGTGTTCATATATTGAAAATCAAAACTAAAATACTAATAATTACTTCTAAATAATAATAAATGCATAAATATATTTACAAAAGGTAATTTTTGAGAATTATTTGAATAATCGGTTTTAATCCTGAATCTAAACAAATATTGACCACCGTAAAAGTAAAGATTTACAAGAGAATCTATAAGATTAAATTTTTTTTCTTGCCATTTGCTTCTTTGTAATATTGGCCATCCACCAATTATCTGATTTAACTTGTCCATCAAAGGTTGTTCTTTCAAGTAATTAATTGCATCTATATAAGGAAATACATTATTAAGATACATTTAAAACACATTTAATAACATAATACAATATATACAATCGCAATAAAACAACAAACAATCTTAGTAATATATAATAAACAGCTTATACACATTACATAATAAATTATTATTAAAAATAGATCTTAGCTGGATAATTTTAAATTTTATAAATAGTCATATTTTGGTTTGTAAAGTTAGAGAAGTTAAGGGTTACCTTGATTGTTTGGGATTTAAACTTGAGGTGATTTTAATTGGATTGTTATCAATTCTTTAAACCATAATTAAATTATATATTTTAAAAGCATATAATTAAATAAAAATAATAAAATATAAATTCATATTGTTTATTAACAGTAATTTTTTTTGATAATATTTGCATTTGAAATTTGTAGTGTGATTTAAATATAATGACATCTATAAATAAGAATAAGTGTTGTAGTCTACCGGTCAGTTTAGTCTGTTCATATAACAAGATCTAGCATCTAGGCAAAAGTACCTCAAGTCCAATCATGAGCAAGATACATAAGTCAGGAACACTCATGAACTCTGCCCTATTTGCCTAGTTTCGAGATCTACCAACTTATGAACAACAATCCTGATGATACCAATCTAATTTATCTCACTCCACTGGCATCGCAAACTGGAGACACAAAAAGACTAATTTGAAATTATATAATGGAACATTTTAGTATAAAATATAAATTTGATCCATTTAAAGGTTGTGACCTTTCACATTAATTATATAGAGAGAGGATTATCAGGAGATCATCTAGTCAGAGCAAGCATAATCTAATAACTAAAATATTAATATTTTAACCCTAAAAAAACAATGATTCTGCAAGTTATGATATATATAAGATTTATTATTTTAAATAAAAACTGCATAAATACTTGGCTTATATTATTTCATTGATCATCATTGGCCTCTTTAGATTACACATAATTTGATTTATTTTGGTGACACAGGTATATCATATGAAATTCGTTTATAACTTGGAAAATAACAATTTTTATTTATTACTTTATTTTATTATGGCTAGTTCATATGCCAATAATTAATAAGTACACTGATGAACATAATTTAGCGCTAAGAAAAATATCTTTGTGAGATACCAATCCACCCCCAAAGAACAAAATATAGCACTTGATCGAATATTTACAATGATTAATTTTATTACAAAATATACTTTACAGGAATAAGTAAACTGCTCTCTGTTTATACTGAGTAAAAAACGTGTGGGATAGTTTGTTATTATATATATAATTGTGTCATAAAAAGATGTGCTTATGAAAACATTAATAAATATAATAAAGAAATCTGTTTCGTAGAATCATAACATTACGGTTTATGGACATTCATAGGTTTGATTTATGGCGAGAACTTTAAGAGAGTGGTGTATGCATGGTAGCAGAATTAGGTGATCCAATCTCCAATCCGAAAAATGTGTTTCCAAATTTAAAGATGAAGAATGGTGACAGAATTCTTCCTGCTACTTTGGCAGAATTGTTCACAAAACGAAGGTGGCAGCTATTAATAATGATAGGCCAGATCTTTCTTGGAGCGATCCTCTGTCAATAGCTCATATGATGAAATAAATCCCACAGGGAGATTTGCCAGCTGTGTTCTTGGACTTGGAATGAATATACAGGATTTGGATTACCGAAAATCCTGGGGAACGAAGCACGAAGACACACATATGTGTATTTGAATGTGGAGGTCTATTTGCATACAACACATGGAACAAAAGACATATAATACTTTAAAAACTAAGGATGAATGACTGATAACTTATATATATATATATATATATATATATTGTACCGGTAAAAAAATCACCATGCTTAATCACACACAGTAATCCGAATTCAAACCCAGTCCATGTATAGGAATAAATTCCAAAATGCAAACTAAATTCAAACCCAAACCCTGGCATGACCCACCGATGACAACATTACAATGGTACGGGGCCCTTTACTAGCTCATCGAAAAACACAGACTAAATTACCTACAATCAGCTATTTCATAGATACCTTATAGTCGGGATATTGGTACGGCTAATAATTTAATGTATATATTTAAGTTATCGGTACAGACAGCAGGTGATTGACTAGATTTCGAGAGTAATAATGCAAGAGAGACAAAATTAGGTTAGATAATTTTTTAATAAATTATTGAAAGCACTGAGTAATATTATTTACAGTTATGGTAAAACTCTCATATGTATTTTACAATAAATTGCTGCTAGTCATCAATAATCGGTTTGTACTGATTAACAAACTCATGCCAATATTTATGTGTTTAAATGGTTGTACAGGTTGATATGAGAATCAGAGTAATTGGAGCACTTAAAATATTTAACCACTAGTTTATATTAAGTTGTTTTATTTTAATAGATTCAAACCATTGCGTATACGGATAAATGGGAGGCGGTTTTATATAAAAATATAATATATAATACTGATGTACTGATGGTTGCAGGGATTAAGGTATACTACAAATAATAACTTGCGGTGCATTGATGGAATACCGCCTTGTACTTTGACAAGTCTTAACGCCCCCAAGTAGATCTGGGACACTACAACCAGCCGGGATCATTTTCGAACCCCGGTGATCCAAGAGATTACCTGGAGAAAATTTCTTTCTCTCCATATGTAGTAAAACGAGACACCAACTCGGCGAAGGTAAAGGCATTGCCACAGTAACATCGAGGAAGAGTGATCGGAAGTGGATTTTAAAACGAAATTATATAAACCCTTTTCTCTATCTGTAACATGTTCTACGCAACAGCCTGATATAACTATTCAATAAAACATGGCGAAATCAAACGTCGCAAAAGTAACAATTAATTAACTTCACTCTGAAACCATAACTCCCAGATTATTGAAGGTAATAATAGCAATGAAATATTCCTTATTATTCTTACTCCGTAATAATATATATAAAAATATAATAAAATTTTAGACTATTTTAAGTATTTGAGATTTGGAGTATAGTTAAAATATCTGGATAAAGAAAATAAAAATATTTGATATTTCTCAACTCAACATAAATGAAAATTTTTTTGATAAGAAAATTACTTTTAAAATAAATAATAAAATTATGAGATAAACTTTACTGCTTTAATTAGAGTTGGAAATATTATTATTGCTTTTTTGTTGTAAAATAAGTATAGTAAAAATATAAATGTATTCAAAATGGATTATTAGTAGCACAAATATAAATAATTATCATCTAAAGAAGAGAAATATTAGAGAAATTTACTGAAGGTTTTAGTGTAATTTTCAAATGGAAAAAGAAATTTATCAATTAATTAGGTTAAATTAAATATAAAATTATTACTGAGAGAAAGTTAAAAGTTCATGTAACAAATTACCATTCTTTCTTGTGCTTTTTTCTTGGTGATATTATGAAGAACGTAGGCGCATTTTGAATTTCTTAGAAGGCATGGATAATTTAAATGTGGAATTTGGAAGACTGGAAGAGGAAAACATTAAAATCAGGGTACGAAAGATTTAAATTGAGAACAGGATCACTTTTGACTTATCCATCATTATTGAGTTTAGGAACTTTTAATAATGGTTGAAGTGATTTCTCTGGAAAACTACTTTGCTGTAGCTTGAGGATCTAAGCACAGCAAGTAAAGTTAGAGTGTCTATATTATATTTAAGATGGCTACGTTGACTTTCTGTAGTTTTTGTTAGATCCCTCTTTGATTTTCTGGCCTCAGAATATCTAATTTTTGACTATACAATAGCCTTTGCTTTCTTGATAAGAGTTCTACATTCGGTTTTCATTTATTTTTAAATTTAATACTGATTCTAAATTGAAAAAAATTACATCGATTCGTGAATACAAAAATATAAATTCATTATCTTAATTTATCGAAGTACAAATTAATTATTCTATACATTTGTACAAGTAAGATTTTGATTAAAAATACTGATCAAAGAATGTGACTTTTGATCAGTATTTTTAAATGACTTTGTATAATTTGCAAAATTAAAATTTAAAAAAATATACCGAATTGAAACTTTTAAATTGAGCTAATATAAATCCACAAACCACACACACACGAATATTATTTATCATGATTTGTGACATTTATACTCATACTCTTTACATTAAATTCTTTTTAAACAAACACAAAATAAATAACTTAAAATTTATGTGGCTTGGAATAGAAAAAGTCTCATTGCGGGTAAATAGTGGTTTAGAATTACCATTCTTAAATGACAACCATGAAACTAAGATCGATTCTTCGATCTGTCTGTTTCAATATATATATATTGGGAATGTCCAACATAATAGTATGATTAGGTTACTAAACAGATCATTTAAATCTATTACTAAAATAGATAATCACTGGAAGGGAGACTTACCTTCCCCATTACTTTAATTTATCTATAAACTTCCCACAATGTTAAATAAATGTGATAATTCGTTATAAGTGCTTTTATATTATAATAAACATAATTTAAATATATACAAATGGAGTGGTGGTTATTAAATTCAGAATAATTTAAATATATACGAATGGGGTGGTGGTTATTAATTTCAGAATAAACAGATTTGATTTCATAAAGTTTTTAAGGTTAGCACTTATTATTTAAGTAAAATAAAAAAACATTCCTTAGAAAAACAGATTTCTACTCTGTTTTTCTACAATGGCATTATCAGATAATTAATTTGTTTTCCCAACTTTGCAAGAGTTTGCTGTCATCAAAGAGGGAATTTAAAAAAAACAAAGATGAGTGAATATTCTTGCAACTTTAGGAAATTATTGGCATATTATTCAAACATAAAATATAAAACATAATAAGAGTTATAAAATAGTGATGTCGCATAGTAAAGGCTCAATGATAAAAGAAAATTAAAGAAGGTTATATAGAGTTAAGTACATGCTAATTGCAGGTAAGTAATTTACAAATTATTTAAATGAAATAATTAATTTCTGGTCAAAAGACCAGCTGAGAAAATGGTATCATTTTAAATTATAGATAGGCTTATGAAAAATATTTACAGAAGGCTGAACTTAAGAATTTGAATATTAGGCAGCGACTAGAGTTCTTTACCTTGGCAATTTAGTAGCGATTCCTGTGATTGCAATGTCCATTGCAATTGGTGAACTAGATCTAGTTAGATTTGGTCAGTCAGGCAGGTAGCATTTTCATTATTCAGTCTTTAAGCACATTAAAGTTTATGGGTAAAGGGATCCTGGGTGATGAGTGCAGGAAGAGCATGTTGAATGGCAAGAAAGGTGAAAATTTCCACTACTCCCAACACACTGAATTGCTATAATGATGAGTGGGTTCTGCTTACTATTGCTATTTTATAATTACATGTCTCCTGTTGGGATTTAAATCTAGCAGTATTTATACTATTTTTCCATTTATCTTGGAATGCACTTTAGTTGCTAGACCTGAGGCACTTTATGCACTTAGCTGACCTGGAATTTGCTGACCGGATGCACCTTTTGTTAATGTAAGTATTAAAGACAATGCAATCCTGTTAGAATTTCTCAAACGATTGTTTTAAAATATGATCTAAGATTTTAAAACAAATTTGAAGTGGATAAAATTTCCACTAATGGATTTTTACATTACTGTTATAAAATTATAACATTTTAATTTGGACTAATGAATTTCCAGTCAATTGGTTTAATTGCGTTAGAGAATATTCAGTAGGATTGCATTACTTTTTCTGACTGCCATGACTAAAATAAATGATAATTTATAAATATAATTTTTAAAATACACATTAATAATATATTTTGCTTTTATACATGTTTTAAAAGTAATCTCCCCTCACCTATAATATGTACACATCCGTTACACACGTATACGAATTAAAATAAAGTCAAATATTTATTTATTAAAGGTAATTACATTAAGATATTTATATATGTCAGTTATTATTTTCATAGTTAAGCAAAAATAAATGTATTAATAAATAGTATATATGCGTAAGGATGGAGTTTGAATATAGTTTGGTGGTGGCAGAATCTGAGGGGGATGTGAAACTCGATCTCAGATACAGATCGACTGCTTTAGTAGGTACATGTGCTCCTGTTTGTTCACATATTATTTAGTAAAGGATTAATTATTTTCAGTAAAATGTTGATTTATTTTTTTAAAAAAACTGAAATAATATTTATTTTATTATTGAAGTAATAGAAAATTCATAAAATCAATTTAGAATCTATTTTATAAAAGATAAAATTTAAATTGTTTAAATTAGCCTTAATTTAATTGTCTTTTAATTATGTTTATTATAGATTTTTTTTTTATTTTGTTAATAAATATTTGTAGTAATAATATTGTTCTAAAAACTGTTTAGAATGTTTTGTAACTAATTAATGTAAGATGATTTTGAGAATCAACTAATGAGCTATCGCAATCTGAAGTATTTTAAAATTTAAGCAGACAGATGATGTTTGGGGGGGGGGGTATATTGATCATGGAAGAAAAAGAGACATTTTATCTTTTCCATAAAATTTCACTATAAATTATTAAAAATATTAATTTAACTTAAAAAAAAAAGAATAACTAATACTTGGTTAATTGTTTAAAAGTATTGTGAAGTTTAGTGAAGAGTTTATAGCGTAAAAAAGAATATAAAATTTCTGCTGGTGTTATGAAGATATTCATTCCTCTAAAGAATACAAAACTTTGAATCATTATATTACCTATATTATAAAGTTAATAGAAGAAAAAACTGTAAATTTGTCAAAGCATATAATCAGTTACAAAATGAAGTATATTTGGGAATATTAAGTATGTAATAAGTTAATTACAGAACAAACTCATTTAATTCAGTGTTTATTGTTGATAAACCTGTACTTTGCATGTTTTAAATGTACTAATAATGGATAGAATGAAAAATATTCATTTTAGATTTAATAATGTAAACTTAAGTATCATAAAAAATAACTTTTTAGTAAATAATTTGAATAGAAATACTTATTTAAGGAAACTTGAAGTGAATATTATAGAAAAAAAGAATTTTATTTAGTTAATAATTTAGATAAGTCGAAGTTCATTCATTGTAACAGCATAACGATTGTGTAAGTTTTATATTGTAGCTGGATTTAATCTAATGAATAAATGATATAAAAGTAAAAGAATATATTTATAAAGAATGAACAAAATGAAAAAATAACTAGATGATTATTTGATTTGATTTTTAATGTAAGATCTTAAATGTATACTCTAATTGAAAGTTTAAATTGCCTGTTAATGGAATATGATTGAGAAATATTATAAAAGAAAGAAAAACAAAAAAGTACTTATGATGAATGATATATTAAATAAGTCTTAATTTTGGTTGGAATGATTTAATTAGCATGTGGAATAAGTATATTGTAAGTTAAAATGTTTGAAAGCTATATTCAAGATAATAACAATTACCATAGCATTTGGAAGGTTTGTATAAAATATTGGCTTGTAAACGGACAATACTTTAAAGGAATGCCAATGAAATGAAGTGGATCATAAAGTGTTATAAAGATTTATTAGAGAATATACATTAATAATTTATAAATGATAAATGTTATAATGAAGAACTAACATATTTTAATAAAATAAGAATGAAATTTCATTGTGATTTAAAAGAGAAAATGTCAACTCAGAGAATAATTTTATTGTATTGAAATGCTGGATTTAATTATTGTGTAAGGAGAATTGTGTGTCAATAACGGAGGATGCCAAATGTAAAATTGTTTTTCATTTAAAAAAAAAAGAAAAAAGAAAAGAATATTCTAAACAATAATCATTAGCTTATTGCTATATACGTGTATAATAATGTTTTGTTAAAAGAAAATTATACGTATATAATAATTAATGTTTTATTAAAATAAGTTTTATTAAAAGAAATAGACAGGAATTTTGTAATTAAATTTGGTACGCTATTAAAGATAAGCGCTTCAGATCAAAAAATAACTAAGCAGCACTTGTAGCGGAGAACTCATTGAATGCACACGAAGGTCAAGAGTTTTAACTTAGCAACGGAACAAACCCAGTGAATTCCACCACTGAAGGTTAAAAAGTGGACCTAGGAACTTTGCAGGCCACACCGGTCTAGATTATGTTTTTTGTATGCCTTCATGGCCAGCATTCGTAAGTTAAACTTAATTGTCTTATAACTATATATATGTATGTACTATTATTTATCCGACTGTTAATTTTATTAAACTATTTGTATAATCATTTGGTTTCTGCTGTCTATTTACCTGATGGTTAAGCCGAGTGAGTGGCTGTACACAGCAGAAAATTGGCGCAGTCGACAGGATACGTTCCAGTAGAAAAATCTGGTGCAATTTAGAAACAGTAGTGGATTAAAATTGAATTGTATAACGTAGAGAAAGCTACAAGGAAATTGAGAATCGAAGTCCAGGTGAATATAGAATTGGTAGTCGGAAAAATTGTTTTAGTAAGCGTATTAACAGTAATTTGTTTTAGTAAGCATATTAATAGAAAATGATGACATCAGTGCCTCAGGTAACAATTAATGAGTTCAACGTTAATAACCCTTTTGATTGGCCAATTTATCTTAAGAGAATCAAGAAACTATTTTTGATTAATGGTACGACAAGCGACCCCATTAAAGTTGCCACGTTATTGTGTTATGCCGGGCAACAAGTAATCGAAATAGCAAATAGACTCTGTGATCACGAAGAGCCAGAGAATTTGCCATATAATGTAGTTACAGGGAAATTAAATAATTTTTTCAGTCCTCAGCCTTCGAAGCATGTCGCAAGACTACACTTCAGAAACCGAAGGCAAAACAAGGGAGAGCGTATACGAGATTATGATCAAGCTCTAAGAGAACTTGCTAAAAGTTGCAGTTATGGCGATGCCTTAGAGGATAATCTGCTTGAGCAATTACTTTTGGGCATGTCAGATGATAGGCTTAGGCAGCAGTTACTGGCCTCAAGAGAGTTAACGTATGATGAAGCAACCAAAATGGGAGTAGCCCACGAAATAGTACTCGACCAATCGGAAGAATTTAGAAATTTTACCCACAAAAATGACGGTAATGCGTATATTCGGAAAACTGAAAATAAGTCCCAACCTATTAAGAGCAAAACATATGACATAGTGTGTTATTGCTGTGGGAAAAAAGGCCACATGGCTCGTAAGTGTAAATATAATAAGGAGCATTGTAGGACTTGTGGTAAAGTTGGGCATTTGCAGAAAGTATGTCGAAATAAAGGAGAAAAGGATCGTGGCAGCTCGCCAACTTGTAAAGTCGAAAATAAAAAAAAATGTGATATTTACCATACACAGATGGGATACGGAAGTCAGTTTATGCTGACAGTTAATTTATTAAAGACACCAGTAAAAATGGAAATTGACAGCGGAGCAGGCGTGTCAATGATGACACTTGAAGACTGGGAGAAAGTAGCGAAAAATTGAAAAAATCCCCCTTTATTAATGAAGACAAGTTTAAGGGCAAAAGACGCTAGTGGAAATAGTATGAAAATATTAGGGAAGGTGATGGCTCAGATTGAATTAAATAGTAAGGTTCGAACACTACCGTTATATATAGTACAAGGCGGTCTAAATCCTATTATAGGTAGGGAATGGTTCGATGCTTTGGGAATAGAGATATGTGTAATAAATAAAGTTGCTATTGAGCAAGAAATGAGAAATAAATATTGTGAATTATTTAAAAGTGATGAGGGAAAAATTATTACGACGCCTATAAACATAGAGCTACAAGGTGGCACGACCCCCATTATCTGCAGACCCAGAAAAGTTCCTTTTGCGCTGCAAACTAAGGTAGAACAAGAGTTGATAAATCTGGTTAGTAAGGGTGTATTAACGCCAGTCGAGAAAACGGAATGGGCGACTCCAGTCGTGGTTATAACTAAACCAAATGGGCAGATTCGCATTTGCGGAGATTATAGGACCACAATAAATAAAAACCTCACTAAAAGTCAGTATCCTGTACCTAATGTCAGAGAAATACTGGCAAATATGCAAAAGGCAACTCACTATGCTAAAATTGATTTAAAGGCCGCATTTCACCAGATACCAGTTTCTGAATGCACATCAGAATTGCTAACTATTACAACACATAAGGGATTGTTTAAGTACAATAGATTGCCTTATGGAATTACGGTTGCACCAAACATTTTCCAGGCCAAAATGGACATGCTGTTCCAGCAATTGGATGGTGTAACACCGTATTTTGATGACATTTTGGTCGTGGCCAATTCAGAAGAGGAATTACGTGAACGAGTTTTAAAAGTTTGCGACAAGTTATGTAGTTTTGGAGCTAAAATAAACGCAGACAAATGTATCTGGATGGCAACCGAATTAAAATTCCTGGGACACATAATCTCAAAAAAGGGAAAAAGACCCGACCCTCAAAAATTGCAGCCGTAAAGGAAGCATGAAGACCCAGAAATGTTAAAGAACTTCAAGCTTTCTTAGGACTTCTTAATTATTTTGAAGTTTTTCTTAAGGGGAAAGCTCACATAGCAAAACCGCTATACAATTTATTACAAAAGAACCAAAAATGGATTTGGGATCAAACCCAAGAAAAAGCTTTTTGTGACACTAAAGAATTATTAACATCAAACAGCTTATTAGTACATTACGACAGTAGCCTCAAATTGATATTGACAACAGATGCATCCGAAGTTGGAGTAGGGGCAGTCTTAAGCCATACAGTAGCTGACGGCGAGCGACCAATCGTCTACGCTTCAAGAACATTAACAAAAGCTGAGCAAAATTATAGTCAACTAGATAAAGAGGCGTTGGCTATCATATTTGCAATAAAAAAGTTTCACCAATATTTGTATGGTCGACAGTTTAAAATCTTTACCGATCATAAACCGCTGTTGGGATTATTAGCAAAAAATAAAACTGCACCTGATCATCTAAGCCCTAGAATGTTACGTTGGGTTAATCTGTTGTCAGGCTATGATTTTGATCTAAATTTCAAAAAAGGAAAGATCATTAAACACGCAGACGCACTGTCAAGAATGCCCATTAAAGCTGAACTACAAAAAGACGACCAAACTATTAACTATATCGATAATTGGAACAACGAATTAATAACCAGTGAAAAGGTAGCTAATTGGACTAAAGCTGACAATGGATATAAACACTTAAGTAAATGGATCAGCAAAGGCTGGCCACAAAGTCGGCCCGAGAGACTACATAAAACTTTATGGGACGTAAGACAAAGATTGTCCATAAACAAGGGATGTATTTTAATGGATGATAGAGTGTTGATACCGAGCAGTGGGCGGAATAAGATTCTTCACTTAATTCATCAAGGTCATCCTGGGATAGTGCAGGCCAAAGCTCTGGCTCGTAGTTACATATGGTGGCCCGCAATAAATATTGATATAGAGAAATATGTGAAATCATGTGAAAGTTGCCAAGTAAATGCAAATATGCATGAGAAAAAATATGATGCTTGGCCGGCAGCTGAAAGAGCATGGAGCCGTATTCGCGTTGACCATGCTGAACCGTTTCACGGCTTTATATTTTTGGTAGTGATCGACGCTTATTCAAAGTGGATGGAATATAGAGTAGTGAAAAACACCAGTACCGAAGAAACAATCGCAAAACTGAAGGAGATTTTTGCTTTTCATGGGATTCCTGAAACAATTGTGTCTGACAATGGTACCAGTTTCACATCCACTAAATTTGAAGAATTTCTCACAGAATGGGGAATTAAACACTTAGCCACGCCCCCATGTCACCCGGAGTCCAATGGTATTGCAGAAAAGGCAGTACAAACTTTGAAGCAAACGTTACGGAAGGAAGGCACTGCAAATATACAAGACACCTTACATTCTGCCTTATTATATCAACATAGTACTCCATGTGCTACAGGCAAATCTCTTGCAGAATTAATTTTCGGACGGAAACTATGCACGAAATTATCGTTAATCCACCCAGAACAAAACTTTACACATTACGAAAGCAACACTGGAGATACTATTTACACGTATATAGCACTTATGAATCCATTTAGAAATTTGAATGTTAAATTAGTAATAAGTATATTTTATGTATTTATTTATTTATTTTGTTGTTTGTTTTAATATCATTCATGAATCATAATAAATAGAAATCGATAGTAATAGAGATAAATAAAATTATAAAATTAATAGCATATATTAATTTAAATGAGATGAAAGTATGAGTTTGTAGAATAATATAATGTCAAAGCATTAACTATATTTGATTTTGATCTCATTTATAATATTATAGTTGTAATACACATCTTTAGAAAACTTGTAAGTTATGGATTAAAGCAGAGAAATTTGTACATTTAGACCAGAAGTGTAGATGTTTATTTTACAAGTTGTGGTATATAAATAAAATATAGGAATTTCATGGCTTTATTGATATTCAGAGATGTATTATCTTTATATTCAGAATAATATGGTGAAATTAAAATTTCGTTTATCTTAAGGGATAATAAATTTGATGATGAGTGTAATGCATATGTTCATAAAAAGGAACATTTTCTTTAAACTAACAAGTGCCAATTAATAAAAGCTATGATAAAAATATCAAGTCGATATATGGATGCGTGCTCTTAAGAGCATTAACATAAAAAGTTAAAAGTTAAGTTTAAATAGGTCATTACTCTTTATTATGGTAGCAACTATTTAGACAAGGATTTGGTAATATTTTATGGATCCAAAAGTATAAGATATAAAATTTCTGAATTTCTGAAAATAGTTAAATTAATAAAATTGTTACTAGAGATTGGGAGTAATTACAAAACAAATTGTTCAACAATTAATAATTATTTTTGTATAAAATATTAGAGATCAAAAGAATAAACGTTCTAATGTAGAAAACGTGATATTAGTGTTAATGATATTAAATTAATATTCTTTATTTTAAATGTATCCACTCATTAAATCCTCATATAGATTTTAAATAGTCAAATTATTATTACAGGATACATTTGTTAAGAAAAGCACTAGTAATAATTGTAAATTTAAGTCATAAATATTCATTTATAAACAGTAAATTATTATAATGAAGTTATAAAGAGAATGAAGATGGAATATATAATTTCATATAACATATTATTGTAATCAAATATTTATTTAATAAAGATAAATGGAATAAAATTAAAGGATGGTGTTTCAAAGGTAGGTGATTAATAATAATTATTACTGTATAATAGAAAAAATTATATTTTGTAAATAATTTTGTTGTGTTATATTGTTCTTTTGTTTAATTTGTTGTTTATAAAATTATTTATTAGGTAAAAAAAAGATAAATTTTGTAAGTAATATGGTAATAAACTTTAATGTTTATTAATTTGATTAAGTATGTATAGTCATGCTTTCTTATTCCGAGTCATTATCACTACATCATATTTTTAGATTATTAATGGTACATAATTTTATATATACAAATTAGTTTGAATTATATAATTTAAATCTTGCATAATAATCAACATAATAAAAAGACAACGTATAAAAAATATTTTAAAAGATACATTGATTAGTATTATATTGCTATGATCACGAGTCATAAAGTGAAGATTGTACTCAATATGTACAAAAGAATGTCATTTTCCAAATAATTAGAGGATTTTTTTATTATTATTATATAATGTATTATTATTATTTTATTCAAAGTAAAATTGGTTATGTGATCTGAGGCATTGAAGATCATATAATTTAAAATGGTAAAATAGTATTATGTATGACTATGATAATTAAGAGTTTTCTTGATCTGTGCATTATCTATAGATGTAAGTAAAATCCCTCTTTACATCCAACATGTTAACTAAATGATTCCTTAAGAAACAATGATAATCTGAAATCTCCTTATTATAATATTATTAGTAGTAATATTGGCATTATTAAAATAATACTTATTGGGGAAAAGGTAATCATTAAAGTTATGGTAGAATATTATTAATCACTTCACAAGGAAGTAAGGTTTATTGTAGATATTATTAAAGAAAGTTTGTAATAATTATAGATACTCTACTCAGGTTTATTAATTATTAATGTTAGTCATGGGACTATCTGGTGTCTTGGTATTCTTATGTCACTGAATAGATACTTTAGTATTTATTTAATGTAAAAAGGTTCGTGGTCTTGTCAAATAGGTTAGTAAGTCTCATGATTGATAGTATGAAGCTAAAATAGTTTGTAATAATAGGAGGATAAAATTATACATAGGGAAAATAAAGAAAAGCTTAATTCACGTATTTGGAAAATTATTTGTTAACATCCATTTGGCAGGATACAATATATATATATATATAATTAAAATTACCCCAAATCCAAAATTCAACTAGACCAGCATAAAAATAATATTAAAACACAACCAAAGGTTTCACTGCTACAAGCAGACTTCTGAAGTGTAAAGAACTAAAAAAACTATACCATATATATAATATTAACCACTACCCACAAAACCATTCACTTCCCATCCACCCTAATATTAAAAGAACTCTTAAATAAATTAATTGCTTCAGAATAATAAATTTTCAATAATAAAGATTCTTTAATTCTTCTTTTGATTTTATTGAAAATTTATTATTTTTGATTTTATTGAAAATTTATTATTCTGAAGCAATTAATTTATTTAAGAGTTCTTTTAATATTAAGGGTGGATGGGAAGTGAATAGATTTGTGGGTAATGGTTAATATTATATATATATATATATATGGTATAGTTTTTTTTAGTTCTTTACACTTGAGAAGTCTGCTTGTAGCAGTGAAACCTTTGGTTGTGTTTTAATATTATTTTTATGCTGGTCTAGTTGAATTTTGGATTTGGGGTAATTTTAATTATATATTGACTAGTTTAGCTTTATGTTTGTAATGTTTATATATATATATATATATATATATATACATTACAAACATTGCTCATATATATATATATATATATATATATATATAAATGAGCACAACCCACATGCAAATCACCCGAGGGCAATCTCCATGTACATTCCACATTCAGACATCACAGAGTACCAACTTTTTTCTTTAAAGCCCACTAAGGTTAGGGAGAAAACAAGAGACTCTTAAGTAATTACCTAAATTGTTTATTGCAAATAAAGATTATAAAATGCCAAAATAATGAGACAACACTATTTATTCATGTATATACAACACAAAATATATACTGGTGTGACTTTAATTAATTAATTCATAAATTAACTTCAAGTAGATAAATCTTTCCAAATTTAATTTTAGTTATTATTTTTATTTAATTTATGTACAGCAATAATATATGGTGGTATAAAGGTTTAAAATACTTGATATTATTTTGGAATACTATTATTATCATTAATTTTTAGAATGGATTCCAATCTACTGCATAGATACCTAACTGCTCTCTACTCTCATAGGCATTGTTTTAATGCTAACTGATACAAGCTTATAAATTAAGGTTAACCTTACTGCTTGACTGTTATGATCAATTGCAAGTTATGCTATTAGTATGCAATATGTAATAAAATAGTTGTAAAATACAGAAAACTGCATCTGCACTGCAATAGTTATATAAAAACGCATACATGAAGATATTATATACCTATAGTAGGAATTAAACTTCTACAATATATATAGCATACAATGACTGACAATCACATATACATATCACTAAACATGTATGAAAGTAAAATGGATGGCATGTGGTAGGAATTAATCATCTACCACACATGACTGTTTAAATGAGATTATTGTAAGGGATAAGCAGTGGGAAATGATATTACTATCATCTACTAAGGCATTACATAAGAATGAAAATCAAATGTTATTTATTACTCAAATTGACAGATACCTGTTATACATTCTTATCAATAATAACAATTCAAATACAAGACTAGTTAGCTAAAACTTACATATACTTAATCAAACCCCGATCTAGCTTGTCTATGTAGCATGAGTGACTTCCACTCATAATTTATAGATTTACCAATTTAACATATTATTAAATAAAGTGGAAATAATATAACTAATGTACATGTTTTAATAGCATGGCAAGAGACTGTGCATAAAAGCTAATTGTCTTTTATAAACTAATTTATTACAATTAGTGCTGACTAAATTGTGGCATGATATCTAAACAGAATGAACTAGAATCTCTTGCCATACCTGCTTGTAAATAAATGAATTACATAACTATTCATTAACATATTTCATAAAATAGAAGATACTAATTAACTAAAGATTAGTTTAAAATTTATACTTATACTTTCAAAAGTTTACATTCAGTCTTTAGGTATTGGCAGCATTGATTCTTTAAAACCATAGCTATGATGGATGAAGATTTAAATCACTATTTAACATTTGTTTTGGATGCATAACTGTTAAATGGCTCTTGTTTTGGTGGCTAGTTCTTCCTATAGCACTGGATATCAGACATTTCTTCTTCTAAGGCAGATATATAGTGAACACAAATTCAGATGGTTCTTCATATGCAGTCAGCTTCTCTTTCGGAACTCAGCCATAGTTTTCTGACCTGCCCTCTGCCAGCTTGACAAAGCAAGGCAGATAATAGCTTCTCTACTCTTGCATGGTAGGCTTTCTGGAACTATTAGATAATAATTAATTAAAGCAGAATAATAATAATGGCTGAATGCTATTCACTGGCAGAATCAAGATAGAATAACAGAAAGATAATAATTAACACAGAATATAATTGAATACTAGAAAGATAATCATGAATGTAATTTCCAGCACTATTTATATGATTGGAAGTTATCTGTAAAATTAAAATCGATCTCTTGCAGTTTGGATCCTCTGATCTATACGATATAGATAACTCCATTACTTTTGCTGAAATCTGAATTTATTTGTCCAATACCCTATTTCCAACATATTTTTGAGTGACAATAAAAGTCTTTTTAATTAAATTATTTTAATCATTTATCTCCTAAATTGTAATCTAGCAATCTGTTTAAAAGCATTTTAATTACTTTTCCTAGAGTGTCATTTCCACCTTTTTAGTGTTAAAGAAAAACACCTTTTTCTTTCAAACCACTTTTAAGTTAAAATTAGAATCTATTATCTTTTTTAAATTTTAGAAAAATATTTTGTATTTAACCCAAACTAATTTTATAATTAATTACACCATATATCTCTATCTATGCATTTACAATATACAATTTAATTTTTATTTATAAAAATTTATTAGACCTTTGAACTTAATATATCTTCATAGCTTCAAAATCCACCAAAAACAAAGAAAACGATTTTACTTGGGTAGTACAATATAATACTTATATTTAAAAATTAGTCTTACAAAAAAAACATCTTATATATCTGCAAAAATCTAAACAAAATAATACTGAAAATAATGATATATCAGCCTGTGTTTTATGACCATAATAAAAAATGTAATTTTGGATTTGATTTTAGTTATAAAAATGTAAAGATATTATATATTGAAAAAAATAATAACAAACAAAAAATGTGAGGCGATGTTAATATACAAATATAAAAAATGCTTAATATTAATCGATAGGTAGCAAATGTAAAAATTAATGAATTATGGGAAAACTAAAAAAAGTTACTGTTTTCGAACATACCTTATTCGTTTGGTTTTAAAAGTTTTAAACTTAGTTGACAAAGATTACTTAGATAGTTGAAAGAGCTCCTATATGGATTAAAAGTCTGAATTTATATTACTGTATTTCTTTTATTATTTGAATATAAAATTATATATATATATATTATAACCCTTTGGTTTATTCCATCTAAACCAAATATGATAAACTTAAGTAATGATGGAAAAATTTTTTTTTAGATAAAGAAAAGTTAAAGTTTTGGCTTGAGAAAGTAATGGCTATATAGATTACAAGTAACAGATATAGAGACAGTTTGTGTGTTTGTCTGCAAGGTATTACTAAAGAGTTGCTGAGAAGTAAGAGTGAATCATTTTGTCAGTAGCTTTAGTTAACAGAGAATAAGTTTACAGTTATAGGAGATTGTGGTAGATATTTATGGTTATGATTATCTAAAAATTATAAATTTATATGCTTGAAATTATAAGCAATTGTGAGAGATATTTTGTTCTCATAATCTAAACAATCAGTTTTATGTTTGATAGTCTGTACAGTGTATGTGTGTGTGTAATGCAGACATATGGGTTGATTTTTTCTCTTTCCTTTAAAGAAACTGAAATAATTTTTTTCTTTAAATTATTAAAAATGTAAATCTAAATAAGAAATTATTTAGATGGAATGACTGTCGTCTTTGTTTGACCAAAACAAGTGTTAGCAAGCTTATGTTTTAATTATACTGTCTTTAAAACTAAATTTCATAAATTGACCAGAGACATGTTAATTAAAAGGATCTGGTTTAAGATCAAAGAGAAACGATTAGGAAGGATAACACCTTGGTGAGAGTAATGGCTCTGAATGGAAATTGTTTTATGACTAGACTTGGGAAGAAATCACTGGGGGAGGGGGTAACAGACTTTCTTTTTTCTTTTAAACTATAAAAACTAAAAGAACAAAGGAGAAGGGGAGAAAAAGAAACTTTTGCTGATTGAAACTAAGCTAGCTAACTATAACTAAAAATTAATATCTAAAAGTATATATTTTGTAAGTTTTTTAAAATTTTCTATACAATTTTAATAATGAAATCAAATTGCATAATAGACCCAAATATGAAGTTCTAATTCAAGAATCATGGTGCATATCTCTGTCTTCTCAAAATTAATCATGAAGAAGTCAACTTTTGATAAGTTATTGTCTGCTCAAATTTTATCCAATCTACTTATAAAATCTCCTATAAGGAGAAAATGGTCAAATTTCCTTTCTCAAATTAAAAGATCAATTCCATTTATATGGCTATTTAAGATTCGTTTAAAGAATTACAACGATCTTCTATTATAATGTTTTTAAAGAGAAAGTTTATTCATGTTAGTAATCAAAAGCTGTTTATTGCCATAGTTTGAACCTTTAAATATCTACAATCAAAGAAAAGAAGAAAGGAGAACAAAGTGAATCCAATCTCAGGAAGAATCGTCAAGTGGAAGGTAACAGCAGAACTTTTAAAATTTATTAACTATAACGTATCTACATTCTGATTTAAATATCTACAAATTTTAAAGTAACTAACTATCTACGTTTTATATCGATCTTGATTCAAATGACTGTCTGTGCGTTTTTAAGTAAAGTTAACTGTCTGAGGTGCAATTGATAGCTATCTCAAGTAAAATGAACCAAATATAGTAATTAATTAATGAACTGTGGAAGAAAAGAGAAATTTAGAGAGACTGTCTGTAATACTGATATTTATTCTTCATTTATTTCATTAATATAATATGTCATTTATTTATTTTTTTTATTATTATTATTATTAGTATTATATGTCATTTTTTGTTTATATGCTATGTAACACTCTGATCACTAGATTATTTAATTTAATATTTTGTTTATGTTTAAAATGTGAAGGAAAAAAAAAAATGATTTTGATACCATTTAAATATAGATGCTCACGTAGATTTAGACTTAAAAGTAAAGAGAGAAATGAGATAAATATTTTATTACTCTTAGTAAAATTTTAATCATGCTTAATAGTAAATATGAAGAGTGAGAGGATGGTCATAAAACCCATTATTATGCTGTGAGTGTTGATCTGTTATTGATATAGATATTAGGTATGTTATTGGCTTGACCGGTTAAAATTAAAATAATTCATCTATGTATTGATTTGAGATCCGGTTAGTCTTGTCATTATCTAGACTAGAATCGATGTATGTGTGGGCAGATTTAGAGTTATAAATGCTTATCATTACTAATGAAAGTAATCCTACCACCCAATGGATGAGAAGTGGTTGTCTCCAGATTTATAGATACCATAGCAGTTAGAGGACTAAGTTTCCATTTATTTATTAAGATAGGGAATCAGTAATAAAGTTACTGTTTAAGTACAGAAAATGTTGCAAGCCAATATAGGGAATAAGTGTCTAAGACAAGCTCTTTACACAATTCTGGATCTTAGGATAGATCTCTCCCTGGCTCAAGCAAATCGTTTAAGTTTAAAGTCGATACCGTTGTAGTTGTTATATTTCCCTTATCGAGTTATAGACGCTGTATGGTAATGTGGTGTGAAGAGAGTTTTTCTTATCTGAGACATACCAATGTTGCCCGGAAAGGATAAGGATTCAGTCAGATATATATGTATGAGGAAGATGACAAGGATTTTAAGTAATAAACTGACCGATCTAGATTGATTTGTTTTGAATGATGGTAAATTGAGGTCGTCAAGCTGGGTGGGCATACCGAACTAGTTACGATATATACAGTCAAAACGTAAAGATCTGACAAGCATGAATGTGAAAGTGTGGGTTTTGAATTTAAACCCGTTTGTAAGATTTAGTAGGGTAAATTTTGTGACGTATAATCCTTCTTCATTGGAAATGTGAAAATTATTACTTAATAAAATGATTTAAATTTTCAAATTATTTCACATTGCTGGTTAAGATAATTGAAACGAATATAATATTTTGGAATAGTCCAATAGACAATGTTTACGATAAAAGGAGGGGGAAGTAGAGATTTGTAGGTTTTCTTCTCTCTCAAGCTAAGATTTCTTAAAGCTAAAATATACGAAATTCTGTTTCCAGCGTCTGTATTTATGATTGTTATTAATCATTTATAATAAATGAATGGGTCAAAACCGAAAGTGAGTCATCCAAGAAATTAGTTAACTCAAACATAGATCAGAAGCATATATTTGTGGAACAATATTACAATTTAGTGTGTTTTGTTTTAATTTTATATTTATTATTTCATGTAATAAAGTTTTATTATTGTTATAAGATTACATTGTGTTTTGTGTTTTGGTGTTTCAAATATCTCCAGAATCCGTATATCCAGCACCTATATTTAAGGTAATATGAGTTATATTTTAAATTTAGTTAATTATTTTATAATGATGCTTTGTTTCCAAAATCGATTTGCAGTAGTTATTATTATCTGGTTTCCATATTCGATTCACATGGTCAATTTGACATTAATACTTTATTTTCATTATTGATTTACAATAGTAATTTAATACTGCCATATTTGAGTAATATAATTCATTTTATATAAGTCATTTTATAGACTTCAGTTTATATAATTTATTGTTATGATTAATTTGCTTAATCTAGTTTACGGTTATTTCCGTAATTTACTTTCATAAGTAAAATTTAATTAATTATCTGAATCATGTCCATGGTTTACTTCCATAGTTTACTTCAGCAAAATAAAATTTATTAAGGTTATCAATTAAAGATAAATTAGAAATAACAGAATAAAATGACAGGGAATAGTTAAATTAAGTTGATCAATTTAAATTTTGATTCATTGTAATGTGTTGAATGCTGGGAGCAGACATAAAATCCCTTTCCTGCTCTCAGGTGTTCAGAGTGATTCCCACTATTGAACTTTTATTAAAATTTATTTGGCAGATATGGGATCATATCCATTGCAATATAATCATTTATATGGGCACCTCTTGATAGATCTAGACCTTGAGAAAGAGCAATTCAATTTTGATCTCAGAGCTAGTTTGGAAGTCAAGTAGCTTAGTATAACAACATTATTATACTGTACTAAATTATTCCATTATTATAAATAGGGACCATGAATTTATAGTTGATCTAAGAATATATGTGAGAGAGAAATAAAAATAAGAACTCTCTGATTAGAGAACATAACACAGACATTCCGTGTTATATAATTGTAGCTATTGAATATAGATTATGAGTTCTTTGCATTTATTACAGAGTTATCTCCAGTCAGATAGAAATGAGAGCTGGTTACAATTTATAGCTGCAATTTGGCGCCCCCGGTATACATTTGATCCTAAATATATAAATTTTAACTGACTAGCTACTTGATATAAATGAGAGTTTTATTAAGATTAAACAAGTGAAAGGTGCACAGAGTAAGGTTAAAATCTAGCACCACAGATGAGGTTACAGTTTTGGCGCCACAAACGTGAGGCTATAGAGTTTAGCACTACTAAAGTTTGGCAGAAAAGGATGAGGTTACAGTTTTGGCTGCGCAACGTGAGGCTTGATGATGATCTGTTAGTGAGAATGCCCTTTATGAAAAAAAAAATGCTAGAGTTTTAGTGCCACAAAGTGAAGCTTGATAATGATGTGTTAAAGAGGATGATATACATTAAGATTGTCACGGCAATAAAAGTCTGATGATGATCTGGGGATGAGGATGCTAAAAGAGTAAAATAGGAATTGGTTTAAAAGTATAGAGTTGTAAAAATATATTAATTTTAGTGCTGCAAGATGGTCTATGGATGGAAGTAAAACTATAAAGATTTAAGAGTGTAATTCAGATATTATATATATTGCAAACCTAAGTGTGTGCGTAGATGATGGATAGTAAAACATCATCAGCAATCTGTTTGCTAGAGGATTAAATAAAATAAAATAAAAATGAAACGTTTATTTTGTGAATCGATCTATGATATTTGGAAATCAATCAATCAAACATAATTTTATCATCAATTATTAAAAGGTGTATGGAGTTCTGGATATTGAAACATTATAAAACACTTGTAGAATTTGAAGGTTGAGATTGCAGTGAATAGATAGATGGAGTGGATTTGTGGATCTTTTGTGCAGAACTTGTTGAGGGTGGATTTAGTTCAGGTTGATGGAGGGGAGAGGAGATGTGCACCAGTTTATTTAAATTTATAATTAAATATATATACTTAAGTTAGCTAGAAAGTTCAAAGATAAGTAAAAGAGAATGGAGTGTGTAGAGAGTGAAATAGAAAGTGAGGAAATCCCGGAATTAGTTCCCATAAGCCCAGAGGTAGCTGGAACTAGAATGATAGGTACAGATAACCAAACACTTCTCTTGATGATACAAGAGATAATGAAGGAAGAATTAAATAAATTCAATGAGAAATTTGAGGTTCAAAATGAGAAATCAGATGCTTTGAGTAAAGAATTAAATAAATTAAATGAGAAGTTAGATGCTGAAAAGGAAGAATTAAATAAATTAAATGAGAAGTTAGATGCTCAAAAGGAAGAATTAAATGAGAAATTAGATGCTCAAAATGAGAAATTAAAGAAGATAGATGCATTGGAAATCAAAATAGACGCTCAAAAACCTTGGTTAGATAGTCAGTTAAAGGCACTTAAAGATAGATGCAACCTAAAAAGTGCTCAATTAGAAAGAAAAATAGACATCTTAGAAAGTAAAGTGAAGGAGGCTATTGAGATTAATCAAAAAGATGCTCAAGAGTCATTAGAAAACTTAAATTTAGGAGTAAAAGAACAGATGAAGGATATGAGAGAAGATTTGGAGACAAAAATACAACAGACTGCAGAGCAATTAAGGAATGAGTTCAAACACGAAATTGACAAAAGATTAGCTTGTGATAGACATGAAATGAATGATCAGTTAGGTTGTCCCATAGAGGTAGACTGCAAAGAAGGCAAAATAGTTTTGGAGGATCATTTAGAAAATATAGAATGTAAGATAGTAGAAGTAAAGAAATATAGTAGTAGTGATATTATTAAAGAGGCCAGGATTAAAATAGAGCAAAATCAAGCTATATATAATTTAGATTTACAGTATGAAGAAATAAAATTTGACTGTAAAATAGCTGAAAAAGACAGCGATCATAATTTCTATGATTTAGAAATGAATGTTAAAGGAAATAAGGTAGAAGAGACTTGTCCATTGATAAGTAGTTTTAATACAAAGAAAAAAAAATTATAGTAAGTAAAACTTTGTCAGAGTATGGGTATAAGAGACAAAAGAGTGATTATGAGAATAAAGGCCTTAAGAAAGTTGCCATGAGTTTTACAACAAATATAAGTTGTAAAATGAAAATAGATTATATGGAACACATACTCTTTGAATTGCAACATAGTGGCAGTGAGTCGTGGGAAGACAGGAAGATAAAGTGCAAAATGAAAAATGTGTTCATAGAATCAAATTTACTTAACTGTAGTAATTTTCTGATGTTGGTTAGTGATGAGATAAAATGTAAAATGAAAAGTGGGGTCACCGGGTTTGATACCGTCCATTTATTTGATCACAGGACGTATATATGTTTGAATAGTAAAATTAAATGTAAAATGAAAACTCCTTTTGAAAATTTTCTTTAATAAATACAGTTTAATGATATTAGAGTTTGTTATTTAGATTATGGTTGGTTATTGGGTATTTTTTTTTGGGAATATAAAATCTTTGATGGGTTGGAACTAGAGGAACTTATAATGCACGTAGCTTGAAGCCTGTTCCATTAGAAACAGGATAAGCAGTGATAAAATAAAGTGTAAAATGAAAAGTGATGGTACTGGGTTCGATCCCGTCCATTTATTTGATCACATGACATCTATATGTTTAAATAGCAAAATTAAAGGTAAAATGAAAATTCCTTTTGAAAACTTGTCTTTAATAAATACAGTTTAATGATAGTAGAGTTTGTCATTTCGGTTATGATTGGTGATTAATATGAAAAAAAAAAAAAAAGAAAATTTTTATATAACGGTGGGGGTCTATAACCCTTTGGTTTATTCCATCTAAACCAAATATGATAAACTTAAGTAATGATGGAAAATTTTTTTTTTTTTGGATAAAGAAAAGTTAAAGTTTTGGCTTGAGAAAGTAATGGCTATATAGATTACAAGTAACAGATATAGAGACAGTTTGTGTGTTTGTCTGCAAGGTATTACTAAAGAGTTGCTGAGAAGTAAGAGTGAATCATTTTGTCAGTAGCTTTAGTTAACAGAGAATAAGTTTACAGTTATAGGAGATTGTGGTAGATATTTATGGTTATGATTATCTAAAAATTATAAATTTATATGCTTGAAATTATAAGCAATTGTGAGAGATATTTTGTTCTCATAATCTAAACAATCAGTTTTATGTTTGATAGTCTGTACAGTGTATGTGTGTGTGTAATGCAGACATATGGGTTGATTTTTTTCTCTTTCCTTTAAAGAAACTGAAATAATTTTTTCTTTAAATTATTAAAAATGTAAATCTAAATAAGAAATTATTTAGATGGAATGACTGTCGTCTTTGTTTGACCAAAACAAGTGTTAGCAAGCTTATGTTTTAATTATACCGTCTTTAAAACTAAATTTCATAAATTGACCAGAGACATGTTAATTAAAAAAGATCTGGTTTAAGATCAAAGAGAAACGATTAGGAAGGATAACACCTTGGTGAGAGTAATGGCTCTGAATGGAAATTGTTTTATGACTAGACTTGGGAAGAAATCACTGGGGGAGGGGGTAACAGACTTTCTTTTTTCTTTTAAACTATAAAAACTAAAAGAACAAAGGAGAAGGGGAGAGAAAAAGAAACTTTTGCTGATTGAAACTAAGCTAGCTAACTATAACTAAAAATTAATATCTAAAAGTATATATTTTGTAAGTTTTTTAAAATTTTCTATACAATTTTAATAATGAAATCAAATTGCATAATAGACCAAAATATGAAGTTCTAATTCAAGAATCATGGTGCATATCTCTGTCTTCTCAAAATTAATCATGAAGAAGTCAACTTTTGATAAGTTATTGTCTGCTCAAATTTTATCCAATCTACTTATAAAATCTCCTATAAGGAGAAAATGGTCAAATTTCTTCTATCAAATTAAAAGATCAATTCCATTTATATGGCTATTTAAGATTCGTTTAAAGAATTACAACGATCTTCTGTTATAATATTTTGAAAATAAAGTTTATTCATGTTAGTAATCAAAAGCTGCATATTGCCATAGTTTGAACCTTTAAATATCTACAATCAAAGAAAAGAAGAAAGGAGGACAAAGTGAATCCAATCTCAGGAAGAATCGTCAAGTGGAAGGTAACAGCAGAACTTTTAAATTTATTAACTATAATGCATCTACGTTCTGATTTAAATATCTACAAATTTTAAAGTAACTAACTATCTACGTTTTATATCTATCTTGATTCAAATGACTGTCTGTGCGTTTTTAAGTAAAGTTAACTGTCTGAGGTGCAATTGATAGCTATCTCAAGTAAAATGAACCAAATATAGTAATTAATTAATGAACTGTGGAAGAAAAGAGAAATTTAGAGAGACTGTCTGTAATACTGATATTTATTCTTCATTTATTTCATTAATATAATATGTCATTTATTTTTTTATTATTATTATTATTATTAGTATTATATGTCATTTTTTGTTTATATGCTATGTAACACTCTGATCACTAGATTATTTAATTTAATATTTTGTTTATGTTTAAAATGTGAAGGAAAGAAAAAAAAAGATTTTGATACCATTTAAATATAGATGCTCACGTAAATTTAGACTTAAAAGTAAAGAGAGAAATGAGATAAATATTTTATTACTCTTAGTAAAATTTTAATCATGCTTAATAGTAAATATGAAGAGTGAGAGGATGGTCATAAAACCCATTATTATGCTGTGAGTGTTGATCTGTTATTGATATAGATATTAGGTATGTTATTGGCTTGACCGGTTAAAATTAAAGTAATTCATCTATGTATTGATTTGAGATCCGGTTAGTCTTGTCATTATCTAGACTAGAATCGATGTATGTGTGGGCAGATTTAGAGTTATAAATGCTTATCATTACTAATGAAAGTAATCCTACCACCCAATGGATGAGAAATGGTTGTCTCCAGATTTATAGATACCATAGCAGTTAGAGGACTAAGTTTCCATTTATTTATTAAGATAGGGAATCAGTAATAAAGTTACTGTTTAAGTACAGAAAATGTTGCAAGCCAATATAGGGAATAAGTGTCTAAGACAAGCTCTTTACACAATTCTGGATCTTAGGATAGATCTCTCCCTGGCTCAAGCAAATCGTTTAAGTTTAAAGTCGATACCGTTGTAGTTGTTATATTTCCCTTATCGAGTTATAGACGCTGTATGGTAATGTGGTGTGAAGAGAGTTTTTCTTATCTGAGACATACCAATGTTGCCCGGAAAGGATAAGGATTCAGTCAGATATATATGTATGAGGAAGATGACAAGGATTTTAAGTAATAAACTGACCGATCTAGATTGATTTGTTTTGAATGATGGTAAATTGAGGTCGTCAAGCTGGGTGGGCATACCGAACTAGTTACGATATATACAGTCAAAACGTAAAGATCTGACAAGCATGAATGTGAAAGTGTGGGTTTTGAATTTAAACCCGTTTGTAAGATTTAGTAGGGTAAATTTTGTGACGTATAATCCTTCTTCATTGGAAATGTGAAAATTATTACTTAATAAAATGATTTAAATTTTCAAATTATTTCACATTGCTGGTTAAGATAATTGAAATGAATATAATATTTTGGAATAGTCCAATAGACAATGTTTACGATAAAAGGAGGGGGAAGTAGAGATTTGTAGGTTTTCTTCTCTCTCAAGCTAAGATTTCTTAAAGCTAAAATATACGAAATTCTGTTTCCAGCGTCTGTATTTATGATTGTTATTAATCATTTATAATAAATGAATGGGTCAAAACCGAAAGTGAGTCATCCAAGAAATTAGTTAACTCAAACATAGATCAGAAGCATATATTTGTGGAACAATATTACAATTTAGTGTGTTTTGTTTTAATTTTATATTTATTATTTCATGTAATAAAGTTTTATTATTGTTATAAGATTACATTGTGTTTTGTGTTTTGGTGTTTCAAATATCTCCAGAATCCGTATATCCAGCACCTATATTTAAGGTAATATGAGTTATATTTTAAATTTAGTTAATTATTTTATAACGATGCTTTGTTTCCAAAATCGATTTGCAGTAGTTATTATTATCTTGTTTCCATATTCGATTCACATGGTCAATTTGACATTAATACTTTATTTTCATTATTGATTTACAATAGTAATTTAATACTGCCATATTTGAGTAATATAATTCATTTTATATAAGTCATTTTATAGACTTCAGTTTATATAATTTATTGTTATGATTAATTTGCTTAATCTAGTTTACGGTTATTTCCGTAATTTACTTTCATAAGTAAAATTTAATTAATTATCTGAATCAGGTCCATGGTTTACTTCCATAGTTTACTTCAGCAAAATAAAATTTATTAAGGTTATCAATTAAAGATAAATTAGAAATAACAGAATAAAATGACAGGGAATAGTTAAATTAAGTTGCTCAATTTAAATTTTGATTCATTGTAATGTGTTGAATGCTGGGAGCAGACATAAAATCCCTTTCCTGCTCTCAGGTGTTCAGAGTGATTCCCACTATTGAACTTTTATTAAAATTTATTTGGCAGATATGGGATCATATCCATTGCAATATAATCATTTATATGGGCACCTCTTGATAGATCTAGACCTTGAGAAAGAGCAATTCAATTTTGATCTCAGAGCTAGTTTGGAAGTCAAGTAGCTTAGTATAACAACATTATTATACTGTACTAAATTATTCCATTATTAGAAATAGGGACCATGAATTTATAGTTGATCTAAGAATAGATGTGAGAGAGAAATAAGAATAAGAACTCTCTGATTAGAGAACATAACACAGACATTCCGTGTTATATAATTGTAGCTATTGAATATAGATTATGAGTTCTTTGCATTTATTACAGAGTTATCTCCAGTCAGATAGAAATGAGAGCTGGTTACAATTTATAGCTGCAATTTGGCGCCCCCGGTATACATTTGATCCTAAATATATAAATTTTAACTGACTAGCTACTTGATATAAATGAGAGTTTTATTAAGATTAAACAAGTGAAAGGTGCGCAGAGTAAGGTTAAAATCTAGCACCACAGATGAGGTTACAGTTTTAGCGCCACAAACGTGAGGCTATAGAGTCTAGCACCACAAATGAGGTTACAATATATATATAGTAATGTTGCTTCAATCACAATAATTCGTTTCAAAGCCTCTGTGGATGCTGAAAATCTATGAATAATAGCAAACATTATATATTGAATAAATAATACAAATAGTTTAAAAAATCAATTTTTATATAGTGAATTGATAATAGTTAAAAATGATGATGAAGACGAAGTTCTATTAGCTGTAGACAAACATGAATCATTACCCATATGACTAATAAGTGTCAAATCTGTACCTATCATGAGAGATTTGAAGGATTAAGCAAAGTCACTAGTTTGCTCTATTTCCTGGTTGGAATCTCTAGAAATTCTTTTATGATATTTTATTAATACATCAACTGTTTAAAAAAATCCATATGCTAAATAGATAGTGGTATTAATAAATATTATTAAGAATTCACCATACTAAAAACTTTTGCCCATGATTTATATTTCCACTTAATACCTTTGTTTGCTAGATGTCAGCCACTATTATTCCAAATACCAATTATGAGTAGATAAAGGTTGATTTTTAACAAATACTTCTTATAACAAATATTACTTAAACAGGTATTTGAATTATTAAAACAATTTTCTGTTTTACACTAAATATTAAATATATTGATCTAAGTAAGATTTGGAAGCTAATATAATATTGAAAGTAGCAGAAGTTTTATGTCTACCTATTAGTATCATATGGATATTTAATTCCTAAATAAAGTTATTATTTAGTGTAGTAGACTTTTATTAAAGTTTGTTTATAACATAAATTACATCGTTTGTTACAAGTAACTGTTGAATGAACTTTCATCATTTGTACATAAAATAAAAAATCTTATCACATTAAATACTAGTAAAATAACAAACTTATACTAAAATTCTATCACAAGCAATGTTTCGCTTATTATAAAACATTACATATTACATATAATAGACTAATCATTCCCATAATTCAGTTAAAATACCATTTACCTTTAATATCAAAGATACTAATGGGTAATTATTGAACTATTTATATGTAATCAAAGTTTTACAGCAACACTTTTATTATATTTAAATGTATTCATTTTGAAACCATATCAATGTACAAATGTCATACTATTCTCTCTTCTTGCATTTGTATTTCAATGAATCATCAAGTGAGTTTAGAGACTTGGAATATATAAATTTCTACATCAGAAATAACAAATAAATCAATCGTACATAAATATGTATGTGTAATGCGTGTGTATGAAATTAGCATAATTACATACCATAATCATAACCTAGAAATGAATTTCATTACAAAAAAGTTTAATTTTTTTCCATGTTACAATCATTCTTATAATTTATCAGTTAGTGTTGATTGGAAAATAGGTAGAATTTTTAATATTAAGATAAAAATATGAATGAAAAAGCATTAGCAACTACACTATCTAGCATTTGGTATAACTTGTGGATAATGCCTTCTTCACTGCTGCCCTTTGGAGAAAGAGTTGTTGAAAAATCTTTAATCTATATTCGACTATTTAAAAACTTTTTATTTTGTATGTGTGTATTTTCTTTTCTAAAAATTTTTATTGAATACTTACATGTATTCATGCAGGACTTGTAGTAATTAGAGACTAAAGTAAATGGTTTATATTTAATATATTTGTTGTTTTCAATAACATCTGTAAAAATAATAAAATAAAATAAAATTTAATATTAATGATATAGTATATATATAAAAGAGTATATGCATTTTTAATACAATATACAAAAATAATAATCTTAGATAATCTTGTAGTAATTAGCAATTTAAAAAAATATTATTTGAAATCTGTAAATTAAACGATCAACAAACACAGTTTTACAAAACTAATGACTTTAGCGGGCCGGCGCGGGGCGGCGCCCGCGCAAAGTTTTTTTGGGCCCCCCTCGGGGGGGGCCCCTTCTTTTTACCCTCGGGGGCCCCCCCCTCCCCCGCGCCCCCCTGTTGCCCCCCCCCCCCCTACATTAAATTTCTAATTTAATAAATTATAAAGTTCTTCTCATATTTTACAAATCACTATAATGATTGTGTCAATCTAAAGTCTAATAAATTCACATACCGTTAAGCACGGAATATATATTTTTTAAAAATCTCTATAAAGTCTTCTATTCTAAGAAGTGATTTCATTTATTTCATTGTGTTAATGAAATCGCTATTTGCGTTAAATACTTTTAAGGCCAAATTGAGGAGGAAGAAATAAGATCACTGATAGACTGATAGTTATTCAAAGACAGATAACTTGAATTGTTTGCCTGAAGGTTTGTGATGGTGGCATTTCAGTTGTAGATATAAGTTGAGCTATTTTCATCATTTACTATTAAATATTGAATGTCTTTAGAAAAATTATAAACATTATTTAAATTTTCCAACTACATTCAACTATTAGTAATAATATATCTTTTATTATATAACCCAACATTTCATGGTTTTTTCTCTTCTCTTCTTCGGGTATTTCTCTCTGACCAGTGATAGTATTAGAATAGAAATCAAACCTGGACCTTTAGGTTTTTGAATATTAAATATTAAGATAATGCTCTAGTCAACTGATCTTCATCCAGAAAGAAATATTAATAAATGAATGAATCTAGAAAAATAAAAACTAGCAGCCATCTTCTACATGTGGAAAATATCAAAATTCGGACTGAATCTTACAGAATTCACAAGTGTAAACCCTTAAAGAATATTAACTGATCCTTCTGCATACAAAATATTAATATTTCTATGCTAAATACTGTGCAATTAAATCCCTACATGGTAAAACTTCATAAATTGTAACTCTATTTTGTCACTTCCAGTATTTGAATTTCTTATGATCACTTGAGCAATAAATGATTTGATTATTTTAAGCGTAATGAAAAGATAGGTGATTAATTTTTCATTACTAATAAGCATATTTTATTGGATATTTTAATGTTGATATTCTTATGTCTGAAAATGATGTCTAGTAGTATCAAATATTTGATAAAAGTCAAAGAAATATTATCCATAAATCTTGTCACAGGCATGACTGTCACTGCAATATTGTAAATTTCAGATTTTAAAAAAAATTATATGTAACATTAAGTGAAACATTTTAATGCTAATGGGTATTGTGCATAAATAATCCAAGACCAATGATACTATATGAGTATAAGTAGCAATTAACAGAAGCTAGGGAATCAGCTGAGTCAACAGTCATGCTTATTTTTAAATTGTGTAATTGGGTCTCTTTATTAAGAAATTCTCCTATCTGGCATTTATATATGACCAGAGGTTCTTCAAAGATTTACCTAACAATCACTGTCTCTAGTAATATTAAAACTATTTACAAATCATTGTAGGGTAACAATAAAAAATGCAATAATTTTATTGCAGATAGATATGTAAACTGATTTTGCATTAGAAAGCAGATCAAATAAAAAGGATTTATTTAGTCTAATTCAAAGAAATCTTTAATCTTTGTATAAGGCTGCATGCAATTAAAATTATATTTTTTTTAGATTTACTATCTATCAATATTTGTTTGGCTTAATAAATATTATAAGGAAGGTCTCAGTGATTAAGGCCAATTTCAAATTGATATTATCCTAATTTAAAAAGACTTTTCTCAATACAACAATACTTTTGTAATTTTAGTAGTCTTTTTTTTCTTATTAATAGGAGGGGGGCTAAATTTTAGCATTAGTTCTTGCAAATGATATATTTTAATTAAACTATTTAAGAAATCCATTTTTAAAAAAGTTTCTATTTTCTGAATCGGATTACAATTGAAGACTTGAGTTTTAAAAGATAAGGTCACATTTTTATCTTTTATATCCATGTTTTTATAAATCAATTTCTTCTTGATTTGCATAATTTAGATATTGATCATTTTTCAATAATTCATTATTAATTGTTGATGTGTCCATATGTATGATTATATACATTAAGACACAATGTTTTTAAATAATTAGAATAGCAAATAGTCCACAACAATTCTATTTCTACAGTTCGCTAATGTTCAATTCCCTCGATGTTCATTCAGGCTGGCTGCTACAAAAACGGTTCACAATGGGCAGTTTTACACTTACCTTGGCCCCAGTCCAGTTTAAACTGCACATGAACGCTTTGTGGTATAGCACTGCGACTGACCTTAAGCTCCTTACAACTTCTGTCTCTGCAACAGTCTACCAGTAACTCCACTTGAAAACTGCTGGAAACTCAACTCTTTATTCAGCTGCTATCCGGACGGTTTCCTCAGGCTACAGTCTTCCCATCTCTGTGGGCTCTTTCAGCTATACCAATGGACTACATTTCCACTGAGCACTGAACATTAACCGCAAGCACTGACACTAGATATCTCCTACTGGAATTGAACAGGAAAGTCTACTGGAGATGCACTCAAATACTCCCTGACATAGTTGTTACACAGTCTTTTTATAGCTTTCTGATAACTGCAGCAATTAATTACATTGTCCAATAAGGTAAAGTCTCTTATCTAGAAATATTTGCAATCAGCAAATATTTCTTGGAATTATCGTTCGCCATTATGTTAATGCCTTAATTAAATTCCTCAGTTATCAGTGCGCGATCTAAAAACAACCTCTTGAATAAATACTAGTTTTTCTGGAGAGCACAAACTTGCATTCAATTTTTACAAAATACAACAATTGTAAAATTGAATATATTGAATTTAAAACATTAAAAATTAGTTGGCATTTAATAAGTTAGAAATACTTTATTAGTAGTAGATACTTTGGTTTATTTATCTTCAACAATAGGAAAACAAAAAATAAATAAAATGAAGATATCGATTAACTATATAACTTTTCAATAAAACAGATCCTTGTAGTTTAATATCCATTGAGGAATTAAAGACTGTAAAATATTTTATCTGAAATGCTGATTTCTAGGAAACTGACATTTGAAAAGAGAGAACAAATTATAGTTGTTTTTTAAAGATATGCTTTCAAAAATATAAATTAAATTCAGTGGATATGATAATCTAAACTGGAAAACAAATTAAAAAGAGAGGAAGAATGATAATTTATAATGAGAAGTACTTTCAAAAAATCTTAAGAATAAAATAAAAGTTAGTAGAACTTAAAAAAAGTTAACACCGGGATTAGATCATTTAAAAGTTTATCATAATGACATTTTATTAGTATTTATGTATTGAACTATTGCTATCATCTAGTAATAGAAATAATCCAACATATTTAAGCAGTGAAATCATGTTGTATGTTGCCAAGCAAATGCAAGAAAAATATCAGGAACAAAACAAAGATTTGTACATTGTTTTTATTAATTTAGTTACGACATCTTCAATTAATCGAATAGGTTAATGGCATCATTTGAACTTAATTGATTGTAAATTAAAATGTGTTCATATTATTCAGCTGCTATAGAATGTATTGAGAAGGGTTATTACTATAATCTGAAGCAATTAAAATAAAAAGTGGTGTTAAACAAGGAAATGTACTTCTTCCAACATTGTTTTCAATTTTTATAACTGTCTTTGGCACTGTGTATAATGCCTTAATAAAAGAGGATCAAGATGTGATACATATTTGATAGTGAAATTTTAATTAGAATTGATTATAAGTGTTATGTCCATATGTATGACATTAAGACACTATGTTTTTAAGTAATCAGAATAACGAATAGTCTGGAACAACTCTATCTCTACAGTTCGCTAATATTCAATTCCCTCGATGTTCATTTCAAGCTGGCTGCTACAAAAACAGTTCACAATGGTCAAGGTTTACACACCTTGGCCCCAGTCCAGTTTAGCTGCACATGAATGCTTCATAGTACAGCACTGTGACTGACCTTAAGCTCCTTACAGCTTCTGTCTCTGCAACAGTCTACCAGTAGCTCGACTTGAAAACCACTGGAAACTCAACTTTTTATTCAGTTGCTATCCGGATGGTTTCCTCAGGCTCGGGTATCCCCATCTCTGTGGGCTCTTTCAGCTATACCTGTGGACTACATTTCCACTGAGCACTGTACATTAACCGCAAGCACTGATGTGAGATATCTCTTACTGGAATTGAACAGGATCGTCTACTGGAGATGCACTCAAATACTCCCCTTACGTAGTTGTTAACAGTCTTTTTATAGCTTTCTGATAACTGCAGCACTTAATCACATTGTCCAATAAGGTAACATCTTTTATCTAGAAATATTTGCAATCAGCAAATATTTCTTGGAATTATTGTCCACCATTATATTAATGCATTAATTAAATTTCTAAGTTATCAGTGCGCAATCTAAAAACAACATCTCGAATAAATATTAGTTTTTCTGGAGTGCACAAACTTGCATTCAATTTTTACAAAATACAACAATAAGCAAAACAAAAATTTTTGCTCTTTGACTTTTGGATTTACTGCAAACAGATGAGTGTGTTATCTTTTCCAGGTCAAAAAATGATTTACAAAATGAACTTAATGTGCTGAATGCCTCATTTGAAGACTGTTTAATAATTAATGTTCAAAAAAACATACATTCTTTATCAGCCATTGACTAAAGAAAAGTCCTCAACAATTTTTAGCTTGGAAAGTTATCAACTTGAGGATGTAAACCAATTTAATTACCTTGACAATTTGATAAGTAGAAAAGTAAACTTAAACCCTCAGGTGCAGTACAAACTCCAATATACTACTTCTGCTTTTTTACATGTTAAAACATAAGATGTTTTATCACAGGGGGGAAATGAGACTGGGTTAGTTGAATGTAAAACTGTTATTTTACTTAATTTATTGTTTTGAAGTAATATGTAAACATTTTATTGACACAATACAAAGGCATTCAAAAAGTTTCATTTAAAGACATTCATAAAATTTTAAAAATACAATAGCAAAATCATTAAACTCTGTTCTTCAACTTTCTTGATTCGATTCTTACTATCTAGTCCACTACTATAAAATTACACCTTTATAACAAATGAGCAAGTCAAGACTTTTTAAAATGTGTTTCAGTAAACTTGAGTGTAATTTTCATGGGAGATATTGGCCCCTTCATGTTATAAGAATTATCATAAAGACAGTCTAAAGAAGTGCAATGCCAATTGTTTTCATTGGAAAAATATGGCAGAGAACAAAATTGTGTTGAAGTATTTCAGAAATGAAACTTTTCTATTTAAAAAATTAAAAGATACCAAAATATCAAACAGAATATGGACCAGCATCAGTGGTGGCTGGTCATAAGCACTGTAGTGCTGCAGAATCCCAGAAAAAAAATTAATCATTAAATTTGTGCTTGAAAATATCAATAATATAACAATCATTTAATATTTTGCATAACTATTATGTAAATATAATAACTGTTTTTAAAAAGAATTCTTTTAAGGGATGCTTGAAATTTTATTCAAAAGCACTGCTAATTATGGCATTTCCAGAAATGTCTTTTTCAGTGAAATCTAGCCTGTTCTCTGAAGATTCATTTCCTTTTACCAACATGCATAACTAGCATCATTTGACTTTATCTTGTCACAGCATCAATGGTTATTTGAGCATGGTATTTTTACTTATTTTGGTTTCTCTCCAGAGCAAATAAATTTTTATTGTTTTCATTTAAGATGAGCATTAAAATATTCTGATTTATGACAGAAAAATATAAAATGATAAAAGAATATTATTTTAAATATTTATTAAGATGGGTGTTATTGTTAAATATATATATATTATCTCTCTCTATCTTTCATTCTATTTCTTCCATTTCTTTCTCTCCCTCCCTCTTATCATTTCTTTTTCCTTTTCATCCTCTTTTCTTTCTCATCTCTCCATTTTTATCTCTCCCATCCTCTCTTCCTCCATCCTTCCATCCTTTTCTCTTTCCTGTTTCTTCTTTTTCTTTATCTTCTTTTTTTCTATTGCTCCATAACTACCTACCTTTTCTTTTCTATTTTCTTTTTTTACATCTCATTCTTTATATTTATTTCTCTCCCCCTCCTTTTCTCTTCCCTCTTTCCCCCTCTTTTTCTCTTCTTCATATCTTTCTTTTGTCTATCCATATGTCTATCTATTTATCTATCTATCTTTCTGTCTGCTTATATATCTATCTATTCATTTATTTATCCATCTATCTCTTAATCTGTCACAACCCTAGTCATTTGATTTATTTGCTTATTCTGTCAATATAATTATGTCTATGTATATACATATGTAAATCACATGATCTTAGTTAATTTTTAAAATAAAGGTAATTAACCAATTGCCAAGACAGAACTTTTATAACAAATTGAAATCCTCACATGAACAAACCAATGTGTAAATTAACAATAAATTCCTTAACAACGGATTGATGATATTCTTTTGGTTTATTTTCAGTATTGGCTGGGGTTGTGTGATTTTATATGATAAACCAATTATCTATGTGCACTTATAGTTTAATATATATATACTGTAACTATATGGGTTTCATGGCATATAATAACATATTATGTGTGTACAAATATATATAAAGATGAAAGGAAAAGGAAAAATAAACACAGACAAAAATTTTGTTGATATTTTCTACATTTCCCTGAAATAAAATCACAGTAAAGAGTTAAATAATTTTGAATTTAAAATAAAATGTTATTATAAATTAAACAGTTAAAAAGGTCTAATTAATATTGTATTCTGATTCTGAAATTAAAACAATTGTTTTATGACAATAGATATGATAATTTCAGAATGTCTATTATCTATTTTGGAAATCTTTTCCTTTAAGTAAAACTTGTAGATCATAAATTTGATAAAATTTCAAAAGTAGCTTTAAATTAAAAGGATTAAAGTGGATTGAAATAATTAACTTTTTCTAATTAAAAGATAAGAAAAACATTTTTAAATTAATTAATGCCTTTTTTCTCCCAATTCTAGCTATAAAAAGAGTTCATAAAAAGGATACTTAGGTATTAGTCCTGCAACACAAAGCATGTATTAGACCTGCTGCACCTTTTCACATATCAATCTGCTGATAACTTTGTAATTTTCTGATCTGACCAAAATATCATGTACAAAGATCTTATACACAATATTTTTGCAAGAGTTGCAAAAAGTAACATGTACAGGGATCTTGTACATATTTTCACAAGATTTACTAAGTTATTGGCAGGTTGAATATTATGTGAAAAGGGTGTATTATGTCTAATACATGCTCCATGTTGCAGGACTAAAAATACCACTTTCACACAACTAAAAATATAAAATATGGAGCAGAATTATATATGACTTTCAATGAAAAAATATAAAATTTATAACAGTATAACAAAAATGGAGCAGAATTTAAATTTATAATAATAATAAAGATATATAAATTTGAGTAAGAAATCGATATTAAAAAGAACCTTTTAAAAAAATATTGATTTGCCTTACACAAATATTTATGACTTTCACATAAAAAACTTTAAAATTTATAACAATAGTAAATTGATATTAAAAAGAACATTTTAAAAATAAATATTGATTTGCCATACAAAAATATATATGACTTTCACACTGCAAAATTTATAACAACCCTAAAGATAAGAATTTCACAAAAGAAAAAGTTGATCTTAAAAAGTATATTTTCTCAGCCCAAAAATATGTAAAATATGAAATGCCATTATGCTAGTCCCAAAATGTTACTTTAAATGTGGACAAAGCAATCACTAAATTATTATTATATACAAAAAAACAAAATATATACATACACTACTTACCGTCTAATATATACCAGGAATTGTCGTGTTGAAACAAGCAATTTGGCATTTACATTTTTGACACAAAATGGAAATCTTAACTGAAAATTTTTCCCAAAATGAAGTTTTGCTGAGCACATAATTATGCAGTATACCAGCTAAATGGTATTTTCCACAGAAATGCTAATAAATGGATGTATTTTTTTAAAAAACAAAAAAAATTCACAAAAATAAATTACAACACTTTTATTAACTTTTTATCCTGGTGGAAAATTTTTATGTCATTCAGAATGCAAATGAATGTATCATCATTTTTATGCAATCTATGCAACACATAAATTCATCCAGATGTGAGTTGAGGTGTTGCCTTGATGTCTCTTGCTGCTGCTTATTTTGCCATTTTGTGGAACCCCATAGACTTTCAATGCTTTGTGTGTAAACCCCAGTTTCTGGATTCATAAAGTTATATGTGTGGTTGATGCAGAAAAAGTCACAACTGACATTAGGAAGTTGTGAAAACAAAATAGAAAAGGCAAAACAACAAACACTATGTATATTTACACACTTAAAATCAAATGAACTGGAGTAACTCAGAAGGAGAAATAATGTAGAAATACTTGGATGAAGCAAAAACACAATTGAAATAAGGCTGTTGTCAGAAAAAAATCTGCATAATAACTGAAAATGTTGAAATATCAAAAAAGACCACATTTTGATAAAGAGAAACATGTTTTCACATAAGATTGGATAATATTGCAGGGTTTATTTCACTTAAATGTGACAAGATCACAAGATTATACATTTATTGCAGATTTGAAAAGGCATACCATCTCTCCTACATTGCAGGACTTAAGTACCATAAAAAGATAGAAGTAGTTGTTTTTTCCTAGAGTTCTTAAAGAAGTTGGCAGTTGTTGGTTTTCCATAGTAATTGTTTTTCCTAGAGTTGGTTAGTGGGTTTCCAGAGTTATACAAATAGTTACCATGAAAAAATAAATAAAGGCAAGGACAGCAAGTTCAGAAGCTACTCCATAGTTCACTAAGGCAGAGTTTGAATTCACATGGAAGTAAAAGGGTCACCTTCCAATATTTCAAAGCCCCAGGGTAGATGAAAATGACTTGCTTGCTTGAAGTCTAAGTGAAACCAATTGAATGACATCAGTTATGTGATTATATTTTTGCCAATGAGAACAATCTTGTACTGGCTCCCAATAAAAGAATTCATCAGCTGGCTCAAAAATTAATTATACATATGCTGTTTTATCTATATATATAGAAGCACAGATAAATTTAAATATACAAAGCACAGCTAGTGAGTAGCATAGTGTTACATATAATGACAATGAAATTTTAAATAATTTTTTTAGTTAAAATGATACTTTTTAAAAGTGAGATATATAATTGAGAATATTATTTTAAATTGTTTATTGAAAAAAAAGACATTTAAAATCTATATTTTAAAAAAGGTAAAGCAAGTAAATAAGTTTTGTTTGACTGAAGAATTAATACATTGATGATCATAGTTTTAAAAAAAAAGAAGAAATAAAAAAACTCTTTTTAGATTAGAAAAAAATATACCTGCTGTATTATTTTTAAAGATGTTTATAATTGGTTAATCAAGAAAGACCTAACAAAAAATAAACTTTTATCAATTATTATACCGCACATATGTGCACAGATATATATATATATTATAAATATTTGAAAACCAGGCACTCTTCACAAACCTGGGAGCTTAATTGTAAGTATAGGTGAAATACATATATTGGTGATTATTTATCTTTTCTACATGTGTGGAGTTATGTGTATCAGTTCTATGAGATAGTGTGGATAGTAGAAGGGTGCTTCAAAATCTAAATTCAAATCCCCTATACTTATATGTATTTTATGTAAACCTAGTATAAGGTATTTGTATCATTAAAATGTGATAACTTAAAATTTTAATTATTTATTTTATTTTTATATGATGAAAAAATATATTATAAATCTCCATGCATTATCCTGCTGGTAAGAATTTTAAAATCTTAAGTGAATCATTTAAGTGTAGAACATACATTGTACATACACCAATTCTTCAGACCACTTCAGTTTTTTTAAATTTTAGCAGCAGAGGGCACGGAGATTTACAATATTTACAAAATCATGCATTATCAGAGATTGACTTTGTTTAAATGATTTCAAAATTTTCAGTGCTTTGTACTAATAGATTTATATATATGTTTATGTAAACCTAGTATGAGATATTTTCATCATAAAAATATGATAACTTAAAATTTTTATTATTTTATGGCAAATCAAACCTGCAATGCCGGAGCCTGAAACATCTACTCTGAAATGTGAACTGTTCCAAGAAATGCTCTCCTGAACAAAGATCTGCTATTTTACCAATGAATCTGTTTCCAACCCAAGTCTATTTATGCACATTTAATCCTATGGTAAAATACCTAAATTGACACCAGCTGATGAATTTTTAATTAATTAGTTTGCTTCTATTTCCAAATTACACTGTAAGCCTTTTATGTTTTATTTAATGTTCAAAACTGTTGTATATATGTTAAATGTCTATACCAGTGGTCTTCAACCTTTTCACACCTGTGGATCGGTAAAAATAAGGATAAGGTTTGTGGACCGGCAAAAATAAGGATAAGGTTTCATAGACCAGCAGAAGTCTATAGATAAATTTTCTTAAAGATGTAAACAGCTTAGCCTTAGATGAAGATATATATATATATATATGGAGTTTGTATAATAAAAAACTTTTTTTTTTTAATTTTGAATTTTTTGGCGTGACAATATGTTTTTTTAATTTGTTATTTTGATTTAGATTAATTTGCCAAGCTTGTATCAAACTCAGCGAGTAAATTTAAATTTAATTGCTCATAGTTTTCTCATATTACACCAGGGAAATGTAAATTTCTTTAAAATTAATTGTTCAGCTCACTTAGTTTTATACCAGTTATTTGATTATTTCTAACTATTTTACTCTTAACCCTCATCTCATTATTAAGTTGTTTTACCGTCCAGTAATTAAATCTCACCAGAAATGAGTTTAATATTTAATTGAAATCATATTATAAGTTATAACATGTACAAAGACACTTAGAGGCATGTGATAGAAACCCATTTAGTCCATTTTAGTTTTAGAATTTTGCCCATATAACTTTGATCATTATTAGTTAATTGTTGGGGGGAGGGGTTGTGTTGAGCATTCCATTACACTGGACAGCAGATTGTTTAAAATCAGGTATTAATTTATTATGGTCATTAGTGACCGATTTATCTATGCTTAGGCATTATACGTATATAGTTGCCATCATTTATTTATTAATTTTTTTACTTTGCCATATACTTCAGAATCTTCAGAATGGACCAATCCCACCCTTATCCCTCACAAAGTAGATGCTTTTCCTAATAGGGATTCGACTTTAGGCACTTCTAATAAATCAGTGTATGGGAACAAATGGATGAACCAGTCCAACATGCTATCCGGTGCCACTATTCTTCTTAGATATATTTTGATTATTGGGCTAGCATATCTTTTTTTATGCAAACATGACAAAGCCACCCAGAGTATCTTAAGTAATCTCATTCTTACAAGCGATGAGAAACTATAACGAATACTGCCTTCATTACTATCCATTTCTTTATAGACCTGCAATGCTCTCTGTCATCCATAATCGCATGCCATTTGCCACCCATTCTATTTAATCATTTTGGTTAAATTATATAATTGCGGCTTATGTTAGGCTGAACTATCTTACTCCCACTCATCCAGTCAGTCTTCATGACTTAGTAGCACATATCCACATGTGCAATCAGAATCATGCATTATAAAATCTTACTTATGTCTCATATTATAATAAACTAATTGTTGTAAATTTGTAATATTTTAGATGAGCATAAGCCACTATGTATCATCAATGATTTAATTAAATTCTTCCATAACCTTGGCATATTAACCAACCCGCTTTATATTTATATATTAATTGCACCAACCACCATATGTTTAGCTGCACCTATAATCTTATTTATATATGTTAAATTGTATAGCAATTGCACTCGCTAATTTTTTTTTATGTTAAAACAAACATTTATCTAATTGTGTATGGTCTCGAATGACCTATTTACTTAATTCAGAAGTGCATAATTGCAAAATAAATTATTATCAGATACGTAACCTCAATTGTATAGACATCCAAAGCTTATGTTGTTTTATTAATATATATATATATATATATATACTTAATAAATTTATTCTAGATCATTTGTCTGTATTCTTGCATTTATTATTTATTACGTGAATCTCTATTATTTACTATTTTATGAGACATAAAATTCTCTATTTGAATCAGATGTTTAAATTCAAACCCTTTGTTAATGTTGCCTTGAATATTATTACTGCTCCGATCATTAACCAATGTCAAACAACAGTCTGTACCATTCTTGAATGGTTATAGTTTATAGAAGTTATTAATTACCCCCATTAAATATATATATATTGTTTCAAGTCTCCTGTTCTCATTGCTGGGCCTGGATTAATGAAAAGCTTGTTAGTATCATCAAAAGCATTGTTCATGTAGTCATAGACACTGGAGCACAGGTAAGTAGGTTGATATTTGGTACTGTTCCTGACTTATGTATCTTGCACATACTAGATGGATATACGTTTGCTTGGATTCTAGGTCTTGTTGAATGAACACATGATTTTGACCGGTCCAAAGACAATGCTCTACTCAACTGAGCAATTATAGTATGGATTTTAAAAACATTCTCTTATTTTTCTCTTTTATTTTCCTTGCATATATATATATGGCTGCAGAAAGGAGTTTGCTATATATATATATATATATATATATATATATATATATATATATGGCTGCAGAAAGGAGTTTGCTATTAACTGAAAGGAGACCCTTTGATTCCTCTTGGAGGCCTTAAAGGAACTGAGCAGGGCAAATTCCTAATGTCCACTCCATACGTTCTTGTCGTTGCAGCTGTTATTACTATATGTTTATTCATATAGTATACGAACATGGATGGGCTGCTCACCAACACGCATTAGCCAGCGTGGTGAGTTTATTGGCTTTTTACCTCTGAGTTTAAGATCAAGAAACACCATGGTCTTTCTTCTCAGTGCCTGATAAGGCAGAATGAATGTTTGTGTAAATGATAAAGATTTTTCCCAATTATACAATTATGACAGACAAAAATAAAGCATGGCCCTTAATCCCAGGAGGCTGTAAAGTCACCAACCAAGGCAGCGGTTGGTGGCCGAAGGCGGAGGGTGCTAAGAATATCCTGGAGGCGGACCCAGGCTGCCATTTGATGACGACTTTTTATTTAGGTACTTACAACTGCAGATCACTTTCAAGTGAAGGAAGATTGCAAGAATTAGAAGAAGAACTCTCTTATATTAAATGGGATATTATTGGACTTTGTGAAGTTAGAAGAAAAGGTGAAGAGACAATTGATTTAAAAAGTGGACATATGCTCTATTATAAAGGCACAAATATTGGAAATACAAGTGGAGTAGGATTCGTTATAAATAAAAAGTGGAAGAACAATATTGTGGAGATAGATGGTGTATCAGACAGAGTGGCAAGATTAGTTATACAACTTAATAGCAGATATCAAATGCAGATAATTCAGGTTTATGCCCCAACAAGTTCTCACAGTGATGAAGTAGTAGAAGATTTTTATATGGATGTACAAAAGGCTTTTGATCAGAGTAAACAACATTTTAAAATTGTTATGGGAGATTTTAATGCTAGAATTGGTAAACAAATGAAAGATGAAAGTATTGTAGGTAATTTTGGTTATGGTAATAGAAATGAGAGAGGACATAGACTTGTGGAGTTTGCAGAGAAGGAAAAACTTTATATTATTAATTCTTTTTTTGAGAAAAATGTTAGAAGGAAATGGACATGGAAGCATCCAAATGAAGGTACAGCAGAATTGGATTATATTTTGACTAACAGGAAATACATATTTCAAGATTGTAATGTTCTTAATAAATTTAACACAGGAAGTGATCATCGATTAGTAAGGGGTAAGATACATGTTAATGTAAAACTAGAGAGACAAAAATTATTAAGAAAAACTATATTTACAGTTGATATTCCTAATCTTCAGAAACATTCTAATGAGTTTAAATTAGAACTTACAAATCGGTTTCAAGTATTAGTAGATTTTGAACATGATTCAGATTTGAATGAAATTAATATGAAAATAACTGATACACTTTTAAAAACTGCAACAAAGATAGCTGGTAGAAAAAAGCAGCAATTGACTAATAAAATTTCTGCTGAGACTAGAGAACTTATGAAGAAAAGAAGGAATATGAAGATATGCAAGAATGATGCATTAAAAAGAATTGAATATCTCGAATTTTGTAAAATGGTGCGGAAAAGAGTTGAAAATGATATAAGAAAGTATAACTGTGAACTAGCAAGAAAAGCTGTAGAAGAAAATAAAAGTCTTAAGAATGTAAAACAACATTTTGGTATTGGTAGGAAATTTATATCTGCAATAAGGAAAAACGATGGAATTATTACTAAAAAGAGGGATGACATTATGAAATTGGTAGAAGATTTTTATCAAGAATTATATAGTAATAAAGAACAAGTACCTCCTATATCTATTACATCTTCCGAATTGCCCAGAATTTTAAATGAAGAAGTGAGAAATGCAATTAAATGTATGAAAAAAGGAAAGGCTCCAGGTAATGATGGAATTATAATTGATATATTAAAAGAAGCAGGTGAAGAAACAGAAAAAATATTAGCAAAGTTATATACCAAATGTCTAAATGATAAAGATGTACCGGATGATTGGAAGAATGCAGTAATAATATTAATATTTAAAAAAGGTGATAAAGAAGATATTAGAAATTACAGACCTATCAGCCTTTTATCAGTTTTATATAAAATTTTTACCAAGATAATTACAACTCGTCTACAGAGAACATTGGATTTTCACCAACCAAGAGAACAAGCTGGATTTAAAAGTGGTTTTAGTACAGTAGATCATATCTAGGTATTGAGGGAAGTTATAGAAAGAACAAATGAATATGAGTTGTCATTATGTTTTGGATTTTTAGATTATGAAAAGGCATTTGATTCTTAAACATTTCTTCAGTGATTAAAGCATTGGATCATCAAGGTATAGATCCAGGATATTGTCATATTTTAAAGAATATTTATAAAAATGCAACAGCAACAATTAGATTACATAATGATACTGGGAAAGTCAACATTGAGAAAGGTGTAAGACAAGGTGACTCCATATCTCCAAAACTTTTTACAGCAGTGCTTCAAGAAGTATTTTGTGGATTAAAATGGGAAACTAAAGGAGTGAAAGTAATTGGAGATTATTTAAGTCATTTAGATTTTGCAGATGATGTAGTTGTTTTTGCAAATAATGCTTCTGAGCTGCAGGAAATGTTGCAGGAGTTATCAGATGAAAGTAGGAAAGTAGGACTAAAGATAAATGTTAAAAAGACTAAAGTAATGTTTAATCGATTTGCTCAAAATATGAAAATAAAGATTGATTATGATGAATTATAAGAATTTAAGAGTTACAAATACCTTGGTCAGATTATTAATACAGATGGAAACATAATAGAGGAAATTAATCATAGAATTAAACTTGGTTGGAGTGCTTTTGGTAGAAATAACTTGATATTAAAAGGAAATATGCCTATGTGTTTGAAAAGAAAGGTTTTTAACAAATGTGTTTTACCAGTTCTTACTTATGGATCTGAGACTTGGACACTTAATAGAAGATCAATACAGAGACTTCAGACCACTCAAAGAAGTATGGAGAGATGTATGTTGGGAGTAACAAGAAGAGATCGAAAACGCAATGTATGGGTAAGAGAACAAACAGGTGTTACTAACCTCATTGAAAAAATTAAAAGATTGAAGTGGAGTTGGGCTGGACATATTGCTAGAAGAGATGATAATAGATGGACAATTGAAATTTTAAACTGGATTCCAAGAGATTGTAAAAGACCCAGAAGGAGACCACATGTAAAATGGATGGATGAAATAAGAAAATGTGTAGGGGTGATGTGGAGAAGAGAAGCTAAAGATCGGAGAAGATGGATTAAACTTGGAGAGACCTTCATCCTGCAGTGGATTGATAATGGTTGATCTTCATCCTGCAGTGGATTGATAAAGCTCTGATGAAGACTGCTAGACAGTCAAAACTGTAAGGAAAATAAAGAAGTTTTTTTTTAAGAAAATTTGTTTGCATTGAAGTGTATATGAAAAAGTATTATAAGCAATGTATTTATATGATTTTAAAAATACTGAAATTTGTAAAAATGATAATAATGATTTTATTTTAGTTGATTACTCAAAAAAGAATAAAAAGTATGGGTCAATATATATTATAAAATACAAGTCTAAAATTGTAGTAACAGGAACTGGTTTTTGTAATAATTTTAAAGCTATTAAACCAAAAGATATATATATTGTACCGGTCAAAACATGTTTTTATCCATCTAACATCTCATACTGGAACTCACAAAATGTACTTCAAACCCAGCCAAGCCTGAGATTTAGGTCAGGGACCAACCTGGATTCGAACCCACTCTTCAAGCTCTAAATCAAACATCTAATGGATAACATAACAATGATGGCTCATGAGAATTAATTCTTAAATCCGACCCACTAGCAGAGCGGAGAAGACAATTAGACTCATGGACTTAAACATATATATTAACAAATTTAATACTAGAGACGTTCCTATGATAAAATCTAATATATTTAATTAAAAGGGATTTACTAATGAATAGCTATAATCAATTAATGAATTGGATTGATTTAATAATGAGACAGAAACTGATATATGATGAATTAGTAATATATTTATTGACAATTACATATATATTTTGATATAACCCATAATTTAGCATTGGATAATGCACGCAGGCATTTTATTTATTAAGCAACATTACTCTAGGCAATTGTACAAACAATAATTAATGCTTGGGTTAAATAAATTTGTGGCTATTATTTAATGAAGCTAAATATTATGCTATATAATAAATCACTACATTCCATTTATTAGTTATGCCATTTCATAATCAATTCGAGTGGCTATTATACACGTAATCAAACCAAGTATGGAGTGAAGCTTAATAATACATCTGATTATGACAAATTTATATATTAAATATGGGCATATAAAGCATCCCAGATAGCTTTAGATTGAACAGGTTTTCAAGAATGCTTCAGTTCAATGCCAAAGACTGCATATTAGAGAGGTAGAGTTGGCTATATAGATTTTACTAATATGCTATGCACAAGTAAATATAATAGTAAAGTGGCTCTGTGGATGGATGAATAGATTTTAGGGTTTTCGTGACAAACACCGGTTTACCCAATAATCAATCATCCTGCTGCTAAAAGAGAACCTTGATTTGGTTCATAAGAGGTGGGGGGTTTACATGCTAAGCTGGCCCTTAGCTCAGTCTTAGCTACTGCACTACCCGATGGGCTGGACTCACCATGGCTCCATCTTAATATAGATCAAAAACAGCAAAATGATAAATATTAATAAATTTCACATCCGCCAAGCCAAAGTATATTATAAATTAAATACTATACCATACGTGAACACTAGTTTATCAGATTGATCAAAAGAACCAACTCTTCTGTAGCATGAAAAATGCATATATGTTACTGATGGGAATATATATATATATACTTTACTTTATCCCGTTCAATCTCTTCAGTTATCTATAATAAATAAACTCTTAAGGGGGAAAGTATACTTAAGGGACTTACAAATACTTTAATAAGAAAAATATACTTATGGTTACACTCCAGGCTAGTTTAATTTTTAGTAACATAATAATTAAAGGTTGCAAATTTGGATTTATAAGTCATATTTTATATTTACATTAATTAATTTACAAATGACAAAATAACAATGAGCACAAAAGGGTCGCCATTATTGATAAAATAGGGTTTTGAAACAGCGCACTAAATGATGCTATAATAAATACTAAGATTTTAAATAATATCTTCAAAAAAAACATATTTGTAACTAAATGCATGCTGTTTTGAAACATAGGCATAATTAATAATTTAAAAAAAGAAAAGTAAATATACTTGCAGTGATCAAGTTATATAGCAAAACATTAAATTAATAAAGAAATTTAGAAAAAGTAGATCATTTATAGTATTCAAATATTATACAACAATTTAGACAGAGTTTACATTAATATGGTTAGCTAATCTGATTTTGAAGAAATAATGATCATTTCATATTTTACACAGAGCTCTGCGATTTTTAATTAATATCAAAATGGTCCTCATATAGCTGGACTGGAGATACACAAGCTGGAATGAAGGTGAGCTCTTTTAGCAGATTATGGCATCTTCTATTTAGTTGGGAGACGATTTAAGATGGTATTCTTATAGCTGGACTGAGGTGCTTGAATTGGAATGAAGGTGAGTTCTTTGAGCGACTTATGGCATCTTCTATTTGTTATAAGCTTGTTAGGGCAATGTTGGTTGTTGCTTCGGCCTTGGGTGGATCAAACTTCGATGTTCCATCACGGGAAAGGCAGCAAATTCTTGCCTGTCTAGTAGGACATGGCAAAATTAAACAATTTCCAGCTTGGATAGTTACAGCTCTTCAAAGAAAAATTGAGTTCTTTTTCCCCTCTTAAAATATAGCCTATTTATACATTTCCACCTACCAAGCCTTAACACCTTTTGGAATTTCGTTTGCCTCAGGACCAATTGACTTAATTAACAAAATCATATAATCTGATTTTCTTCTATTGACAAGGTCTCTGAGATGTTATATTTCATTTACTTTTAAAAAAAGTTTAATTAAATATATAAATTATATAATTTTGATTCCGATTTCATTAATTAAATTCCTTTTTTAAGTGTTATAAATTTTTAAGGCTTAGCACATAATAATGGTACTCTGATTTAATGATAAAGTCTTTTGTTGCAAACAAATTCAATCAGTAAACTAGATTTTACTTTTACCCCACAGGTGCGGCCAAACCGATGACTTTTATTTTAACTTGATATAACCCCACAGGTGCGGCCAAACCGATGACTTTTATTTTAACTTGATATAAATAACTTTTAATATATTTTTTTTTACAAAAAAAAAAAAACAAATTGGACAGATTTAAAAAAAAATACTTTAGTTTCAGTTATATCTATAAAACATTAAATCTGAAAACCATAAACATATTTTAAAGAAAACATTTTATACTATTTTTATTTAATCTTAAATATATATATATATATGAATCATTCCATGGTTTAAATTATCCATCCACATACGAATATAATACAAATATGAAATTCAAAATTGACATAAATTAATAAAACATTTTATAACAAATTATGAGTATTTTCTATGCTATAATTTTATCAATCCTGTCTAATTATAGCATACTTTCATATGTAAATGGATGATGCCATTCAAGCAGCCATGATAGCAAATTTTACCGCTCGACTTATATATCGCATTTTGACATTTAAAATAGTTTCGAAACAAGTTCAGATGAGTAGGTCATTAGGTTGTTTGTGAAATGGAAAGCTGGCTGGGAGGTTTCCGTTTCAATATATATAGTAGAATCCATGTGGCTACTTCATAAAGTGATATTGAAATGTATATAAGTGACAAAATTAATAATACAATTGTTTGTTATAAATTAAAAAATTAAAATTATTCCTCATTTATATATCTGTTATGCAAGACTATTTTAATGATTTATTGAACTCGGAGTTCAGACCTGAAGATGCTTCATTATATCCATTCTATGACCCATTTTAAAAAATTATATTTAACTGGATCAGAAGATATTGGTCAACCAAAAGCTTTGGATAATTTTTCTCATGATGTACAAAAATAATGAGTGTGTAAATTGCATATATCAGAATATCAGAGGACTACTACTAAATTTAATAATATTTATTGTACAATCTTAATTGATAATTATAATTTGATTATGGCTAACAGAAACATGATTAAATAGTTCTTATTTAGATAGTCAATAAATTGATAGTAGATATCAGATTTTCAAAAAATCACTCATCTTTGATCAAAAAATGGAGGTGTTCTCATTGCTTTAAAAAAATGTTTTTTAATGAGTTTACTAGTGAAATTGATATTATTGACTTTATTTGGGTTGAGGTTTCCACTATCAGACAAAATTACATTATTAATTAATAATTTACATATTCCTCCAAATATTGTATTAAGTTAACTGCATTTGGCATACTAGTGGGGGTGAGTAATGTTCCATCTATATTGTCACCAAATGGGAATGGTTATTCCGATTATTTACAAAGAAGTCAAAGAGTCCTAGAATTTTTTAGCACATTTGGTTTGACTCAATTTAATTTTGTATGTAATGGTATTAATAAAATACATCATTTAATTTTGAATAATTTTAATTATTTAGATTGTAAAAAATGATCAGGCATTAATCGATGAGGACTTGCATCATTCATGTTTAGAATTTTTTGTAGATATAAATTTTATTAAAACGGTTAATGGTAGACAAAAATTTAAAAATTATTATTAAAAAAGGGATGATTATTTGAAGACTTTATTATGATGTTTCAAATTTTAGATGCAGAGACATTTGTTTCTTAAATGATAGTGATAAAGCAGAAGAGACATTTAATGATGTATATCAAACACCATAGATAGATGGATACTTCTATCCCAAACTAAAATTAATATGAATAGATATCCTATTTGGTTTTCTAGAATACCTATATTTCAAACTAAAAGTAGTATGAATAAATATTCTGTTTGGTTTTCTAGAACACATATTAATTATAATAAGAAAAAATAGGTATCAAAAATAGTATAGAAGACAAAATCAATATTTTATTTGAACAATTTTGTTTATTTTAGGAAATTATTATTTCAGTGTGAAGAAAAAGTCTGTCATTGTTTATATACTAATAATATGAAAACAAATATTAGATATGATCTGAAGCATTTTAGTCATTTTACAATTTTATTGACATCAGATTTAAATCAACGAATAATGAAATAACTATTTAAATGCAGAAAAGTTTAGAAAATAATTCTCTTATAATCACATTAATAGTTTTGTACCTATATGTGATGAAACTATAACTTTGCCTGTTGCTAATCATAGTAGATTTACAGATATTATTTAGAAAACTGAGATATCAAATGATGAAGTAATTGATGCTATTAATATAAAAGATAATAAATCTGTTTCTATTGCTGATACTATGTTCATTATTAAGGAATGTATAGGGTTTGTCAGTCCTGCTTTAAACCATATATTCATATGATCTTTATAAAAATGTGTATTTATGCATAAATGTTCTAGAATTGTTCCAACCTTTTAGTAAGAGCATAGAAATGATCCAAAACACTATAAGCCAATATTAGTGTTAGCAGTATTTCAATCATTTTTGAAAGATATATATATAATTCGGTTGTTTTCTATTCCCTAGTGTCAGCCACATGATGATACTATTTCTTGGTCAATTCCTAGAAATTTACCGTTTCAGTGGCCTACACCCAACCTAAGAAGCTTCTATTCTATGATAAAACACAGAGTCCCCACAGGTCTGGCTTTTTCTATGCTAAAAGCACAGACAAATGCCTTTATTGGCTGCCATAGTTGGTTGTATTATTAACTTTATCGTAATGCTAGAATGTCTATTTTCTCTATACTTTGGTGTGAGAGTGTGTGGATTTTAGCCTGTCGTAATTATTTAAAATTTCATTACAAAGGTTTTTTTTTTCAAGTGCTCTAACCTATTGTTACATTGTAACATTATTAACAATGTCCTGTAGGTTCCATTATGAATAGGTAACCCTCAAAAATTGCTCTTAAGGGTGAAGAATGGCAATATTTTGAGGATCACATGAAAAGTAACGTTTGCGTCCGTGACAAGTTACTTTTTATATATATACGCACAAACAAAAACAACCCAGTATCTGATTATTAGCAATTACTTGTTCAAAAAGAAAATTAGTTACTATTTAAATAAGATTAGTTTTTATAAGTACACACTAAAATACTGTCCAAAAAAAAAAGAAAGCAAATTAGTCAGGGTTTGATTTTTAAATGTAGTATTTGAATTACGGTACTTTTTATATCTACACAGTATTTACAAAAAAACCACTTTCTGATTAATTACTGTCCAAAAGAAACACAAATTAGTCAGCTATCATTTTTAAATTTAGTATTTAAATAACGGTACCTTTTTATCTAGACACACTAACAAAAAGAACCCACTTTCTGATTCATTACTGTCCAAAAAAAAGAATGCAAATTAGTTGGATATCATTTTTCAACTGAGTCTTTCAATGATGATCCTTTTTAGATATACACACTAACAAAAAGAACCCACTTTCTGATTAATTACTGTCCCCAAAAAAAAAGCAAATTAGTTGGGTATCATTTTAAAATTGTAGTGTGAATTTTTTCAATGTTGTGGGTAAATTGAATAATGTAGAATTGCATATTAGTTTCGATTGAAAAAAAGACCGTAACTTTTATATAATATATACACACACGCAAAGAAAATAAAACCCACTTTCTGATTAATTACTGTCAATATTCAAAAAAAAGTTATTCACAGGTATCATTTTTAAATTTAGTATTTAAATAATATTACGGCTTTTGATATCTACACACTAACAAAAACAATCCACTTTCTGATTCATTACTGTCCAAAAAAAAAAATGCAACATAGTCGGGTATCATTTTGAAATGTAGTATTTAAAGAATGGTACTTTTTATATATACACACTAACAAAAAGAACTCACTTTCTGATTAATTACTGTCCAAAAACAAAAAAAAAAAAAAAGCAAATTAGTCTGGTATCATTTGTAAATTTAGCGTGAATGTAGCAATTTTGTGTAAATTGAAAAGAAAATGTATAATTGCGTCTTATTTTCGATTTAAAAAATCCCATAACTTTTGATAGATACACATAAACAAAAACAACCCATTTTATGATTAATTACTGTCCAAAAAACATCAATTATTTGGCTATCATTTTTAAATTTAATGTGAATTTCTAAATTTTTTTTTTTTAAAATAGTAATATTATTTACTATTAGTTCCTCTAATTTCCTATTACAAAAACTAAAAAAGCCAATATTTATATAGAATCACAGGCCTGGCCCGGAATCGTAATATGTATGTGTTTTTGATTAGCATGAACGCCATCAAATGGCTGGCAGAAGGGAATAGAAAACAACCTATAATTCTTTATTTCAAATTTAAAAATGTATATCCAATTTTCAGCATGGATTTATTTCAAAATAGATTAAAGGTGACAAATCTGATAATAATGTATGATCATATAGATAATGCTTTAAATGAACAAAGTCTGTTTGGATATAATATATTTTAATCTTAATAAGGTTTTTTTGATATGGTGAATCATAGTATTTTATTATCTAAATTAGATTGTCTAAGTTTTCCTTCCTAGCTTTTATTATGGTTTAAAACCAAATTAAAATGGGAGTTTTTCGAGGAAGTATTCTTCAATCTATTTTTTCCATTACATACTTGATATATTTCAAATTTTTTAGCAATTGTAATATTTTACAATTTGCTGACGATATGATGTTATTTTTTAGAATTGGTCTTTTATCTGATCATTTAAGATTGCAGAATTCTATAAATAGTTTTGTGATTTGATGTAAAAAAAAATCAGATGATTGTTAATATTGAAAAAACATTCGATGTCTCATTTTGCTATAAAATTTTCCCTAGTTTTTTTCACTATTTGGTTAATAATATTGTTATTCATAAAATGGATAAGATAAAGGATTTGGGGATCTAGTTTTTTTTTTCATGTTTCATAGTATCGGCCGGCAAGTGAACCCACTAACCCAGGACAATTGCTTGTAAGGCCTTTGTGCTGACCTCTCGACCACCAACCAACTTTAATAGTAGTGGTCTTTTTCCAACCTTCATCAATGAAATTATCTTTAAATGCAGATTGGATTATAGCAAACTCAAAAAGGTTTCTCATAAGCAATTATGCATTTACTTATTTTACACTTGTTTCTATAATTGATTATTGTTCTGTAATTTGTAATTCTAACACAATGTGTTATAAGGATAGCTTGCAGAATATAATGAAAAAGCACTTTAAATATATAGACTTACAAATTACTTGTGGATTGTCATATATGTCTTATTTTTTTAAAATGTTGAATGATGTACTATTTCTAAGAAAAATTGTTTTATGTAAATTAATGTATCAGAATTTATTCATAATATAAATTGTAAAATTTCTAATATAAAGAGAAACAATGTCTTATTTTATAAACAAATAGTTTTGCTACTTGCTCAGCAAGCTTTGTGCTAAATGCTTAGCCAGAGAAAGCATTTAAAATATCTCTTGTTGAGCAATTAGAAAAGCTCTTTGTTTATATTTTACAAGCTTAAAAGAAATGGGGTCATGTGATATATGACTATTTTTTATTTTTTTATTTTTTATTGACTATTTAATGTCTTATTTTATATTCAAAAATATAATCACAATTTTTATATGTATAATTAGAATGGCCATGTTCTATAATAAAGATTTTTTTGCTTTGTTGATATGTTTCATTTAAATTTTCATGATTTCTTAAATCAACATAGACTAATACTTGGATTGTAAAAGCTGTACTATAATTGGATTGTTACTACTTTGTTAATACATGCTTAATAAAATTGAAGTAAATTTTAATATAAGAGGTGGTAATACCTCCACATTTTGTTGAAGCCATATATATATAAGCAGACGCCATAAGATTCATCTGTTCTTACTATTAAAATAATTTAGAAATATTCCAAGAACTACAAAGCACTTTACAATAAATTATTTGAAAGTTTGAAAAATCTTCCTGTTAGAAATTCAAAAAAGGCTTATTCATTTTTTAAAAGACTTTACCTTTAATCCGTTCTGCTACTTTATTATTAAGCTGATTGAACGGTCCATATGAAGTTTCATCTTTGGGAATTATTGTATTTTTAATAAACTTTCCACAGCTATACTGATAAAAATCATCACAAGGATTTATAGATCGATCCATAAAAGCTATAAAAATATCCGCTGTAAATTAAGTAAACAAAATAATATCAATTAAATATAAAAATTATACATTTTTTTTAATTAATCAAAACATGCATAAAATTTATTAACATTTGTCCATATATATTGTAACCCTCTCCCAACACCTCTCCTACCTTTCCTAACAACAAATACCCGAGGGCGCAAATTCTATAAATCATAGAATAAACTACTGGTCTGATTTTGCTTTAAAATTATTAATGAGGCTCTTAAATGATGTTCTACCTTAGTTTAGCTCAGTTGGGGGCTACAGAGGTCTATACGGTGTAAAATATATATTAGATGTGGGAGGAAACATTATGATTAATAGGAACAAAATATCTATTAAGCACTAAAATAAATAAATGATTGGAATTGGTAAAGTTCTACCATTTAAATTGACAAGCTATGGTCTATGCCTCATCTCCTCCCATCATTCACATGCATTGAACAATCTCTACTATGTGAGAAAATTAAATTAATAAAATAAAATGTAATGTTGATTAACTATACTAGCAAGTTGGAATTAAATATAAAATAAAACATAACATTACTTAACTTTTAATTGTATAGTAATTTAAACTAAGTAACTGACTTAATGTCTAATCTAAATAATAAGTTAATATCTAAGGGAATTAATTTATTGCATGGCTTAATTCTAAATCTATACTTTCCAACAACTACTAATTACTATTATAAAAGTAACGATATAAATTAAGCATTATTCTGATAAAATGGTAACAGTTAGATAATGAAAGAAATAGGGTGCATTTTGATTTCAATTCATCATCTAAATAATAACTAAATGATAAAATTTTCAGAGAATCATTAAATAATCAAACATTTCATACAGTGCTTGGATCACGGAAAGCAACATCATCAGATCTGAATATGTTCATCATTAAATTATGGAATAGTGCAACCATATCATCTTGGATATGTAAATGTGTGTGCATGAGTGGAAATATGAAATACAAATGCATATCAAAGAAGAATTCTGAACACAACTTTAAATAAATAAAACATTTATTTACAAGATAATTTAAACAAAAATTTGGTTTTATAATTTACGCATATACATGTTTTGGATGTTTCTAAAATCAATGGTTAAATGGTCTACATAAGAGCAAATAACATAAAGATAACTTTCTATATTTTATTTAACATATGCCAGCTATCAGTGCATTCTGATAGACTTATGGAAAAAACATTGTAATTCCAATACTAAAATAATAACATGAACTAAGCTTCCTGATATTTTACTTGCAAAATTGGCTCAAGCTATCAGTCAATTCTGATAAACATATGACACAGAAACATTATAATCCTACAATAAGATAATTAAATATAAAATTATTCTATATTTCATATTTTATTTTCAATACACTCAAGCTATCAATCACTTCTGATATGCTCATGAAATATAAAACTATTAAATACTGACATTAAAATTGTAAGATGAAACTAAAGTTCTTGGCATTTTACTTCAAATGCACATCAAATAAAATGAGATTTTTAATCTAAGAGTAAGAATAAGAGTAAGAGGTTAAAATATACTTTACAAATTAAATGAATAATTCTATTAATTAGCTACACCCTGTCTTCTCTTGCTTGCTCATTCAAATGAGGATTGAACATTGAGAGTCGATGGTATGAAATCTAAATAATTAATTTAAAATGATTTGAAACAGTAATTAAAGAGTTACACATTAATAATGAATTTCTCCATACCTTCTAAATTAATAATTTATGCATGTCTGAATTATGCTATCTGTCATAAAATAATTAATATAACTAAATCCAATTGGTTCACTTATGAAATTGGGATAAATATCAATACAGATGATGACAATGTCCAACCAAGCTTTAATACAAATTCTATTTCAGCTGTTCTGTGAGAAAAATCAATTCCACTTTTATTTTCCTTTTTTATCAGCAAACTATCTCACATTTGGCTATGAATAAAAGATGAAAAACATTCCATAGGGCACATGAGGAATAAAAGACTTTCCTAACTCTAGTCATTTAAATAACAATACACAATAGCTCCTAAGTCTAACTTCTGAGACTTAAAACAAACTGGTATGGACACAGTCTCATCATCAAAATAAGGAAAATATACTACTTGGCTTCTCATACCATAATTCGTAAAATACAACTACTAAATCTGGAGGATATAATCTACTCCTAACAAATATGTCAACAAGCTAGGGGAGATTTTTCTCAATCACAGACAATATACTATATAATCCACCCATGTAAAATACTCAAATAAATTAAGGGAGAGCTTATCTCCATCTCTGGCAATATACTATATAACATAAATACATTCATTCTGCATAACCACTAAATACAGTTCAATCTAAGCATAATAAAGAAATAATAAATTCAATCAATTTTTTTTTCTTAATAGTCTTTTTGTTTATTTTAGACTTCGTTGTTTTTTTTTCCATTTAGCTATATTTTATTCTAAGTGATTACGAGATGTAACATTTTTTTATCATTTATTTAGGTTTTCAATTTTAAATCTTTAATTATTTTCTTCATTTTAAGATAATTGCATTTTTTTTTTTAATTTACTTCTACAATTATTATAATTTCCAACTTTGAATATAAAATTACCCACACAACCAAAAATATATAATATTGTAGAAGCATGTTTCAATTTTACCATATTTTACATCTTTTTTCTTATTTAAATATTATAAAGAAATTGTTATATTTTAACACAATATTCTTCACATAATTTTAAATATTATATTTCTATTATAAGCTATTTATTTACTTCTTTACTTTAACACTACCAGTAAAGTTGGAAATTAGCAAAATAATTTTCTATAATCACCTTTTTCTAATTTTTCTATATTTTAGTCATTCCATTCCTATATTTCGTCATTCCCCTTCTATATTTATTTATATAAAACTAATTAAACAATCTATATAATTAGTTTAAAGTTATGACTTATAATTTGTTAAGTGCATACTCATTACCTAAGTAATATATATTAAGGCTATAACCTTAAGACTATGCGCCTAAATACAACAGTAGGGACATCTACAAATCTTAAAAGACAAGAGCAGCCATTCTTATCTTCTACCTACTTTTTAATTATATAGGCACATAGTCTTAAGGTTATAGCCTTAATATATATTACTATAATTAGTTTACTGACTTTTTGTCTCATATATCTATATAACACTTTTTTTTCTAATTTTTATATGATTATAAATCACTGAAAATCTTGAAATCATTAGATCGGAAATCGAACTCCAATAGCTATTACATTTAAATATTATAAAATCCCACAATTCACACATCTCCTGCGATAGATTAAATAGATTTGTACAATTCAAAATTTGATTATAACATCAATCACATAATAGACTCAAGCATGAAAGTTAGTGTATTTATAGAAATGCACTCTAAACTTAAATGATTAACTTACGTTTTTTAAACTCTTACTGACATGTGAGTACATGGAGATTTATAATATTTAAAAATAATAGCGCATTATCGGAATTCGACTTTCGATCTAATGATTTCAAGATTTTCAGCACATTATAATAATAGATATTAAAAATTAGCTATATGTTACATGTGTGTGTGTTAGATATGTGTGAAAACATTGTAAATGAAAATTATGAAGTATGGATAATTAAAGCAATAGCCGTTTTCAGTAAATCTCTTCTGAGATGTTATATTGATAATTCAATTTAGCTAAATAATTATTTGACAAAATTAGCTATTTGTCCATTTTTGAGATTCATAATTATGATTTTTACTAACTAATTAATAATATATGTTATAAAATTGAGTACCTGTTCTATTGCAACTTCGGGTATAGCAAACATTACTGTTTCTTGCTGAAATTAATAGTTTAAAAATATATTTTATAAAATGTACATGGCAAATGATTTAATTTTTAATAAAATAGATAAATATATTGTTAAATGTTTATTGTGACACTGAAATGTAATGATTTCTACTTATATTTTGCTCTATGTTGCTTTAGGAACTGCTCACTATCATTCTTCTTACAATCACAAATAACAAAGCTCTGGGCATTTTGTTTGTAGAATATAACATTAAACCAGCAATTCAATCAGAGAAATATAAATGCAAATAGATCAGACTTACAGGATTATTTTCAGCTCTAATAATTCCAACAGTATACTTTTTCTATTGTGCATTGTATAAATGCCCTTAATAACAATATGTAGATCCCAATCCTCTTGTAGACATGAAACCTGGCCAATTTCAATCACTGATAGTTTAAATATATTAAATGTGCTGTATATGTGTATTTGATATTTTTATACATATATATATACAATTGTAGAAACTTTCGAGAGAGAAAAAGATATAAACAAAAATATATAAGATACATTCTTTTTTTTTTATTGTAAATTGAAATTATAAACTATAGTAATTAATTAAAAAGATTAAAAGCTAAAATGAAACAATAGTTTAATTAGCGCAGTAGATTGTTGAAGCAAATTAAATAATTAAAAGGAAGGCTAACATTTTTTTCGATAATGACAATAACAAAATCAATATTTAATTAAAGTAGAATAAGAATTAATTACCTTCGAGCAAGTAAAATAATAACCTGATTGGATGTACAGTAATCAGCCAATCATCTCCGGAAATTAAGGAATAATGACAGTGCTCAGTTCTGAGGGATGAGACCACACTCTTATTCTTGGAGTTCTACCTGTGTATATGCATTGCAGTTAAGTAAATGTTTCCATATAGTAACTTCAACTGCTGGCTTCGGAACATCTCAAAAATCAGCTAGGGATTTAAACACGTTGTACCGATCTTTATTATTTTGTCTATGCCTTTGAGTCCAATGATATAATAACTGTATAATTATTAACTCTCTCCTTAATTGATTATATATATAAGCATTGCTACAAATTAAACCATATTTCATTATAGTCACTCATGATAGTGCATAGAAATCAATATCACTCATGGTAGTGCTTGATTTATTATTAGTACACTCGTGGAAGTGCATCTTTATATAGCTGGTCATTAGCAATTGATGCAGTCAGTCTAAAATCAGACCATCAACCTAAATAACAGTTTTAATTGAGTTAAAGAAGCATGCAAGTAGCAATAGGAGAATTCAACATCAGTGAGTCAAGTACTTGGTCCCTGTACATACAGCACGTGGAAAAATATTTATTCATCAACAAGGTCAAAGACGATAAATACAAAATTGCATTGTTATTGTGTTTTGTAGGCAAAGGAGTCATTGAGATTTCAAACTGGCTTATGGAACCTCTAATGTCAGAAGAATGCACATACAATCATATTAAGGAGCATTTAGCTAGCCATTTCAACCCTCGAGGCATATCGTGAGATGGAAATTTCATTCTAAAAACCAATGTTGGGAAGAAACTATCAAAGATTACAACATTTCTTTGTGTGATTTAGCAAAGAACTGTATGTACAGATCATTTTTGGATGAAGCCCTCCTTAAACAGCTGTTTACTGATATGTGCAATGATAGTCGAACAAATAGAAAATTAATAGTCTTACCTTTATACATTGCTTATACTCTGATCAACCCCATAATCGGTTGCCAATGGTTTAAAAGATTGGGAATCAAACTCGCAATAGTGAAAAAAGTCATACTAGAAAATAAAATGTCGGAGTCATGGATTTCGAGAGTGTTATGTGGTTACTATCTGAAAGGTCATTGTGTTTATGGAGATAGTTGCAGATATGGTCACATTAAATAATAATCATAACATAAATAACAATAAAGTAAAATCTAAGTCTGATCCAGTTCAGTCAAGCAACAACACGATCAGGTTGAATGAAAAGAGTAATAACAATCAGAAAACAACTGTGAAGATTAATGATGATACAAATATTAAAAATGATCTAGAAATTTTAAGTAAGTGAGATAATGAAATTGATAAAGACTATCACCAATCCAGTACCAACAAACACTACAAATATCAACTACAGGAATAAGTGTGGGTTAAGAATAACACCAATAAATTTTGTTTGAAAGCTGAAGTTATATGTCATTTGTCAAAACAAGTGATTGCAGTTTGGATGAGTAGTGGAAAAATACTTTTCCTTTGATTAATTTATCCTATCATTTAAATGCTTAATACTTAAGAATCCTACATTATAAAAATTTTATATTTTAAAGTATCAGATATTTATAAGTTAAGATCTTTGTACATTACATTAGAATACTATCAATGATAGCCAGCAAAGAAGTTAATAATTCTGGAAGAACTAATTGACTAGTGCTTTTAATATATTGTATAAAGAATTGTTAATTCATTGCTATTTTTGTATGCTTGTACTTTTTTTCTAATATTAAAATAATGATTTTATAGTTTTTATTCCAAAATTCCTATATTTGATCTCTTACACATAGTTCACACCTATGAAAATATCAGAATTATATTTTTATCACAATTTTTATAAATATAACCATATACATTTATATTTCCTAATATTATTCTTTAAATATTTTATATTATTTAATTTTTTTTTACAATTTTAATAAAGTAAACAAAATTTATTATTTGCCTTGTTTAACAATTTTTTGCAATTGTAAGTATATAACAATTTTTTACTATTAAAAGTTTCAAAACGTGTTGAATTGCTATTTTTTAATTATATCCATTTTTATATTTTGAAGACTGCCTTCTTTTGATAATTTATTGTAAATGTTAGTGATTGAACTGGATAACCCATGCTTTCTAACTATCTATGTCATGAATGGTCTTTCTTAACCCATACTTTTATTTCATGCTAATATAAAACCTCCAATTACATTTGAAGAAAATAATTATTTTTAGCTTTTTAGTACATATCAAATAAAGGCACTTAATATAAAATATTATATATATATTTCATATGATGGAATTAGAATCCATTATGTTGCCTTAATAAAATACTTTAATAAAAATATAAACAAATATTATAGACAACTACATTAATAAATATTTAATTTAAACAAGATTAAGAAAACTGCTATATTGAATATATGCCATCTGATTTCTTTTAACTCTACAGACATTTGGTGTCATCCGTGTCTTTTGATTGTTGATGGTAAATTTTATAAACTGTGTCCTTGATTTGTCATAATTTTTATGAAGCCTTTATTATTAAGGTTAAAGGATGCTAAGTTTCTGAATTTTGCACCAGGAATCGTGAATTTGAGTTGAAAGTCATCAGTTAAACATAAAATTTTTTAATAATTTTTAGGATTTAATTTGAACAATAAGTGTATGCTACGTTAATATAAATCGCGTGACTTTTTGATTTATTCTAACATCTTGAAAAGGTTCATTTTGAACTAAAATCGATTCGATGTAATAAGTTAAATATTTATTAATGTAGTTGTCTATAATATTTGTTTATATATATATAGAGAGAGGGGGGGACCTGTTGTGTCTTGCTCCCAGCTTTCCAAGTCTCACTCTTCTTGATCCCATTCTTTCAGTGGCAATAATATTTCGTTTTTCTCTTTTAATAAAATTTGGAGCAAAAAAAGACAGAAAAACTCTGAAGACTTTTTTATAGGCTGTTTATACATGGAATTATTTTCATCCATTCAATAGTTAAGTTGTTTCCTTTTATTTTTCAAGAATGTATTAAATACTTTCTTATCAGTTGGTGTGTTCCCATAATGCTGCCCTTTTGCAATTTTCTCACCTACTGATATTTTAGCTATTTAAATCTACTTTTGCCTGCTTATTTATTATTATATTTTTAACATAAAATGAAAATAGCAAAAGGTTATTAATAATACATAAATCATTCCAATAATAATCAATTATAGAATGCAAGTTATTACTTATTAATCATAGCAACCCTAATTTACCTTACAATTATATATATATATACAAATGAAACGTCTGTTAATTAAAAAACTATTGTAATAACAATAAAAGTAATAAATATAATAGTTAATTACTGCTATATTTATTATTTTTATTGCCGTTGAGAAAGGTTAAGGATTTAACTGAAGTACTTCTGCGGATTGAAAGACTGTATACAATAGTTAATTATTGTTATATTTATTATTTTTATAGTTTTATATATAGATAGTATAATCGATTTTAATATCCATCAATTTATTTGAAATCTACAAAAATTTTCAAAATAAAATATTGTTTGTCTATGAGGATAAATTTAAATTTTATTTTTCCTGCATTATCATATTATTTTTTGTTTTTTATTTAAAATATATTTAATGCACACATATTTTATTATTTTATTAATTAGGCTAGAGCAAGTTTCTTAGTAAATAAATAATTGTAAATAGACTTTTGTACAGATATGTTTCTGTAAGAATATAAGTTTTGTTTTACCCATAATTAATTATCAAATCATATATATTAGAATCTTATAAAAGAGTTGCCAAAAATGTTCACAATAAAGTATTACTGATAAGCTAAAATTAATAACTGAGGTGAAACTATAAGTTTATTATTAGTAAGCTTCTATTTTATGGACTTAGCGCTTTTGGAGCCCTTACAGCTCCATAATCATAGTCCTTTTTACATGCTGTTGATTCTATGCAAACACATGAAAATTACAACATCCACCTTTTCGAGACTGCGATGCACGTGTCTTTTCTGTTGATTGACATGGCATCGCTGGTGATGTAACATGCCTCTTTGATCTTCCTCTTTACATCGTTCCTCTCTGTGCATACGATGTCAGCTTTAGATGGCTCAAATCTATGGCTTTGCTCCTGCTGATGATCAGCAAATACTGAGCTGCCCTCTCCTTTAGTTGTAACTTTTGTATATATATATATGCTGAGCCAGTCTATTGCTCACTGTGGCTCGAGTTTCCCCATAATATACCGAATCACATCCTGTCTGCTGGCACACAATTTTATAAACGATATGGGGGGTTTCTTTATTTCTTTTGTCTTTGGTATTGTTGATGAGCCTATTTGTGTTTGGAGGGGTTCTGAATCCGAGTTTGAATTCCTTCTGTAATATTTTACTGAAATTTTTAGCTACTGTAGGTATATAGGGTATAATTAGATGTTGTCTGTCATCTTTTGTGTTTTGTTGCAGTCTTTTATGAAAGCTTGCAATCCTTTTGGTTATTGTTTTGTGATCAAAACCCATGCTTATTAAGTCCCTGATGTAGCTGGTGATGTTGTTTTTCCTGTCTGACTCCAATTTACACAGGTGGTGATTGCGAAATAAGAAGGCAGACAGCCCTGCAAGTTTGTGTGCTTTAGGGGATTTTGAGAGCGGATGGATGTAACCTCGGATGCATAAGGGTTTAATTATCATGGAATAAACAAATGCTAAATTCTCTCTCTTAATTTTCAAATCCAGATACCTGACCATGTTTTGCTCATCTTCGTGTGTGCAATTAAATATGAGATTGGAAAGAGCGTGGAGTTCATGTAAAATCTCCGTGATAGCATTTTCGGGTGCTGCCAAGATTATGTCGTCTACGTATCTGCTATAAATTATGTTTGGCACTGCTGTCTGGTACTTTGGAATCACCTGTTGTTCAAAGTGATCTAGCACAATGCTAGAAATGATGCCTCTAATGGGGAGTCCCATAGGCCATCCGTTGTTCATTCTGTACCATTTGTTTTCATATGACGCCAAAATATTTCCGTCCAGCCATTTCATGAAATCCACAATAAATCGTGCTTTGAGAGCCAGGCACTCCTTCCTGTATAACTCCTGTTCTATTATTCTAATTGATAATTGTCTGTCAATGAAGCGTATAGCTCTATGACATCCACTGCTGCCATCCTAAATTCATGCGGAATTGTTGCGTCTTTTATTTTGCTCACAAATTCAAATGATGATTTAATTGTGCATGAACCAAACCCTATATATTCAATCAACCATTCATTAACCAATTTGGCCACATTGAAATAGTGGATGCCATCAAAGTCCAACATTAGCCTTAGAGGTACTTCCTGTTTATGCAATTTTGCATTAGCAAAAATTCTCGGTTGTATGGTTGCAGAAGTCACATCTTTCAACAATAAAATAAATAGAGAGAAGTTTATCATCACGATTTTGCATGCACACAAAGACAAAGGCCTAAACAGAGCCGAATATTATAGAATATACCCATCTGCAACCGTACAACCGAGAATTTTTGCTAATGCAAAATTGCATAAACAGGAAGTACCTCTGAGGCTAATGTTGGACTTTGATGGCATCCACTATTTCAATGCAGCCAAATTGGTTAATGACTGGTTGATTGAATATATAGGGTTTGGTTCATGCACAATTAAATCATCATTTGAATTTGTGAGCAAAACAAAAGACGCGATTCCGCATGAATTTAGGATGGCAGCAGTGGATGTCACAGAGCTATACGGCTCCATCGACAGAGAATTATTAATTAGAATAATAGAACAGGAGTTATACAGGAAGGAGTGCCTGGCTCTCAAAGCACGATTTATTGTGGATTTCATGAAATGGCTGGACGGAAATATTTTGGCGTCATATGAAAACAAATGGTACAGAATGAACAATGGATGGCCTATGGGACTCCCCATTAGAGGCATCATTTCTAGCATTGTGCTAGATCACTTTGAACAACAGGTGATTCCAAAGTACCAGACAGCAGTGCCAAACATAATTTATAGCAGATACGTAGACGACATATTCTTGGCAGCACCCGAAAATGCTATCACGGAGATTTTACATGAACTCCACGCTCTTTCCAATCTCATATTTAATTGCACACATGAAGATGAGCAAAACATGGTCAGGTATCTGGATTTGAAAATTAAGAGAGAGAATTTAGCATTTGTTTATTCCATGATAATTAAACCCTTATGCATCCGAGGCTACATCCATCCGCTCTCAAAATCCCCTAAAGCACACAAACTTGCAGGGCTGTCTGCCTTCTTATTTCGCAATCACCACCTGTGTAAATTGGAGTCAGACAGGAAAAACAACATCACCAGCTACATCAGGGACTTAATAAGCGTGGGTTTTGATCACAAAACAATAACCAAAAGGATTGCAAGCTTTCATAAAAGACTGCAACAAAACACAAAAGATGACAGACAACATCTAATTATACCCTATATACCTACAGTAGCTAAAAATTTCAGTAAAATATTACAGAAGGAATTCAAACTCGGATTCAGAACCCCTCCAAACACGAATAGGCTCATCAACAACACCAAAGACAAAAGAAATAAAGAAACACCCCATATCGTTTATAAAATTGTGTGCCAGCAGACAGGATGTGATTCGGTATATTATGGGGAAACTCGAGCTACAGTGAGCAATAGACTGGCTCAGCATAGATATATATATATATATATATATACAAAAGCTACAACTAAAGGAGAGGGCAGCTCAGTATTTGATCATTAGCAGGAGCAAAGCCATAGATTTGACCCATCTAAAGCCAACATCATATGCACAGAGAGGAACGATGTCAAGAGGAAGATCAAAGAGGCATGTACATCACCAGCAATGCCATGTCAATCAACAGAAAAGACACGTGCTTTGTGGTCTCGAAAAGGTGGATGTTGTAATTTGCATGCATTTTCATAGAACCAACAGCATGTAAAAAGGACTATGATTTATGGAGCTGTAAGGGCTCCGAAAGCGCTAAGTCCATAAAATAGAAGCTTATTAATAATAAACTTACAGTTTCACCTCAGTTATTAATTTTAACTTATCAGTAATTTACAAAGTAAGGGTGAAATAAAATTCTTTATTACAATAAAGTATTGTTTATTTATGAGAAGAAATTCAAGCTCTATTTTTTTCTGTATTTAATAAGTCTGCATAAAATTATTTCATGAAATCCACCTTCATTCATTGTTTTTATGACATATATTTAATATGCACACACTACATTTTATTTTATTAATTGGGTCAGAGCAAATTTATTCTTATATAAATAATTATTAATCCTTTTTTTAGATACTGAATTCTTTATTATAAATACTTGTTCTGTGAGATTTTTAACAACAGTTTGTTCTTTTTTTTTTACAGAAGATCACATAGGGGAAATTGTAGTCCCTTGTTAACAGATTTGCATTTGGAATAGTTAGTGAACTGTCATTTGCTTCTGTTTCTGTTACATAAAACTGTAACTTGTGATTATATATATATATATTGTAACCATGCCATTTGCCACAGTCCTTTTTTAAATGATTTTAAAATAGCTAGTTTTGTACAAAAAAAAAAATTAAATTTTTATTAGTCAATAGTATTTTATATTAATTTTATGTGTAAGATAAGCTTAAACCTGCTATATAAAGGGTTACTAAACTTATCTAAAATATTTTAAAGTTATGTTAGTATAATTTTGGAATAAAAGTAGTATATAATTTATTATTTAAGATACATAATTAATTAATATCTGTCCTATTTAAAAAATATGATGTTAAAATAATAGTTTAATTGTAATATTTAATATTATATAATTTTTCTAATATGTTTAAATAATTTTATTTATTTAAATTATTATTTTAAATAATTATTATTTAAACTATTCTAGAATGTTCTAAAAATGATATCATAATCTGTAATATGTGTGTATGTGTTTAGGTGCACACATATTCTAGAACATTTGAAAGTAATTTTATTTCCTTGTTAATAAAATTTGATACAGAAAAATGTTACCAAATAATTGTTATAGATTTATTTTAAAGTGTAACGATTTTTGTTATAGTGTTTAAATAATATTTGAATTCTAAACTTATTATTAAAATTAGTAATAATATTTTGGGTTCTAAATAAGTGTATTTTATATTATAAAGTATTAAATAAAAGTATTAAATATGGAAAATTAATTAAGTAAAATTATTTTAGAAAATAAATTGTAGACAAAAATTTTAATCTTTATGTAGATTAGTGTCTGAGACAAATTTTATCTGCCAATCAAGTAACAAGAGAAAAAGATTGCAAATACAAGTGTTTTAACTCACTTTAGTCAGTCTAGCCTTAATTATTCTTTTTTATTATTTGCTTAATCATTTGATTAATTATTTGAATTTGTGTAAATCATTCAATTTTTTTTTTTTTTTAAATATTTGTATTTTCTTAGTAAAGTAGTGAAGTATAATTTTTTGAAATGATTTACAATATAAAATTTAATGTAATGTATCCATTATGGGGTAAAGAGCTCTGTCAGTGAAATTCATATCGAAACTTAATGAAACCATGATAATTTATCAAGACCAATACTAATTATCTAACTACTGCACAAATGCCAAGTATACAGTGTAAAACTGGAACTATATAACTAAGAAAAGTCTACATAAAACTTGTAAGAAATTTCTATTTAATTTTAGCTGTGTGAATGATCTGAAAGGACAATTTTATTTAATATTGACAATAAATCCTCATAAATATAAACTTTTGTGGAATTTATGTCGCTATTATTTTGAGGAGAATTCAAAATCTATCGGCAAAGTTATTATTCATTTAAAATGGAGAAAAGAATGAAAAATTATATTTTTCTAGTAAATTAATGTGTGATAATGAACTCTATAAATACGCATATAATTTTACATTATCTGAAAATGCGTCTGTAAATATTTTGCTACTAATTTTTTTTGTGTGTGAAAAGGGAAACAGCCTGAATGAATATTCTATTTTTTAATTATGTATAGAAAATTAAGAGAAAATGTTTTTAAAACGTTGCAGTAAATGATTTAACTGTTTACTTGTACTTTAGACAAATGAATATAGACATCGGGAAGGCAGGGGTGAATTTAAGTATGAGAATCTTAAATATTAAAGTACATTTAAAAATAATCTTCTATAGAAAAAAAAAGAAGGGGAAGTGCGTTTATAATATGATAATCTTTAAACCTGTCTATATGAGCTAATATAATCTTTATCCTAATAAATATTTTTTCATTATTAACTACTTATCTAACAACAGTGATCAGTTTGTTAAGAGCATGTAACAATTGTGGCATTTGCAAATGGCACAATGCAACAAATGCAAACTTATATCAACAATTTGAAGGGGAAAAAATCAAATATGGAAATATTACTTACGAAAATTTGCTTTAACTTACCTAAATTCTTTTCAATCGATAAATATAAATAGCAAATTAGAACATATAATACCATCAACCTTAAAAATAAATTATATATGTAATATAAAAATACTTTATGATAAAAAAATATCTAATAAATGAATGATTAATGATAAATGAATGTATATAGATTTTCACAAAATCAATATTTGGTATTATAGGTTCAAAATAATTTATTGTAAACTATAAAAAATCTTTCAGTACATATAAAAAACATTTAGTATATCTACAAATATAAAAATAAATTAAGCATAAATGATCATTAGTTTATTATGATCATTGTAGGTATTGCTTATAATAAACTTCTTTCATATACACTTCAATGCAAACAAATTTTCTTAAAAAACTTCTTAATTTCCTTACATTTTCGACTGTCCAGCAGTCTTCATCTGAGCTATAATATTTGAATAATATAAATACATAACTATCACTCATATTGAAGCTGTGCATATATATATATAAATATATATGCTGGCTTCACTATTCACTGTGGACTAACTAAGACCCTAAGTCCAACCACAGTGAAGGTATGTTTCTTTTTCAAACTAAATTTATCGTTTTCTCAAATAGTTGCCTAAATTAAAAGATTTAATAAAATAAAATATAGAAAATTAAAATTATAATTGCAATTATTTTTAAAATATATTTGGTAGAATTCGATGAATTTCTTAATTAAATAGAATCCATTAAGAAAAGGAATTTAATTAGTAAAACATTTTTCTGAATTAGATAAAAATAGATAATAGAAAAAATTTGAAACAATGGGCATGATTCGCTACTAATTAGCAGATTAAAAACATAATGGAAAAAGGGTATAAATAAAGAACTTTTCTTTTGTTCTTGGTCTTATGCTTGCTGGTAACCTGTGCTGAAGGTCAGAGAGAAATCTTAAAAATTTTGTTGGAAGAAATTTTGCTGAAAGATTGGACAATATAGCGAACTCTTGCTTGCTGTACTTACTTCAAGCTGCACTCTATTCTTTCAGCATATAAATAAAAGAATCCAGAAATGTGTTGCTCTGCAAAAATGCAGGGGTAACTTCTTTGCCTTCGCTCTCCTGAGCTGTTCCTGATGCAGGAGTCGTAATCATGTAAGCCAGCCAGAGAATAAAAGTATCTGCCCTCAAAAACATGGAAAAACAAATTTGAAGAACCGAGAAGACCTGCGGGGAAACATCAAATGAACTCATTTTGACCCACCCATCTAGTTACCGGTAACGTTCCCATAAATTATTAAAATATCTTTGTAATTTACAATTTCAATGTATATTTATGCTTTTCTATATACATATGTTTTTTAAATCTATGTATTCGAATCTTGTGAAATTATATTTCATTAATTGCTTTCTTTTCTTTTTTTTTATATCATAATGGGAGGGGTTATTATATATAATGGCAGCCATAGTTCTTATTAATTTAATTGAAAAATACTTCGTTTAACTTTCCGCCATTATACTCCCGTAATTAAGTTATTTATTTTATATAAATATTTATTTAGAAAGAAAAGGAAGCAAACCATAGAAAGTGCAAAACTATTTTAAAATCAAGATTTAAATTGCTAAATATTCTATTATAAAACTTTCCAAACCTTAACTTAGTTTTTACATATATATAAAAGAAAGATCCTTATTAAATGCCTGTATATTTTAGTCAATGAAGGGTTACAAATTTAAAGTTATATTTTAAAGAGCGTGAAATAAAATGTTCACATTTATATTTTAGTAATAAGAGAGAGTACATTTTGACAATATGTATTAAAAAATTATTAAATAGTATTGACTCTGGGGTGTGTTGGTTAAAATTCAACTAAATCAATAAAATATCCACCCTCTTGTTTTAGTGATCTGAATTTTATAAAAGGGAAGTTACTATTTTTCTGCGGATTTTCAGTGATAGTTGAGCTTTCTTAATATTTATATTTTGCAGAGGGTTTCTTTTTTAAATTTAAAGGTCGTTGACCATATTTATATGGGATCGTGCCTCGGGTGATCTACTGGGCCGCTCAGCATAAATTACAGTGCTTCTTTTGCCAAGTTGCTTAGGTTAACATACCTACATTCGGACCTTCTGAAAAATATATAAATTGTTCGGGATCTCATGTCGATCTCAGTTCCTTAAATGTACGTAACTGGACATAAGCAACAAAAACTCCGATCCTGAATCCGGGTCATGCGTTTAGCAAACGGATTCCATTTTTCTCTCTAACCTAGTTTAGAGACGGAGAGCTATCCGGTCTTGTGTTAACCTCTTGGTAACTGTTATGTCTCAAGCCTCACAGCCCACTACTATTGCCTGTGTGCATGGTCTTGTATATTTATATTTATTGGGAAATCTTTCTCAAAATCTCATAGAAATGTTTCAATTATAGCTGGAAATTCCTGCTGGGGTCACTTTATCATTCTTCTTAAATCATAAGTAGGGCAGTGATTTAAACCTGTCCAAAGTGTTTAGTTGAGTTTGTCCACCTATTTATTTCTATGTTCTCCAACCACAGAGTTAATGAATCATCTCTCTCTCTCTTGATTTCTTTTACGTAACACTTCCATTGGCTGGAATATTTTAAAGAAAGAAATGATAATGTAAAATTTTGTCTGTTCTTATCATTATGATCAATGGATCTTTCAAATATGTCTATCCGGTTGCCGTGAAAATAGCCTGTGACACTATTAATAAAACATGTTATGAATTCTTTTAATGTAAATAATAAAAGTTTGTAATAACTTTCATTCACTATAAATAAAACCACTTAGTATTGTTTTCTTTTGTAACATACATATGTACATCTGATCATTATATATGTAAAAATTCCTTTTCGTGGTCTCTTCTCTCCCTGACCACCGGGCATACATTAAGATTAAATTCTAGTGAGGTTTGGGGAGTAAGTCGCTTAGTAGCAATCTAGAGGAGTAGGTGAGGTTCGAACCCCCTCTATCTGCATCTCTAGGTTAGGTTAAAGCAGCTCTACTTTTCTTACCGTTACAGTTTATATATAAAATATACACATATGTATATCAAAATATACACATATATCCCCTATATACATATATAGATATATAGATCCACATCACCCATAGACATATATATAAAATCCATACTTACATCTATATATACATATGTATATCCAAATATATACACATATATCCTTTAAACATATATATATGTACACAACTTACATATATATAAAATATACAAAAATATGTCCAATACATAAAATTCATACTTACATCTATATATACATATGCATATCCAAATATATAAACATATATCCTTTAAACATATATATAAACAGATACACATACACCCATAGACATATACATACTTACATCTATATATACATATGCATATCCAAATATATACACATATATCCTTTAAACATATATATATACACAGATACACATACACCCATAGACATATATACACAAAAATACATATATAAATACACATCCATATATGTACTCAACTTACATATAAATTACATATATATAAAATATACAAAAATATATCCAATACACAATTTATTAAAATTATTATCTTTTAAAAACTATTTTATTTTTACTTTTAATTTTTAAAAATCTTTAAAAAACTCTTTTAAATATTACACTCTTTTTACTTCTTTATTAATATTATTTTTTAATTTTCCTTTCATATACATATCCAAATATATATATATCCTTTAAACATACATATATATATATATATTTTTTTTTTAAATAAAAATAAAATAGTTTTTAAAAGGTAATAATTTTAAAAAATTGTGTATTGGATATATTTTTGTATATTTTATATATATGTAATTTATATGTAAATTGGGTATATATATGGATGTGTATTTATATAAGTATATGTAGATTTGTATATATATATGTCTATGGGTGTATGTGTATCTCTCTCTATATATATATATATGTATGTTTAAAGGATATATGTGTATATATTTGGATATGCATATGTATATATAGATGTAGGTATGGATTTCATATATATATATGTCTATGGGTGATGTGGATTTATGTATTCATATATGTATGTAGGGTATATGTATATATTTTGATATATATATTGTACCCTCACTTCCTGATATATAATATAAGTTAAAATATGACTAGCTCAATTAAATCGTTATGCTCGGCTAAAATATGTATAACTATCATTAATATATTTTTATAATACTATATCTTATTAGATTCATTATAACTTACCAAAATTAATATAGTTCAATATCATGTACTAATTAAATAAGTATTTATTAAAATCATGAGACTATGAAGTGAAGTTACAAGTGGTAATTGAATTTACATTGAGCTAATGTCTTCCCAAGACACTATCTCAATGGCATAAGAATACTATTACCTCTTTATTATCTCATTACTACATCTACAGCACTCTTATGTCTTTTATAAAAATTAACTAACTTCAATAATAATAATAAATAAATCTCAATCTTTTATTAAGGAAATATAATTAAATAATCTCAGGTTCTTTTAATTATTTTAAAGTAATAATATTTCTTGCAGATAGGCATGATAAGGGATTTAATATCAAACCTAACTACACCTAACTTATCATAATAATAATAACTAACAATAATAATTTCTAGTGTATAAATTAATCTTATCTATTTTATTATACTATTAATCATTAAGGAAATAAGTGAATCATCTACATGTCTTTCATTTTCATATAGTATCTTAATTTAAAAATTATACTAAAATCTTATAATTTAATAATATGTGGCAATAAATAATATTATACTCTTATATTGTGCATTATAATTACCTTGTGACCATTATAATATTATATGTTAATGTCAATCAATTTATATAAATTATATTAAGAAAATACTGTGTTTCTTTTTAAAATAATAGTAATAAATTCATATTGTGCAAATATTATGTTTATTCAAATTATCTGTTGTCAAATGCTGTGGTGCAAAATAATGAATTCGACACACTTTTAAACAACTTAAACAAATTTATTTACATCAACTTTAATAAACAACTTATGTACATTATTTACATTACAAGTGGAAACCAAAGAAAATAAAAAATAAGAAAAATAATAATACAAGATTTTTACACTGTTACTATTTCCATAAACATAAATAGATAATCCATACATTTCTTAAATGTTTTATCAGTAACATTTAATTAAGTTTATGAACTTAAATCTTAATAGATATCATTTGTCATTAGTTAGTACAAAAGAAGACTTTTATGTAAAATATCACTTATGTAGCATATGTAAAATAAACAAACTTTAACAATTAAAAATGCTACTTCACTTATGTATTATTGCTATTTCTATTATAATGTACTAGTATGTATTACATTTACTATTAGCATTAATCAAATATCAACTAATGTATAGACTGATATAACTTTATAATATAATGACATTTATTGATTATATAATTATTTACTTCATTCTGATGTAATTCCATACTGTATGTCTTACCAAAATATGCAATACATATATGTTCTTTTCTTAAAATAATATTTAAAATTATTCAACAATTTCAAATTTTATAAAGTATTATATTAAAATAAATTCTATGATTCTTTTCTATTTAAACTACTACTCTTCTCTACTCGTAATTCCTATTCCTTCCTAATAAAATTCTATCTACAAATATCATTTTGACCTTATTTAACTTCAGTAACAGCTTACCAATTTTTAAAAAATAATGACTATCCAAACTATCTTATACCTCATCATCGATATACGATAAACCCTTCAAACAAAATATAAATTTCTATATAAAATTAATTTAACTTATCTAATAAAAAAAAAAAAAATATAGATATTTTTACCTCTTACTAACTTGAAAGGTAATATCAATAACTCATACTAATATAATAAATCAAATTCCTAATATTGTAACAGAAACATTAAAATTTATTCACGAAAGAATCATATAATTATTTATGGATTTCTCTTATTACGTTATAATAAATTTATATCATAAATTTAAAGTATGCATATTAAAATAAAACTGTTATTACTAATATTATGTGTGTATATTCTTTAAATATTTATACATTCATTCAACAATCAAATAATATTTGGTTGATCTAAAGAAAACAAAGCAAAATACATCAAATTATTACTATTATATAATTTTTACCATAAATGATACTCCAATTTATTATCCGCCACACGATGTCCTCCAGGATTACAGTTTTACAAAATAATTTCACATTTATACTCAACAATTATTCTTTAAAATATTACGTGTTGTATAATTATATAAAAATAAACTTTATGAAATTAATTGTTATATTAATATTTAGTTACTTTTTAAAAAAAATGTACCTCTCTTATCTTTAATAGATCAATAAATAATTAAATATCTATGTTAGTTAAGAAAAACAAAAATATGTTACATAAATCCAACGTTGTCTTCTTTCCACCCATAATTGTTCTTTTTTTCCTAGGCACAAACTTTTACCAACATTACTTCCTTTTCCGGTACATCACGTGTTTAAACAGTTTTTACGAAATAAATGAAAACGTTTTTTTTTTTAAAAATAAAATAAAATAAGTTCCACCATAAGAAACAAAATAATAATTAAAATAGTTTATAGGATCCGGATTCATTTCTTTAAAGAAAAATTATTTAAAAGTTATTATTTCTAGGATTAGTCAATAGTTTATAATGTTCTTATTTAATTATTATAACTTGACTTGGATATCCACGTATACTTATTTGCGCATTCCTTAATAAATATTTAGGTAAGATTAATTTCTAAAATTCTTCTGTACGACCAGCGTCCAGATTTTACTATATAATATTTTATTTATAGGTATTTCTTTACCAATTAAATTTCCGATTTATTTGCCTTTTAAAACTATCGAAATCTAGTCTTTTAAACCACAAAGACTTAACAAGGCAAGTACTTCTGCAATTATTATTAATTACCATATCTTTACCAAGATATGTACTTAAATTTGTATTTTAAAAATACTTTCTTCATAAAGAAGTATTTATCTTTCTTTAAAATATTTGTTTATAAAAATTAATTATAATCAACTTTTAAATTCATATAATATCCAATATATGACTTTTATCCAACTAGTAATTCTCCTAGTTAATCCAGCGTTTGTTATACTTTTAGTATAAAGTCTCCAATATATTTTATTCTTATACGATGCTTTCATGATTATTTGATAGTAAATTGAGCTTCGATAGAGATGATCAATAGGGAATTATAAATAAATTAGCACTGCATATTTAACGGTAAAACTTTTATAAATTATTTAAAACTACTCTCTTATAATTTTAAAATGATTACGAGAGCGTCTATAATTTTACTTAGCTATATCTAATAGCACACTTCACTTAAAAGAAATTACAATCATAATCCCCCCTGAACAATTGAACCTTGGTTTTATACTGGAATACATTCCCCACTTGATTGGTAAATTAAACAATCACCTTGCTAGCCTATTTACATATTTTACCAACAATACAGAATTAAAAATAAATAATGACTTATTTAATATTTATTATTTATTACATTATTAAATTCTTAAATGGATCTTTATCATTTATTTAAATCCATTAAACATTTTTTTAAAATATATTTTTTACTTTATTTCACTTTTAACTTTTATAAGACTATTTTTAAACAAACTAAGTCTATTTTTATACGTTACGTTTTTTTAAACAGTATTTTAAAATCAGATTTAATATTTCACATTAATTATCTTTATTTTTATCTCGTGATAGCCAATATAATATTTATAAATTTTATAATAGAATTTTAGAACAGTTTTGCAACTTTACTATAAAAAAACTTACAAGCATGTGTGTACATATGTCTATCTATCATCTGTTTTACAACACAGATACAAACGCTTGTAATATCTAAAAATAAACTAACAATTTAATTTTAAAAATAAATATTTTTAAAATAAATAATATATTATAACAACTTTAAAATAATAATTCGATATTATTAAAATCAAATATTAATCTTCTATTATATACTATTAACAATTAATATTTATATTCACTTATTAAATATTAATCTTTATCAACAATAAATATATGCATTTAATTTTAACTTATCTTTTTAACTTTTAGCTTTAAACATTTATTTATAAAACTTATTAATGCAGTATTGATCATGGCCAGTTTTCCCAACCATATAATATTATCATTTCCTATTGAAACGTCTCTCTCAAACATTAGCACAATTTCACATATCAAATATTCATAGATTACTTTAATTAAACTTTTTGAAAGATTATCATAATAAAATCAACATCATATAGCTAAATATATCTTAAATTTAAAATTTTTAATAAATTGATACAACAATTCATGGCGACCCATACAAAAGGGCACAATATATATGTGTGTATATTTTATATATATGTGAAGTGATTGCTATGTAGTTATATTATTCAAATATTGTAGCTCTGATGAAGACTGCTGGACAGTCAAAACTGTAAGGAAAATAAAAAAGTTTTTAAAGAAAATTTGTTTGCATTGAAGTGTATATGAAAGAAGTTATTATAAGCAATATATATATATGAAGATATGCAAAGAAAGTAAAAGAGAAGAATAGGAGTATATCATTGTAGGCATATGTAATATTTATAGTAAGAGGTTAATTTTCTTCTCTCATTGTTTTTTAAATAATGAATATCCTATTTAAATTGGAAGAATGTCAAAAAGTAAAGGGGTATAGAGTCAATGCCCTTTTGAAGTTTGGAGTGGGTACAAGTGCTAACAAGTACTGGAAAAGATGGAAATTTCAGTAGAGGAGTAAGGTAATAAGTAGCACAATACAAATCATGATATTGAGCATAAATAATTTTCCATATGATGTTCCAAGTCTGGTCTTAGTTTATCTCATTGGTTATATTTTATCAATACATATGTCTGTAGTGATGAATGCTGAATGATAAAAGCTTAATCCGATCAAGATCATAAGTCCATTATTTGAAGATAAGTTGAGCAATCATATTCCTTTTCCTTGGCTAAAATTGGCCCTATAGATATGTGATCTTTATCACTTCCTGCCTTATTCAGATTGGTTTCATTATCATTAGATTCACTACCATTAATCTGAAATCCCTGGGCTTGTTTAGGATTTATAATATTTTCAGATTTCAAGAATAATCTTTTTTTTTCTTATTATAAAACCAAATTCTGCTGAAAATTTTGATGCACATTAATTTTATTTTCTATAATGTTGTCTATATATTTCTGCAAGATTTGATGCAGCAATAGAATAGTGAATTCTGGAACCAATGTTCAAGAATTGCAGCTCTTTTATTTTTAGTGCTTGAATTTTTGATGAACTTTAGATAACAAATATTTATTATATATTGTACTGCTTATGAGAGCACTCCATGTAAGTTACACTTATTCAAAAATAAAAAGCTTTCATAAATAATGCAAAAGTAATAAAATCAATAAGTTGTCTGTAAATAAGTGAAGTAAAAACAAAGAAAAACATTTTGTTTGAAATAAATAAATTTATAAAAGTCTAAAGAGTTTTTATTATTATTAGTTTAAACAAAAGGCATTTTGCTAAAAGAAAATAATCTATAAAAGTTTAAAGAATTTTAAACTTTTGTAAAAACATTATTTATCAGTAAAAGTTACAATTAATTAATTAGAAGAGAGTAGAAAATGTAACTTAGAAGAGTTAAAAGTTAAAACAGTTTGCTAAAAGTTTAAAAAATAAATCTTTTACATAAAATTAAAAATATCTCTTTTCATTTAAATTAAAGAAAAAAAAATAAGTCTCTTCCCATTATTTAAAAGAAATAAAAATATATGTCCATAAATAGTGAAAATGTAAATATAAAGAAACATGGTAAAATATATGCATGTTAATAAAATAGAATACGAAAGTTGGATATTAAGAAATAAATGAAGGTGTATAAGTTTAAAATGTCTCTCAAAAATATTGCAAATACTCAGAAGTTACATAAAAGAATGGAATTTGCAATGGCTACTAATTAAAAATGCATAAGCCACCAGATTAATTAATTAAAATCTTATCCAAATGTTAATCAAAAAAAGTGGATGAATAGATGGTGGATATAGAAACTAATGACAACAGGTCATCACATAAATAGTCAGTTTTTCAATCAATTGAGTTCAATCATATTCAATCAGTTTTTAATCAATTTCTCCATGCATCCAGAGTAAGCATTTTTCATAACAATGCAGTGTTAGCAGCTGTCAGAAACATACAGCCAGACTCTAGCCTTAGACCAATGAAACATCAGCAACCTGTACAGTAAAAATGATGCCTGCCTAATAACTTGAAACCCACCAGATATATCTAACTGCCTTGAATAATAGTGTCACAAAATAGCAGTCATAGAAACTTCCACAAAAACCTCAAATCCAACCAGTTGGAAAAATTTACATGAAACAGCAAGAAGTCAACGTCCAAAATCCTATAGGTAATGAATAACTTTTTCTTATTTCATTTCTGATATTAATGTAGCCATTGCTAATCTTGAAGCCTTCCAGAGTCAGTTAATAAATGAACTCTATAACTGCATAAAATGAACTGTTGATGCGCATGTTTTTGAATGCTTGTAATTATTTTAATGCTGAATTATATTGCTAATGTATATCTTATTATAATATGTGCATGCCTGAGGTTATTATAAATCATTGTTTAATTTAATTAAGATTTTATAAAAGTAGTTTAAAATTTACAATAAGTATTTAGTTAAAATAAATTGTCTTTAAAACTTAATATTTTGTCAGTCAATTCTTTTACCACTAATTAAAGCAATAATGTACTTTGTTATTCTTTTGAATGAGCTAGTTGGGATTTCTTAGGCAATGAATTAGTCAGCCATCATTCAAAGCATGTTAGTTCTTGTAATTAACTAGCACCTGGGGTTTACTCTGAAACAAAAAATGTTTTGAATGATAGGTGTTGAATTCTGCAGCCGAGAAGATATGGGTCCTGAAAACATGGTCTTAGTTATATATATATAAATTGTAACAATAAATAAATATATCACGATTATTAATTATTATAATATGTTTATAATCTGTCATTTGTAACAGTAAGAAAACTTTGTAACAGCATACAATTTTGTAACAGATCATAATATATATATATATATATAAATATATATATATATTGAGTGATAAAATGATAGTTGCTATAATTTAATAACTAAACACTAAACAGGATATATGACGCTAACATATAAATAAAAACATATGCATATCATGTTCTATTTGGGTGTCTATTCATATCTAACTAAATATAACATTATAGCCCGTTTGCAATTATCACAAACATTAATTCTGTCACGCTAATAATGAAATAAATAAATTATCTCATTTCTCAACACATAAAAATAACAAAATGAAAATTAAAACTATTATCATCAAAGATTTAAAATATTTCGATATTGGGGAGTCATTTGAACAATAAAGCATACTGGCCATTGTCATCAGATAACAAATATTCAATATAGCAACTGAATAAAAATTACTGTGAATCCCTGGAGTGCATTTCGCTTATCTCCAATACTAGGTTCTTTTAACAAAGAATCCTTTCTATTCTTCTTTCCAAATATATAAGACCATTCATAGTCATACGCACACACTGGTGCTATTCATGACAACTTATATAACATATTATATAAAGTTAATAAGTTGGAAAAGGGATGGGATCACTTTTATTCAGTTAGCTGAGGACATGTGTTTTCCACGAGCTCCACTAGATTGTTCTAAATCTAGATAAATATATGTTTAGAGTGTACTGAGTTCAAACTCATTCGGTACATTTTTATTACACATGACTTGGATGATTAATGAACAAAAAAAAATGACACTCTTATATTTTATCTATGTCAATAAAATCATAAGATCCCATTATCACTAAACTTTTTATTTTAAAGACTCTTATAAATATTACTAGCTCATTGGACGTATATTGATGAACAGATGCAAAAAAAATACTCTTATTAATGGCTTCCAAATAAACATAGTGAAGACCTTTACCTAAGTGGATGGCCATGAAACTATTTACTTAACTTAATTATTTATCATAATATAAAGATGATAATACTGATGATGATTATGATGATATTATCCATGGCTTTATAATGAACTCACAACAATAAATTTATCTTTATAAACTCATAGGCATTTTTTAAAATCATCCTATGTTAAACGGGGATTTAAACATAACATTCACTAGCATTTATATATGTTTATGGTTATTTACTAAAATTCTTTTATAGTTAAAACTAGGAGTCAATAATACCAGTGCTGATGACTGATCATCATGCCTCTCCCCACGTGATATTCAACTTTCTATAACCTCTATTTACTATATATATTAATTATGTTAAACATTAAATGTAATGATGATGGTGATCATAACTCATGTACCGTACTGTGTTTAAACGGTGTTTTAATCAATAATATAATATCCATCTTTGATGAGGATGATCAAAACTCGTGGGCATAACATAATTTTAGCTTTCTATTATTATCCTATAATTATTAAAACTTTGTTATTATCAAGCATAATCCTTAAATACTTAAATGTAAATCAACATTCTAGCTTACTTAACATTTTGCGGGCTTGCCTAATCTTTGCGAGTGCTGATGATTCTTAATATCTGCGAGCGATGATGATGATCATTTAAATGATAGAATCAAGACAAGAAAAATACAACAATATTTTTAATAAGAACTCGGAAACCAATTAAGATACATAATTATATTTTATTAATACTATTCTTCTTTCTTTCTTTAAAATGAAATTAATAACTGTACAATTGACTCTATTATTATATTAATTAAATATAGAATTAATATAAAATTTTATATACGCATACCCAAATAAATTTAATATACAAGTTTATCATTTTGGATATTTTAAAATAAGCTGGCTTAAAATTGATATTAGAAAAAAATATTCTATAAATGCTTACTTAAGACTTTCCTTATTTATTACATATCATAAAAATAAATTTCATATGTAATGTGTGTGTTTTTCTTTCATTCTGATGTAAGCCTTGCTCTACAATTTCCTATACTTAAACTAATTATGCATAACCTATTCTTTTGACGTGTTTGTTTAAGCAGTTATACACGCACACATTCAGTAATGTTAACATACATGTTTAAAATGTATACCCCTATATGATGGATTCATACATAAATCATATATAAAAATATTATTGCAACCCTGAGTAACAAAATAAATGATATCCAGTCTAATATGCAAAAATAAATAAATAAATAAATAAAAACATTATAAAGCATATTCAGCTCGGTTGCTTATTATCACAATCAATAAAGAACAATAAAAAAACATTTTAGTATTACAATATATAATAATAAACAAAATAATGAAAATTTAAGTTTGAAGATTTAAACTGTGTTTGTGTTATGTTATGTGATATTCAGAGTAACCATCGATAAACAAGCCCTTAATGTTTCTGTATCAAAAGAAAAAACATGCTTTGATTCTATAAATTAAAGTTTAGTTTTATTAAGTAAGAATAAAATATTTGTTAATGAAAGTTCAAAGTTATCCAATTACTTTCACTTCCCATGATTGTCTCATGTTTGAATTTTCCGACTGCTCACTTAACCTAGCTTCAACTGTCTGGTTGCACCATTTAAAAAAAAAGGAAAAGTTCTTGCAGATACTTTTAAGATAAACATGAATTAATGGACCTGCCTATTTCCACAATTTTAAAATTATTTATTGTTGATACTTTTGATAACGTTGAATTCGTTGACTGGCTTGCCTCTACCATTTCAAAAAAAAAAACAGTTCTTGTTGGTACCTTCTAATAAACATGAATTAATTGACTTGCTTGTTGTTTCTACAAATTTTAAAATTATTTATTGCCAATACTTTTGATAACGATGAATTGGTTGACTGGCTTGTTTCCAATTCTTAAAAAAAAAATCATTGTAGACACTTTAGATGAATGTGAGGAAAACTTTAAAAAAATTGATTCATAGCTTAATCAAACCTAGTTATAAGGCTTTTATACAATTTCCTTTTTCTTTTCTCTTCTTTCCCCTTCTCCCTCCATTCAAAGGCAATGAACCCATAATAGGCCAGGAGCCAGAAAAGAAGCATTTCAAATAGCTTGTGTGGTTGGCTTTAAACTCGATCATTCTGTTGGTTATAAAGGACTTTTGGTATAAGTCCACGGATAGATCAGTGAGTTAACCCATAGATGTCAGATTTCAAGAAGCAGAAGAAGTGGCTTTAGCAAAGCAAATTCATTGTATTATACACAGCAAAATATATTAATATTTTATATAATTGTCAATAACTTCTTCCAAGAAATTCAATTTTGTTCCCTTTCTTCATCTTAATATTGCTGGGAATTATTTATATATATGCACATCTTCATCTAGAGACTTTAAAACAAGAGTCATTTTTTCTCCTTCCTCAATTTTTCAAAAAAGAAAAAAATCAATCGCTCACACTCTTTAAAAAAAATGAAAACTGTCCATTTCCTTTAGTTTTCACGAACTCAATCATTACATCTCTGTCTAATAATAATAAACTGATCACCACATTTCTTTAATAAAATTGGAAAAAAACTGAGCTTACATCTCTTCTTTCTTAATATTGAAAAAAAAACTGACCCCCTAAATATTGTTTCATTCGTTTATATTGCGAATCTTTGATCAAAGAAAAGGACCACCTGGAAATCTTATCTTGAGATAAAGATCAAAGCTTCACAAGTTTGCTGGTCTGTCGCAATAAACAAAAACTTAGAATTAATTGTTACATTTATTCTATCCAAGCATCACTTCCCTCTCTAGATATCTACAATCTAGATAATACAAAAACAATAAAGCTTGCAATCTTAGTCATTAAAGATTTGTGTAAAAATGTTTTATGTTTAAAACATCTATGCTCACATGTGTACATTTTCATATCCTAATCCACTAATCTTGATCACTTTACTTCACACTTTCTTTCTGATCTGCTTTATTTAATAAGAATATAGCTAAATAATTTCAACACATTATTTAATGAAAAAAATAATAAATCAATCTATTAAATATCACTTCTTATAACCCTATATTTATTATGGTTTATTAATATATCAGCTTTAAACTATTTAATAACAAGAATAATACATGCACATATAAATCTCTATGTAAAAGGATTTTTTTTAATTAAAGAATATATATATGTGTGTGTGTGTGTGTGTGAAATGAGAACAAATATATATATGTACAATATATATATAGTTTTTTATATAATTTCAGCTTGGATACAGGTACTCTTTGGGTACTCTCGTCTCTGCCTAAGGGACTGTGGTGATGCAATAATTAAATTGCACTGGTGCAGATCGGATTTTGTATAAAAATAAGACTTATAATTTTGTTTTCGCAAGTTTAGATTTTTTTATTTAAAGAATCAAATCTCATGCTAAATTGAGTTTTTAAATCATTACTTTATGATCCCCAAGTGATCTACAACCCCACCTGGTTCAATATATATATATATAGTTACGGTAATATCAGTACAATTCTATGAGTTAATCCAGCCAACATATTGGGCTAGCTAAAAACTGTAAAAGTATTAATGGGACAGATTATAAGATGATGCCAAAAAGACAGAAACTCTAATAAGTATAAAATAAATCCAGATCAAAAAGAGTTAAAATGACTAATGCAAGATTTTGATTATTTGATTCCTTAAGTCCCTAATATATCACTACACTCCTAAAAAAAACATATTCTAATAGGAATGCTAGCTCTTATGGATTTGATAAGATATTTTAAGATAATAGTTTTGACTTTAATGAGCTAAAATGTATCTAGACTAATACTATTTAAACTATATATCAATACATTTCTTATTTATTTATATTCCCCAATTATCTAAAATAAGTAAGATTTATAAAATCAAATAATAAGTACTGGTAAATGAAATTGATAAAGCATTAATGATCAAAGGAAAATCTACATTTACATTCATCTATTTAAGTATACAAAATTTACAAAGTTTCAGAATTTATTCGGGTTTGAAATTATAATGATACACACTCCAATTAAGCTATACAAAATATAAAGTTATTGCTAAATTGCAATTTTTAATGATTGGCCTAATTTTCGTTTGGTCATGTTTCACAATGTAACAATATGACTATTGTATAAAAGAGAAAAAAACATTAAAGTAACATAAAACACTATTTCCAAGTGCTTTCAACTTGTTTGAGTTTCAAGGCTCAATAAAAATCGTTATACTCTGCTAAGTGATACACTCAAACATTTCATTATATCAGCCAGGAATAAACTAATCAGAAAACTGGTTAACTTTGCATTAATAGCACCAGAAGAATTTTTTATAGCATATGATTTCTTGATCTTATATCTTTTATCATATGCTTTATACATTAAAACACTAAATTCTCTTGGACAACATACATGTCCAGTAATACTTTGATGACTATAGAAAGCTGAATAAGCTGTATCATCCTCTTTGTCTTCTTATATGTATATTTATGTTGTTGAATACCATATTTAAGATTTGTCAGACTTTTACCAATATATATTGCAATACAACCTGGTGGTGGTCATATAATAGAATGCACAACATTACTTTTATTGTCTTTGCCCATTATCACCTTAGAATTGTTTGTTAATCTATTAATGTTAGGCAGAGTCCTCCATGCTAACCTGAAATCTTGGCTCAAAAATTTCATTGTATATTTGTTAATATTAGGAATAAAAGCTAATGATATCCATGGTTTATTATTCACAATTAGCACTATTATGTCTTTTATAATGTTTTAATGCAATTGGTAACAATCTTTGCATATTATACATAACTTTTATCAAATCCTGCACATAACAAATATATATATATATATATATATATATATATATATATATATATATATATATATATATATATATATATATATATATATATATATATATATATATAATCTTTGGAATGCTTCATTTGAACATAGCCACTGATTGTGCATTAAAAAAACTCTAAAACCAGCTATCTTGTATGTTATATGAACATTAGACATTGAATGAATAAAGCCTCTATTATCCATATGCTTTAATAACATTTTATATACAAATGTATCTTCCACATATGATATTTGCAAATCTAGATACTTAACAGTAGCATTGTCATTCTTTTCCATGGTCCATGCCAATCCATTCTGGATCTGAAAACCCTCATAAATTTGTTTTATAACATATGGTTCTCCAGATATCAAAACACCACCTACATATCTGCAATACGGTGTACACTTTTTAATAATATAGGTCTCTATACACACTGCTCTATACCATCAACAAATAAATTGCTTAATACACCACTCACTGCCAGACCCATATAGCAGCCCTTCTCCATTCTATATAATTGATTCCCACATACTACCACAGTATCCTTACTTATCCAATTCATAGTAAAATATATTTTTCCTTGTAGCATATCATTAATAATCAGTCGGTCTTATAAATTTGTAATTGATGCATTCCGATCTACTGAACCATATAATTCCACTACATCCAAAGACACCAGCATATATCTCTCCACTATATCTGCCTTATCAAGCATATCTACACATTCAAATGGTGACTTCAATGTATATTCACCAAATCCAATACAATCCAAAATCCATTGAACTATAATCCTTGATAACTTCTAGTAATAAGCTCTTGTACAATCAATCATTAATCTCAATGGGACATTAAGCTTGGGTGCTTTGTATTAAAAAATATTTGTGGAATAAAGATAGCTGATAGATAAACTTCTATTCTTTATTAGTAAGAAATTCCTTACCGATAATCTTAACGTTCTTTACACAAACTTATCTTTCATCACTTTTATATTATAGTCTTCAATTTGTACAAAATTTAATTTCACAATCTGTTGCTGAAGATTACTTTCATATGTACCTTTATCCATTAAAACAAATCTACTCAATTTATCATTCTTATAAATAAGTTGGTTATCATTTAAAAATAGTATAACCTCTCTCAATGCCCACTGCTTTCTACGATATTTTACTCACCTGTGGAGCTATATCTTGAACAATGCTCTCTTTATTAATAACACCATCTTATGCTGCTTCTACAACTTCAGTATAGAGCAGTGTGTAATGAGGCCCCTATTATTAAAAACTGTGAATATGCTGTATTGCAAATATGTGGATGATGTTTTGATATACAAGGAACAGTATGTTATAAACAAATTTATGAGAGTTTGCAAAATCAGAATGGGTTAATATGGACCATGGAAAAGGATGGCAATGTAACTATTAAGTATTTAGATTTGCAAATATCATATGTGGATGATAAATTTATATATAAAATGATATTAAAGCATACAGATAATAGTCTTTATTCATCTAATGTCTAATGTTCCTGCAACATACAAGTTGACTGATTTCATGGGTTTTTTAATGTACAATCAGTGGCTATGTTCAAATGAAACATTTTGTAAAGGCAATATAGGTTGTTATATACAGGAATTGATAAAAGGTGGGTATAATAAGCAATGATTGTTATCAATTGTTTTAAAACATTATAAAAGATATGATACTATTAATGTAATGTGAATAATAAACCATGGATGCCATTAACTTTTATTCCTAATATTAACAAATATATAATGGAAATTTTTAAGCCAAAATTTCAGGTTGGGATGAAGAACTCTGCCTAATCTTAATAGATTAATAAACAATTCTAAGATGATAACAAGCAAAGAGGATAGAAGTAATGTGATGTATTCTATTGTATGCCCACAACCAAATTGTAATGCAATATATAGATGAAATTAAGACAAATATTAAATATCGTATTCAACAACATAAATAATATACATATAAGAAAGCAATGGAGGATGATACAGTTTATTCAACTTTCTATATTTATCAAAGTATTACTGGGCATGTATGTTTTCCATGAGAGTTTAGTGTTTTAATGTATGAAGCACATAATAAAAAACTTAAGGTTAAGAAATCATATGCTATAAAATATTCTTCTAGTGCTATTAATGCAAAGTTAACCAGTTTTCTGATTAGTTGTTCCTGGCTGATATAATGAAATGTTCAGATTTATCACTTAGTACAGTGTAATGATTTTATACAACTTTAATAAGAATGCAAATAAGTTAAAAACACTTGGCAATAGTGTTTTATATTATTATTTCGCTGTTTTATACAATACTCGTAATGTTATATTGTGAATTATATTTTATAATAACAGAAGTATTGGATTTATTATTTTGTTCATGTATATATTAAAAACATTTATTCATAATTAAACATATGTATATATGTATAAAATATCATTTTTTTAAGACAATCAACTAATGAAACTTAAAATGGAATTGAAAAGTTGATAAAGAGATAAGACACACAATATCTATAATACACATGTGTACTTTAAAATCCAATGTCTGCTGTTCTATCATATATCCATAAGAAATTAATCATCTCGAAACTGCTTAAAATTTCGTTGAATTGAATCACTAATATAATTTTCTTCACCAGTATTTATTATTCCAAAGATATTTTTATTTACAGTTCCATAAAAAGTTTCAATAATGGAAGTTTCAGAATGGGACACTCTGAAACTGTTATTCCTAAAACTGCAGTATATCTACATAAATAATCATTAAAATTTTCTTTACTTCCATTTTGTAAGCAACCCTCCCGCTCTTTTCTTTGAAAAGCAGACTGTTTTCCATAGCAATTTGATATTCTTAATAGTCAATTTTATTTTACAATAAATAAATAATTGTAATAATTTTCAATTTTTATAATTATTATTATTATTTCATAATTTATTTTATACACATGTCTTTTACACATTTTATAAGGCATAATACAAAAATGCATATACATTTATCAAAAAGCTATGCGTGAGAACTCTTTAATGAAGGTTACTATATATATACGGAAAAAAATTAATTAGTTTGAATTTTTCTACAAATGCTTAACAATTCATTTACTTAATGGAAATAGTCTTACATCTAAATATAAGAGAGAGAGTGATATGATTATATTAGACTTGTAGGTTAGAAGCACTATATATCTTTAATCAGATTCTTTTTCTTTTGTTTTATTTGAATAATGTATGCATCTAGGTTAAGTTTTTACAAAACTAGGCAGAATAACTTAGCACTAGAATTATATGAATAAGTATTAACATTTGATTATCAAACGTGATTTGTCCTTACTTGTCCAGAATATAAACTTCAGAATAGCATCATAAAATTTATAGAGCCCTGCATAATGAAAATGTAATATGTGGGCCATAAGAAAAATAATTAAAATACTAAATGAGAGATAGGATGTTTGGTTGCATACTTTAACGTAAATGGTATCATGTAAAATATTAAATGAATTCAGTGTTTTATTTTTTCAAGAAATTTTAAACAAAGTGTATTTGGAAGGTAAAAATAATTTGCTTTATTTGAACAATATAATCATTTTAATCGTTTTTGCAGTTTTCGTGTAATACCAGCATGTTTTACTGTTTTCAATTTTTGTTTTATTTCTTTAATCATCAATTATATTATTGTCAAGATTAGCGAAACTTCATTTTAAAAGTCAATTTCTTAATCTTTTTTTAATTCAAATAATTTAATCAACTGCATATTTTTTTTTATTTTAGAGCTAAACTATATAAAACTATAATAGAATTTAGTAAAAAAAAAAATACAATTAATTCATTGGTGACAAGCACAAATTCTAAAGCTACATGTACTTATTGTATTCATCCAATCACTTTTTATTATTAAACTGTCATTCTAACAGACAATCGTACAATTATAATTTACTAAATGTAATTTCGAAGAAATTAAAATAATACATATTTAGTTATAATTCAAAACATTTTATTAACAATACAAACTTACATTTTTTCCCAAAAATTTCATAAATGTGTATCATATATGAACTACATCCTACCAGATTTGCCTAAAAATAAAGATAAATTTCAATTTTTAAAATAATTGATAAAAAAGAATGAAGAATATATTTATTAGTAAAAATTTATTATTAATCTTAAATACTACTGTTATAAGTTATTAAATCTATATGTTAATACTATTTGACAGAATAAGAGCAATTTTTAAAAGCCTCTCCCCTCCTTTTTCTTTCATTCTCTCTCATCTATTATAAACTGTATATGTTACAATTATTTTCATAGTAGCAACTTTCTCCATATAGTATTGCCACTTAGTGCAAGCCATAGTAATCCAGTGATGCTAGAAGGTTAGTGCATCAACTCCCTATCCAGTGCCTACTCATTTAATATCCCAGACTAGTTTCTAGTTTATGGCTTTCATCAATGAAAAACCTTGGATCTGAGAGCATCAATACATTCCTCCAGTAGCTACCTTTTATCTTTTTAATTAACTATAAAGCTATGAATCCAAACTAAAAACATAATAATGATTTTAATCTAAGTTAATTTTTTGGTATTGAACTAGATCTGAGAAAATCACTTTATTTTCTTTAAATCTCAAATTTTAACTCATGTTGCATTTTTCACTATGGCAATGGACCTGCCCTTCAAACAGAAGGGAGAATACCATTGACAGCAGAGTCATCAACAATACCCACGATCAGATTGAGCTATGCAAAGCGTAACATGATCACATTTCCAGACCATGACCCACCTTGACTGCTGGATTCAAATCCCTGCCATCTAAAGCATTTTATATGTTTTAAAAATCAACCTCAGGCACCAGCCAACCATAGTTTATAGTCAGCATGCTTCAAAAAACAAGCACACAATTCAGTACTTGACATATCCCATGACTAATTCACACTCTGTCTCAGGATTCAGCATCTTTACCTAACACATAAAATAACTTTACACTATTTTACTGGTAATGTAGTGACATGAGAAAGAGAGAAAATAGACAAAATAATATTTAAGAAAATATTAATATTTATTTACACACATATATATTTAATATAATATAAAATAACACAATAAAATTTACATAAGAAAATTTTAAATGATTACTTTAAGCTATAGTTATAATAGTTCGTTAATTAAAGTTAATTTCATTTAAAATAAAAGAGTCTAGACTGTGATCAGAATATATTTAAAAAGTATCTTTACCTAGGTTTTAATTTGTTTCATTTTCCAACCAGTTGGTCTTTTTTACCATCGATGACTTCATGGCTTTCCTTCCATGTTTATGTCAAATAATGAAAAGAGAGCGTATACAGCAGCTTCAACTTTACAATCTTGGCATTGATTCTAGGTATTGATTCAGGCAGGATAGTTGATGGCTGAGGGCCTGGGGTATGAAGCCCTGTCAGACACTCTTATGGCTTATGTGTCCTCTTCATTAATATTGGCTTCAGCAGTAATGAATGGCTGACTATTGCATTTACAGTTTCCAAATATTTGGATCTCTGGTTGTTTTAATTCTGCATTCTGTGTGAACTGATTTACCAATTGAAGAAGAGACTGAATAGCAATAACACTAATAGAAATTCCAACTGTATATCACAAATTCTACTGAAGAACAATAGCCAAGTCACTCTTTATATACATATTTATTTCCCATTGTTTTCCACAGATTAATATATCTTATTATCCAGGAAGCTTACAAACAATTGCATTCCACAGCCAATGAAATATTTTCACAAAAGTTTCTTTTATAACAATTTTCATTTTACATTTGTTTATTTTCAGCCATTTTATTATTTATAAAAAGGAGAGAATGAATTTTAAACTTTTTTTATTTTAGACTTCACCTAAGATTTATTTTACACATTTTATTCTTCTAGCTTATTTTTGCTTAATAAAACAAAGAGTTTTCTTTTAAAAAAAGAGTTTCTAAATTTTTTCCTACCCTCTTACTAAGAACAGTTTCATTCTAAAATAAAAATATGACACAATACTGAAGCAGTTGATCTGATGCTCAGATCGTGCTTCACAGCCCACTTTCAGTCTCCTACCACCAAGCCATGTTTAAACCCCATCCTTACACACGTATACATATATTTTTCCTTTACTTAACCATTTTAAACATAACTGACATAGATATTTATATATCTTAATGCAAAATAATTTAATAAATAAATATTTAATATTTTAAAGTGTTTGCATGCGTAATGGATAAATATATATATTTTAGTGTAGGGAAACTGATAATAAATCGTATTCATAATTATATTATTCATGTAACTTAAAAGTCATATATGAAATGTATTATTTTTTATATTTAATTTAGCAGTCAGAAAATGATGCAATTCTTTTAAGAAGTTTCTCGAAAACAATTACCTGGAAAAGCCCATTAGTTAGATTTAAAATATTACAATTTGTAATAGTAAAGTAAAAAATCCATTAGTGGAAATTTTATCCATGCCAGCTTGTTTTCAAATCAATAAGACTTATTTTAAAACAATCGTTTGAGAAACTTGTAACAGGATTGCATTGTTTCAAAAGACTTACAAATCAAAAGAGATCTGGTCAGCAGATTTTAGCCTTGCTGAAGTGCTCAAATTGCTTCAAGTCCAGCAGTTAAGTGCTATACTACATCATCAAAAAAGGAGTATAAATACTGCTGGATTTGAATCCAAAAAAGAAAAAGAGACAACCATAAATTAATGATGGTCCACATAATCCATGCTAGTTTCAATCTTCATCCAATGTGCCATGAGTAGGGTAAACTTCACCTTCCCCTCTGTTCCAACATGCTTGTTCCCGTAAGAAATGCTCCAGATCTGATGCCTATGAACTTTCAAATGTCTAATAATTAAATGAACAAAATGCTACCTGTGATGCCTTATTCCAAACCTAGATCTAGTGTATTACTGCTGATGAACATTCCAAACATCAAGAACCGCTACTATTTATGAAAGGTAAAAGAACTTTAGCCTCTCTATGATTCTATTAAATTCAGCCTTCTATAACAACAATAATCCAAAAAGCTTTACTCTAATATCTTATAAAAAGAAATTATTAAACTCAGGTGCTTATTATACATGTATATAATTTTAATGCGCAAATACGCGCACAACTTAATCTTATATAGAAACGATTTATTAGATTTCGGCTTAATCTTATATAGAAACGATTTATTAGATTTCGGCTTCAAGCATTACACAATTGATAGGAAGATTAGACAATTTTACAGTCAATTAAACAGCAATGTTATTAAGCAGCAGAAAAATAGAATTTTGTTACCATATATTGCAACTACCCATCGAAAATTTTACTCAGTGTTTAATAAAGAATTTCAACTAAGCTTTCATACACCCCCTAATACAAATAGAATTATTAATAACACCAAAGACATTATAACACCCAACAACACCTCTCAGGCCGTATATAATATTTCATGTCCAGAAAATAACTGCATGGCTTCATACTATGGGGAAACGAAAGCAACTCTTTCTACAAGACTATCCCAGCACAAATATTCTTACAATAAGGCCCAAGTAGACCCAAATTGCAACTCAATATTTGCTATACATCAGAAATCAGCTGGTCATGCATATGAACCTAAAAATGCAAGAATAGTTTGCAGGGAGAGAAATGACATTAAGAGAAAAGTTAAAGAAGCATGTTTTATTGCTATTGATGATAAGGCTATGAATAGGAAAGATGCGTGCTACAAAATCTCTAAGAAGTGGATCATTTAGAGCTGACGCATTTATTTTCAACTAATTTACATATATCAGCATATTTTAGCATATACCAACACGCTATGCTTATTCTTTGTTGCCCATGATTATGAGAGCTAAGTTCTCTTGAAAGCGCTCGGGCATTATTCTTTAGATATTATAATTATTTTGAGTTTATAATATATTTTTATTTAATCCTGATGAAGCTCGGTTGTTGTGCGCGTATTTGGCATTAAAATTATATACATCTAATATCTTATGTAAATGTTTATATCTTATGTAATTTTATTTAGTATAACTCTATATAACTTAACCTATTCTATCATTGAGCCTCTATTCAATATGTTTTCTTGTTGTTTTATTATTTCTCTGTGGCAATCATATCTTATTTCATTATTATATTACGTATTTTTGTGTTTTAAAATGCCAGTAATATTTCAAACTCGCTAGCATATAATTCCTTTCTAGTTTCCCTACCCATCACTTATGGGGTAATTAAGAACTTATTTTAATTAAAAACAGTCCTATTTGACTTATGCAAGTGCTCGCGAGTTTGGAAAAACAAAGTCATTATCTTATAAATTGTTGTAGGAAGACAGATCAACATCTGTTTTTCTAAAAATGTTTTTTTATCTTTTTAAATGCGCTAATCCTAACCATAAATGTATTTCATATATGTAAAATCTAATTATTTCCACCACCCCATTTGTTTCCATATAAACATGTTGATTTCTAATAATAGCATTTATTAACTGAAATTTGTATTTATTAAATGGTGTGGGAAGATATAAATAATCTAAAGTAAAGGGAAAGGGGAATCTTTAAGTCTTAAAATTTATATAATTTAATTAATTTAAATCATCCATGCTTGTTTAGCGATTGGATCATACCATGCATGCATGGTATTCTATAATTTATGGGCATTAAGTAATTAAAATAGTCTTTAAAGCTATATATTTTGTTATCCCAAGCATTGCGTGCATATAGGCACACTCATTTCTGTATTATATATTTGTGCTTCTCTTATTCGGAGTATCAAAGATTTGAACCTCATTATCCTTCTTAATGTCCAAGAACCAGGCCTAAACCCCCACTGGGGACTCATTTGTTCATATGTGCATGTTTTATATGGGGATCACTCTGGAAAAACCAGCCCAATAAATGCATAGCTGATCGCTCTTCGTTCCTGAACCGATTCTGCTAACGTTGCAGACTTATATCGGTCTATTTCTCAAAATGAATTCCTTGAAGCACATGTTCAGATCCATGACTGGATCACATCAAATATGCCACCATGCACACACTACCTCTGTTATATTTCTAATAAATCCATGAACATCCATAAGCCGTAATGTTGTGATTTTTGCTAAACAGATCTATGTCCACTATTTAAAATGCTCGTCATTGCACCGACCTTATTATTATTAATATATATATATTCATCAGCTATCCCACCCACGTTTGTCACTTTATAAACTGAATTAATAACTATATTTCTGTACAAATGTAATACTTTGTTGTCAAATTATAATCATCTTTCAAATCGGTTAAATGCTCTTTTCTTCCTTCTGGGGATGTAGTGTTACTTCAATATTATATTTCTTAATAGCACTAAGTCTTATAGTCATCATTATAGTATATATTATTGGCATAGCCGCAACTATAAATAAAGTCACCTGTTAAATTTGATTCTTAATTTAACAACCAAATGTAATATGATTTCTCTATGACCAACTGTCATATAATATTTATGAGGCCAATGATCAATCAATTGTAATACGCATTTACTTATGTTTTATCAAATAATTAATCTTAAATATATATGTTATAACATTTCCCAATCATTGTGTTTTCTTTTATTTAAATTAATATTTTAATTAATAAGTTATGCTCCTACTGACTAGATGATCCCCGTTAATATATAATTAATATGAAAGGTCACAATCGTTAAATGCTTCTAAATTATATTTCATGCTAAATATTCCATCATTAAACTTAAATTAGAGTCTTTTTGGGTCTCCGATGTGTGATGCCAGTGGAGAGAGATAAAATTAGATCGATATCACCAGGATTGTTGCTCATAAGTTGGTAGATCTGGAAAATAGGCAAATAGGGCAGAATTCATGAGTGTTCCTGACTTATGTATCTTGTGCATGATTGGATTCGAGGTACTTTTGCCTAGATGCTAGATCTTGTTATGTGAACATACAAAACCGACTGGTACAGGTTTTTTTTCCCCCAGGTTTGGTGCGTCAATGTATGGCTTCGAATAAAAAACTCACATACCTGAGAGATAGTAGCAGATATTGATAGATATAACGTATTTTTTTCCATAAATAATGATATTTAATATATATGTAGAAAAATTTTTCTTCCTTGGTTTGTACACCCAGCTTAGATTTTTTTTAAAAAATATTATTATACACCCTGTTCAAGTCATTATTAGCACATAAGTATATAAATTTTTTCCCCCAGTAATAATATTGAAGATATGTATAAAAGTATATTTTTCCCATAAATAATGTTTTGTATATGCAGTATTTTTCCACAGATGTTTAAATGCATGTGTAATTTTTTTTCGAGGATGTAGAAGTAAAATAGTCACAGTAATTTTTTTAGTAACCTGACACGATAGGTGAAGACCCATTTACCAAGTTCAAAATATACACTCGCTCTCTATATATATTTATTGAGTAACAAAATACATTTTAAAACAAATGTGCTCGAAATATATTTGTATTTTTTAATAACCTGACATGATAGGTGAAGACCTATTTACCAAGTTCAAAATGGGTTAGGTTCACTCTCTCTATATTTATCGAGTAACAAAACATATTTTAAAATAAATGTGCTCGAAATATATTTGTATTTTAGTAACCTGACATGATAGGTGAAGACCCATTTACCAAGTTCAAAATGTATATGCTCACTTTCTATATCTATTTATCGAATAACAAAACGTATTTTAAAACAAAGGTGCTCGAAATTATATTTGTACTTTTTTAGTAACCTGACACAATAGGTGAAGACCCATTTACCAAGTTCAAAATGTATACACTCGCTCTCTATATATATTTATCGAGTAATAAAATGTATTTTAAAACAAATGCACTCGAAATATATTTGTATTTTTAGTAACCTGACACGATAGGTGAAGACCCATTTACCAAGTTCAAAATGTATATGCTCGTTAAGTTTGTTGAATTCCACACTGTCTATCTTGATTTTTAATTGCACATATGAGGATAAGCAAAACATAATCAAGTATCTTGATTTAAAAATCAATAGAGAGAATGCTGCACTCAACTGTTCCATGATAATCAAACCTTGTGCATGCATTAGAGGTTATCTCCATCCACTCTCAAAATCCCCTAAATCACACAAACTTGCAGGGCTATCTGCCTTTTTATTTCGTAGCCACCATCTATGCAAGTTAGAGTCAGACAAGAAAAACAACATCACTAGCTACATCAGGGATTTAATAAGCATGGGTTTTAATCACAAAACAATAGCTAACAGGATTGAAGGCTTTTATAAAAGACTCCAACAGAATATAAAAGAAGACAGACATCTGACTGTACCATATATACCTGCAGTGGCAAAAAACTTCGGTAAAATCTTACAGAAGGAATTTAAACTGGGATTTAGAACCCCTCCAAACACCAATAGGTTTATTAATAATACTAAAGATAAAAGAAACATTGAAGAAACCCCCCAGGTAGTTTATAGAATTGTGTGCCCTCAAATAGGGTGTGATTCGATTTATTATGGAGAAACTCGTGCCACAATGGGCAATAGATTGGCTCAGCACAAATGCATATATACAAGAGCAATAACTAAAAAAGAAGGCAGCTCTGTATTTGCTGACCATCAGCAGGAGCTCAACCACAGATTTGAGCCCTCCAAAGCTGATATTTTATGTACAGAAAGAAATGATATCAAGAGGAAGGTTAAGGAAGCTTGTTTCATCACCAGCAATGCTAAATCAATAAACAGAAGAGACACTTGTTTCACCATTTCTAAAAAAATGGATGATATAGGAGGCAATTTGCATACATTTGCATATAACTAATAATCTGAAAAGTCTATGAATATGGAGCAACAAGATCTCTGAAAGCACTAAGTCTGTAAATCAGAGTATATATACAAAAGCCTACAAATTATTACATAAAAAGTTTCGCCGCAATGCATCAGCATATTATTAATTACAAAGTAAACATGAAATAAAATTTGATATTGAGTAACAAAACGCATTTTAAAACAAATGCACTCTAAATATATGTATATTTTTTAGTAACCTGATACAATAGGTGAAGACCCTCTTTATGATGATAAATGTATATTAAACATGTATACACTCGCTATATAAGTATATAAATGGCTCGAGCTGATGAAAGAAATAAAATAGCAGCAGCTTTTAATACTTTCACTCCCATATATATATATATAAACACATGCTGAAATTAATAATGATTTTTTTTTCTAATGTTATATTATAAATCTGTGGCTGTACAACCATTATAAATAAATATATATATATATATATTATAAAAGTGTATAATCTAGTAAATAGCGGATCATCTGGTCAGATAATATAACCTTGCCCCTTTGGCTGGCACCCATAGCAATACCAATATAAATTTTTCCAATAGGTGGTAGTTATTAAAATAAAAGAAATATTATAAACAATGATTCACAATGTAACAAGTTATATAGAGTTTTTTTTGTGTGTGTGTCTTTCTAAAAAAATACGTGTACTGCCAATAAATTTTTTTTTCATTCAATAAATGTCATTACTAATAAACAATTTTGTTAAGATGTTTCAGGTGTTGAAGAACAACCAAAACAAACAACGAAGCAGAAGGACAGAAAGAAGGCTAGGTAGTAAATATGCTAATTATTATATTGTAACAGTCAAAACCTGTCTATCTCACTAACACACTGTAGAATTTAAACCCGGGACATAGAACTCAACACTAGGAGAGTTACCTCCCAGAAATCTCAAGTTCGAATCCAAAGTCCAAACTCCACAACGCCCTCTACGTGATAACACATTTGATGCTACTAATAATATAATTTCATGCCGGTGCCGGTGATCAGGGAGAAAACAAAAGACTCTAAATCTAAAATAGCCCTAGGTTAATTTAACAATAACTTATAGATGTGCCAAAGATAAGTTTAATGGACTATGTAATTTATATTGCACCCCGAATAAATAGAGAAAAGGAAATAAATTTATAAATAAGATTTTAATAATTTGGTAATAAAATAATTTAGCGATACAAATTGGATAGTTATATAATAAACAAACAAAATGGCTGATACCTCGTACTTGGGTTCGTTTCGATAAAGTGTCTATGATATATTGACACGGTAGGCATATGCGAGTCACGTAAAGTCTAATAGAGTTTGAAATATTCTAAACATTTATCACTGGAGATTTAAATGGAGATCGAGAGTCGCTCGCGAATAGATTATAAGATCGAGCTACACTGAACGGATTTGAAATTCATTTGAATAGAATTCTTTTAATAAGTAAAGGGAAATATACGGTGGTGCTAGCGAGTATATGCTGAGGAGGGGTGCAGTTTATGAGTATGCAACTTTCAAGGATGGCAAAAGGTCTTGGCATTGGATAGGCATTCTGCCTTTTATTTGGGACGTCTCTAGCCCACTCACAGCTCAAGCCTGGCCCGCACCCAGGAGCTTCGTAACTGTGTGGACATACGCGAAATAATTCCCATGTGCCATTTTAGCACATGACTGGGAACCACGGAGTAAAATATGGGGAAACAGATTTGAACGATGATGACCTTTGCCAACAGGAGGATTCCAGCACCCATGCATATTTACTAGCAACACAGCTTAATTTTCATAAGAATTAGTAAAACATTTGGCAGTTCATTAAGGAACAGTAATAGCTCGCTCTCGACTTTCATATTTAGATGGCCAGCAGACTCTCAACAAAACTTAAGATAAATAACTATTCATTTAACAAAATTTTATACGCAAAATATACTTTGAAACATATATATGAGATACTTTTAAATAGAAACGATGGGAAGGGGGGGAAATGCGTGTTTGCGGTTTATAAACTAAGATGGCAACCACGCATCATTTAACTTCCCTACGTAACTCGCATTAGTCTAAAGAAATTAATTATACATTTCATAATAACACATTGAAATTAAACATTTATAAATATAATAGAAGATCAACCCAAGCACAAATTCAGCATGCATTAGAAAAACATTTAAATAAATACATTTATAGAATATACAAAATTGTTAGCTTTAGCTCGAAGTTTTCCGAGATCTCGGGTTGATTTTAATTACCTTGTTCTTTTAACTGTGTCCATGGGAATTTCCAAACTTGTAGCAAAGTTCTTAAGTAAAATTATGAGTTTTCTTCGATTCATGGTTCCGCAGCAGCAGTTAGAAGATTTTAGGAGCAGCATTTCATAGGGCTGGTTCAGTTGGATTTCATGATACGGTGACAGGACATCAGATTTTGACTGACGGACGGCCGAGGCACAGGATCCCGAGGAAAAACAGCGATTGCCCCGTTACCCCGACATTCTGAGGTTAAACTATTTTACAACTGGATTTACTGTCACGATCAGGTAGCTTAATTAATAACTCTGTCTAATCATCTAATTACAATCAATCAGCCCTATTTATAGTCTCTCCTTGATTACCATCTAACCCTGCGGTGATGAAATCCATTCTTTAATTATTACACATTTGAAAAACACGGATTACATTTTCTAATTAAAATCTGTTCGTAAACACTGTTTTATCTCATCAAATCTACTGGCGCCAATATGATTAAAATTAGCTACTATTGTTCTTTCTCTACCCTCACTGATTTAAAAATGATGACATGTTTTTGAATAATATTTTACAACGCTTTACATTTATCAAACACTATTTCTGAATTTAATTTCCAGAAACATTTCTCAGTGATATTATTTCTTAAAGACAAATAATTATAACGAAATAACATCACAAATAAATCGATTCAAAAACAACTTTTAAATAAAATATTTTGATATTTTTTTAAATATTATCGCAGTATGTGTGTAGATGAGAATATGTGACCTACTTTATTGTACAAGCATATATACATAATATATACTCGACGGTTTGAAAATAAAACCGTTTAAAAACAATTTTAATTATTATTAAACCCCGGGCACCCCATTATACATATAAATTTAGGCGGGATTTCGGTAAATATACCCAGTACACACACAATACGATGAAATTAGGGTTTTAAATAAGGCATGAGGGTAGGAAACAGGCAGGCAAGGCGAAACTAAGATTGGTAAGGCAAATCTTACTGTTTCACATTCCCTTAGTATGTAAAAAAAAATTTAAAAAAAAAAAGATTTTACACCCAGTGTTTACTATCATTTTTGAATATCAACACACAAAAAAAATTGACAAGGGGCAATGAGATTTAATGATATACCCGAATCATATTTCAACATTATTCAACATTTTATTTTTTTTACTTTTTTTTTTAGCAAAAACGTATATATATTTTGACGCATTTTTTTTTTTTTTTTACTGTTCAAATTTAAATTAGAAATATATATATATAAAAAAAATTTTGTTTTTTTTAAAAGTCTATACGAAAGTCCAAATTCAGGCGTAGATAAATGTCCAAATTCAAGTTATTGTACGATCAAAATTTTGTAAGAGTGTCCAAGTTCGAGTCTTTTTTGTGTGGTAGCTTTCTTTTTTTTTGTGGTAGCTTTTTTTTTTTTTTTTATAGATATATATATTTTGCTCTCCTCCTGGGTCAGGTGGGTAGCGCTGATCTCTCGTACTCGGAGAACGTCCTCTCGGGTGGTACAGTCTCTTTTCTTTGTCTGGTGGTTCTTTGGCCCAAGGATTGAAGTCCGATGTAGTCAAAAATTCTGCCATCTCCACTGCGTCTTGAATTCTGCTTCCGGCCATCAGTTGTTGGATTGACAGAGGCATGTTCTGTTGGATGGTGCAGATAATGTGCGGATCAGAGAATGAGAAGGTGGTGAGCGATCTCAGACGATTAACTTGCCAGATATAGAATTGTGTGTGTGTTTCTTTGATGCTCCCGTATTTTTCTCGGGATATGGTATTGAAGATGCCATTCTGGCGTTCCTCGCTCCAGTAGTGTTTCAGTAAGGCCTTGCTATACTCGATGAAGTCTCCAGGTTTTTCTTTTATGATGCTCCACCAGTCCTTCGCGTAGTCGTGTAAATGGTGGGTGGCGATAGCAATTTGTTCTTTTGTCTCCGTCTCAGAGAATGTGAAAAAGTCTTTCAAGCTATCTATGTGCAAATGAGGGTTTTCCCCAACTTCCCCTCGGACTATCTTGATGTGGATGGTCTTGGCCAACTGGGTTTGAATGCTTGGGTCAGGCGTCGCGGTTCTACTGATTTTGGTGATCTCAGGGCTTTTAGTATTTTTCTCTTCGTTGACTGGTAATGAAATTTTCGGGGTGGTTTTGTTTTGATCACACTCTTCCTCTTCTTTTGTTCCGTTATTAATGTTTTCTGTTTTCAGAACTAACATTTCCAAATTTACTTTTGGAGTGATCCTCTCTTTTATTTCATATTTCTGTTTGATTTGTTTGATTTGGTTCATTATGAGCCTGGTCAGTTCTCTGAACTCACTCCATTCTTTTTTTTCTTCTTCCATTTTGGTTTTAGTATTTGAAACGTTGGCTATAAATGGCAATTCTGGATCACTAATTTTTGGTTATTATTCTTTGGTAAGATATTTATTATTTTAAAGTTCTTTTAACTAAACTTTTTTTCTTTATCAAACAATGGTGACTGGCTGTCTTCCACTCGGTCTCTGGCCTTTCCGTGCGTCCTTGCTTTGTCCTGTACCGATTTCATTATGCTGCTTCTTTGTTGTTTTGGAAATATGAACAAAATATTATTTTATTATTCAGATTTCTTCTGCTGCTTGCTCAACTGTTTGGCGGTGCACTATTTAATTTTTTGCTAGACTCGGGTATCTCACTGTCATTTCCCCTTGTTCAATGATATCAGATAGATAGATTTACAAAAAAAGTTATTATTATTTTTACAGAAGCTTGTTTACATATATATATATATACATAAAATGACCAAATCTGAATTTTACATCTTTACATGCATGAACCAATCGGTTCATCATCCTTATTTCGAGGTGCAATGCCATCTGTGGCAACATCTATACAATTAACCTCCCCAGGGATATTTAACTTACTTATTTCGTTTGACACCGGACATTCAACTAGACAATCATATATTTTTATTTTTACAAATCTTATTCGATACAAACTATATATTTTGCACTATATTTTGAAATCATATTTAGCACAGTAATTCGTGCACATATATTTTTATAATACGACCAGAGCTGACAAAAGTTTACATATATATTGCTCGTGTCGTACTATATTAAACTGAAATCTCTAAGTGATTGTCTAAATGCCCGAGTCAAACAAAATACATATAATAATATCTTAAAATATAAATCACAATATTGAACTACAGGAAATGGGTAATTAAACGGACTAAATACTATCAGGGTTTTGTGGGTGTTTAAATCGAAGCCTCACGTTGAAAAGCGCCATGGACCCGGAAAAAAAAATACTATGTAACAGTCAAAACATGTCTATCTCGCTAACACACTGTAGAATTTAAACCCGGGACATAGAACTCAACACTAGGAGAGTTACCTCCCAGAAATCTCAAGTTCGAATCCAAAGTCCAAACTCCACAACGCCCTCTACGTGATAACACATTTGATGCTACTAATAATATAATTTCATGCCGGTGCCGGTGATCAGGGAGAAAACAAAAGACTCTAAATCTAAAATAGCCCTAGGTTAATTTAACAATAACTTATAGATGTGCCAAAGATAAGTTTAATGGACTATGTAATTTATATTGCACCCCGAATAAATAGAGAAAAGGAAATAAATTTATAAATAAGATTTTAATAATTTGGTAATAAAATAATTTAGCGATACAAATTGGATAGTTATATAATAAACAAACAAAATGGCTGATACCTCGTACTTGGGTTCGTTTAGATAAAGTGTCTATGATATATTGACACGGTAGGCATATGCGAGTCACGTAAAGTCTAATAGAGTTTGAAATATTCTAAAACATTTATAACTGGAGATTTAAATGGAGATCGAGAGTCGCTCACGAATAGATTATAAGATCGAGCTACACTGAACGGATTTGAAATTCATTTGAATAGAATTCTTTTAATAAGTAAAGGGAAATATACGGTGGTGCTAGCGAGTATATGCTGAGGAGGGGTGCAGTTTATGAGTATGCAACTTTCAAGGATGGCAAAAGGTCTTGGCATTGGATAGGCATTCTGCCTTTTATTTGGGATGTCTCTAGCCCACTCACAGCTCAAGCCTGGCCCGCACCCAGGAGCTTCGTAACTGTGTGGACATACGCGAAATAATTCCCATGTGCCATTTTAGCACATGACTGGGAACCACGGAGTAAAATATGGGGAAACAGATTTGAACGATGATGACCTTTGCCAACAGGAGGATTCCAGCACCCATGCATATTTACTAGCAACACAGCTTAATTTTCATAAGAATTAGTAAAACATTTGGCAGTTCATTAAGGAACAGTAATAGCTCGCTCTCGACTTTCATATTTAGATGGCCAGCAGACTCTCAACAAAACTTAAGATAAATAACTATTCATTTAACAAAATTTTATACGCAAAATATACTTTGAAACATATATATGAGATACTTTTAAATAGAAACGATGGGAAGGGGGGGGAATGCGTGTTTGCGGTTTATAAACTAAGATGGCAACCACGCATCATTTAACTTCCCTACGTAACTCGCATTAGTCTAAAGAAATTAATTATACATTTCATAATAACACATTGAAATTAAACATTTATAAATATAATAGAAGATCAACCCAAGCACAAATTCAGCATGCATTAGAAAAACATTTAAATAAATACATTTATAGAATATACAAAATTGTTAGCTTTAGCTCGAAGTTTTCCGAGATCTCGGGTTGATTTTAATTACCTTGTTCTTTTAACTGTGTCCGTGGGAATTTCCAAACTTGTAGCAAAGTTCTTAAGTAAAATTATGAGTTTTCTTCGATTCATGGTTCCGCGGCAGCAGTTAGAAGATTTTAGGAGCAGCATTTCATAGGGCTGGTTCAGTTGGATTTCATGATACGGTGACAGGACATCAGATTTTGACTGACGGACGGCCGAGGCACAGGATCCCGAGGAAAGACAGCGATTGCCCCGTTACCCCGACATTCTGAGGTTAAACTATTTTACAACTGGATTTACTGTCACGATCAGGTAGCTTAATTAATAACTCTGTCTAATCATCTAATTACAATCAATCAGCCCTATTTATAGTCTCTCCTTGATTACCATCTAACCCTGCGGTGATGAAATCCATTCTTTAATTATTACACATTTGAAAAACACGGATTACATTTTCTAATTAAAATCTGTTCGTAAACACTGTTTTATCTCATCAAATCTACTGGTGCCAATATGATTAAAATTAGCTACTATTGTTCTTTCTCTACCCTCACTGATTTAAAAATGATGACATGTTTTTGAATAATATTTTACAACGCTTTACATTTATCAAACACTATTTCTGAATTTAATTTCCAGAAACATTTCTCAGTGATATTATTTCTTAAAGACAAATAATTATAACGAAATAACATCACAAATAAATCGATTCAAAAACAACTTTTAAATAAAATATTTTGATATTTTTTTTAAATATTATCGCAGTATGTGTGTAGATGAGAATATGTGACCTACTTTATTGTACAAGCATATATACGTAATATATACTCGACGGTTTGAAAATAAAACCGTTTAAAAACAATTTTAATTATTATTAAACCCCGGGCACCCCATTATACATATAAATTTAGGCGGGATTTCGGTAAATATACCCAGTACACACACAATATGATGAAATTAGGGTTTTAAATAAGGCATGAGGGTAGGAAACAGGCAGGCAAGGCGAAACTAAGATTGGTAAGGCAAATCTTACTG